>LR738712.1:661176583-661211504 GCA_902687465.1 Secale cereale
GCTAGAGGGGGCCCGCGCCACCAGGGCGCCTGGAGCCCTGGTGGCCCCCCTCCAGCTGTATTTTGGCAGCCGGGAAGCTTCTGGAACGCTGATTTTTTATATAATTTTTCCAGGATTTTTCTGGCAGTTCTCGTAATGGGAAAACCTGAAATACAAAAATAGCATAAAACAGAAACTGGCACTGGGGTGCACTAAGTTAATAGGTTAGTCCAAATATGATCAAAAGTGTATGGAAGTGTATAAATATCATAGCAATATCACCCAAAAGAGGCATGGAGCAAGCAGAAATTATAGATACGTTTTGGACATATCAACATCCCCAAGCTTAATTCCTGCTCGTCCTCGAGTAGGTAAATGATAACAAGAATAATTTCTATGGTGACATGCTATTAACCATATAGGACTCTTTATAGTCATATGACAAAAGCTTACTGAGACAATGAATCTGTAGTAATTAAGTTGCCTCATGAGAAAATCACAAAGAACTGAAAGTTTTACAATATGGTATTGAAACATCAAATAGATTTGTAATGAGCATGGTGTGCAAATATGATAAAGTGATATCTCGCTTGCCCCCTTTAGTGAATTAAAACATAAATGCAGGGGCACCTCCAAGGTTTAAGTGATGACTAGATACAATGATTTCAAAATAAACGATATCATAATCATGCAAAAGACAATGCTACTTTGGGACAATGCACATTACACTCAGAATGACAATCATGCTCTCAGTAGTTGGTGCTTTAAAAGAAGGTGGAGACTCTCGAACCGTGGCTTTTGTTGGCAAGGTTGAAAACCCGTAGTCGGAAACAAAGACAAAACATGTACCAGAGCTCTTGGTTTTAAAAACAGAGGTAATAATTTTTTTTTTCTTCTTAGATCATGCATGTTTCGTCAACGAATGCTAGCAGATAACTCAATCACTTCTTGAGATGGACAAGTTTCGAGGAACGGCTCCCGAATGAGGACGATCACATCCTCTTAATCTCCTTTGTTTATCACTGCCAAAGTTTTCTGATTTCTCATGAACAAAGCGTGAAGGAGGGTTTGTTTGTTATATTAATTTTGTGCCGGGCGCACTCAATGCCAGTTCCTTCTCGTGTTATGGGTTTGCACATTATACATGCAATCCCGGGGTGAAGCTTGTCCAACTTAAAAATATCATGAATTAACTACTACTTCCTTATGGACTTAAAACAGAGGCACAAAATAGGAATGCATTTTTTCTTTTTTGAATAATTTCGAGATGGTACATGAAAGTCTTCGTTAGGAATGGCAGGTAAATACCATGTAGGAAGGTATGGTGGACTCCTATGGCATAACTGGTTTAAAGGAATTTGGATGCACAAGCAGTCAGTCCGCTTAGTACAGGTGGAGGTTAGCAAAAGACTGGGAGCGACCAACTAAGAGAGCAATGACGGTCATAATCATGCAGAGCGACAAAGCAACATTGAATCAGGCATGGTAGTTATATCGCTACTCAGAAACAAAAGATCATCAAGGCTTGACAGACTTTCTTTACAGTCTTAGATATGCATGAGCATGCGCCAAGTCAATCAAAATAAATTCTTGAAGAAAGATATTACTAAACCATACCACATCATAGGCAAACAAATCATGTTGGTACTCCAATAACACATTGGAAAACCCCCAGCTATTTGAGACTAACCATAAAAAAACATGAACTACTAAGCACCATTATGCATGTAGCATTTTTATCATAGACATATCAACCAATGCAACAGAAGCAAACTCTCTTAATAAGATAATCATGATAATTAAAGAGAGTTCAAGCAACCAACTAAACAAAAGCTCTTTAAAGAGATAAGCATGAAAACTAAAAGCTAAGCATGATAGTAGCTATTGAAAGACAAAGAACACACACAGCAAAGATAGACATGAAAATTCTATGTTATGTTCTAGGTAGAAGTGGAGCGTGTTTCTCTCCCACATAAAGAAAGCTGAGTTCCGACTCGCTATGAAAAGCTAAGGAAAATTAAGAAGGAAAACTAAAAGCAAGACGCTCCAAGCATAGCACATAACACATGAAGTGATAAAAATATAGTGGAACGAAAGACGAACTGATAATGTTGATGGACAAGGGGATGCACGGGGGCATCCCCAAGCTTAGACGCTTGAGTCTCCTTGATTATTTCTTGGGGGTGCATGGGGGCATCCCCAAGCTTGAGCGCTTGATACTCCTGAATCTTTTTATCATCTTCCCTCGCACACTTGAAAACTCCCTTCATACATAACTCATCATAATCTGATTAGCGAGGTTAGTACCCATAATAAAATAATTGTTCCTTTCTGGAAATAAGGATATTCTTGAAGGTCTACTGTTTCTCAAGATTGCCAAAAGGTTTTTGCAAAGAAAAAGTAAGCTCTAGGTTTGCAAAATGAAGGAAAGGCAAAACAGGACAGAATCTGTGAAAAACAGAACAGCAGGTAGTAAATGATTTTTTCCGGGTACTTCTGCAACTCTAATCAAAAAACATTCAGACCAAAAAGATGATCTGGTGATTTTATACGAATTTTTCTATCCAAGGACATAATCTGTTTCCTGGACAGCACGTCACAACTTTTGAACTTTCTTGCAATCAGAGGCTACACTTGGCACAAAGTTGAAAAGTAAAGATACAATGATGATGCTACTGTAGTAAACAACATCAAGACACAACTAAAGAAAAATAAAATTTTATTCATGTGGGCTGCCTCCCAAAAGCTCTTTCTTTTATGCCTTTAAGCTAGGCATAATGCATAGAGATCAAGTTTTATCAAGAGTAAAAGAATAGCTAGCCCGTACAACGGACTCAAAAGGTAACTTAATCTTCTTTCGAGGGAAGTGTTCCATCCCTTTCTTGAGAGGAAATTGGAATTTTATATTCCCCTATTTCATGTCAATGATAGCAGCAACGGTGCGTAGAAAAGGACGTCCCAAAATAATTGGACACGAAGCTTCACATTCAATGTCCATAATAGTAAAATCAACGGGAACATAATTGTCATTGACAATGATAAGAACATCGTCGATCCTCCCCAAAGGTTTCTTTATGGAAGAACCAACGAGACGAACACCAAAAGAACAAGAATCAAAAGGTTTCAATTTAAGCATATCATATATTCTTTTGGGCATAACAGAGGTACTAGCACCAACATCACATAAAGCATAGCAAGAGAAGTTATTCAACTTAATTTTAATCATAGGATCCCAACCATCTTCTAGCTTTCTAGGTATGGACGCTTCTACTCTAAGTTTCTCCTCCCTAGCTTTCATGAGAGCATTAGTGATATGCTCTGTGAAGGCAAGGTTAAGCGTGCTAGTGCGGGGATCTCTAGACATCTTGTGAAGGAAATCAATAACTTTGGTAAGAATGCAATTGTCAAAATCAAGGTCACTACTATCAAGTAAGGTGGTAGTAGTGTCCTTTAGGTTCACTTGTTTGGTAGTTTCTATAGTCATAGCATCACCATTAATAGGTCCAATGGGACCAGCAGTGCATTGGGTGCTAAGAGTTTGGATATCCTCAACAACTTGGATAGTAGCAACATTGTGGTGGGTAGAAAGGTTCTTAATTCTATCTTCTTCCTCCCTTTCTCTAGCCCATCTCTCTTTAAGTTTAGCCAACATCCTAATATTTTCATTAATTTGCACTTGAATAGCATTCATAGGAGTGACCTTCCTCTCCTCAAGAGGAGAAGTTTTAATTTTAAGCAATTCTACCTCATTGGCTAAATTGTCTACCTTCAAAGAGAGATCATCTAGTTTTTTTAGTTTTTCTCCTACACTCTTATTAAAGGCTTTTTGAGTAGTGATGAAATCTTTAAGCATAATCTCTAGTTCAGTAGTGGAGTTCTTGGTAATAGGATAAGCATTGTTGTTCCCATAAGAATTAGAGGGGAACGGTCTAGGATTGCTACCAAAATTACTCATATAAGCATTGTTGTTGAAATTGTTTCTAGAGATAAAGTTCACATCTACTTGTTCTTGAGCAATCTAAGAATTTAAAGGAACATCACGAGGATCAACAGAAGATTGCTTCGAAAGTAGAGACATGATCAAGTCAACTTTTTCATTTAGGGAGGAAATCTCCTCGACAGAGTTTACCTTCCTACCTGTTGGAGCGCGTTCGGTGTGCCATTGGGAATAGTTGGTCATTATCTCATCGAGAAGCTTCGTGGCAGCACCAAGTGTAATTGACATAAAAGTTCCTCCCGCGGCCGAATCTAACAAGTTCCGCGAGGTAAAGTTCAAGCCTGCATAAAAAGTTTGGATAACCATCCAAGTAGTCAAACCGTGAGTAGGGCAGTTCTTGATAAGAGATTTCATACGTTCCCAAGCTTGGGAAACGTGTTCATTATCCAATTGTTTAAAATTCATTATGTTACTTCTTAGTTGGATAATTTTAGCAGGTGGATAGTACTTTCCAATAAAAGCATCTTTGCACTTGTCCCATGAATCTATGCTATTTCTAGGCAAAGACTGAAACCAAATTTTAGCTCCTCCTCTCAAGGACAAAGGAAAAAAGCTTAAGCTTAACAATGTCACCGTCTACTTCTCGGTACTTTCGCATATCACAGAGTTCAACAAAATTGTTTAAGTGTATAGCAGCATCATCTCCAGCACCGGAGAATTGATCATTCATACCTAGATTCAGTAAAGCAGGTTTCATTTCATACGAAGGTGCTGAAGTGGCAGGTGTAGTGATAGGTGTGCAGATAAAGTCATCGTTGTTGTGACTAGTGAAGTCACACAACTTGGTGTTCTCGGTGGAACCCATAGTAGCAAGCAAGCAAGATAACTATTTTTGTGATTTTCGATAAAAGATACTAATGCAAAAAAAACTGAAAGGTAAACTAACAAGACTAAAAAGCAAAGGTAAAAGATAGCGTGCAACTCCCCTATCCTGAAGAGTGGAGTACCCGGCATCGGCGCCAGAAAACTTTGCTTGATGGCTTCTCGCCCCTCGTTGGTTACCCCAAGTGGAAGGTTTGAGATGCAGTGTAGCGGAAGTTTTCCCTTGGCAAAGATACCAAGGATCGATTTCCCCTGAGACTCCCAGTTTCAACAAGAAGGTGTCAACTGCTAACGGCGCCAGATATTAGCAATCAACGTGGACCTGCACACAGATACAAATAACTTTGCTCCCAAAGAGTACAGAGAGGTTGTCAATCCCTCCGGCCTTGTAGTTTACAAAGGATCAAACGCAAGTGATAATAGTGATAGGTATTGCTGCAATAGTAAGTAAAAGCGTAAAGTAAATAGTGGATGTGATCAATGATGGTACTATGGACCGGGGTCCCATGATGTTCACTAGTGATGTCTCTCTCCCAAAAGACGATAAAACAGCTATGTGAGGTGAACGAATTACAGCTGGGCAATTGACAGAATTATGTGCGCAAACCAATGCTAACTATTGTAGGATCGAAAGTAGGTCTAGAGGGGGGGTGATTAGACTACTTGACAATATAAAAATCTGCCTTTAGATCATGCAATGTTTTTGGCAGTTTCACAATTAAGACCAATTCAAGTAACACCCTACACATGCAATTCTAGAGTATATGCAGCGGAAAGTAAATTGCACATGTAAAAAGGAGGTGGAGAAGATCAAACGCAGTTTGGTGACACGGAGATTTTTGTCGTGGTTCCGATAGGTGGTGCTATCGTACATCCACGTTGATGGAGACTTCAACCCACGGAGGGTAACGGCTGCGCGAGTCCACGGAGGGCTCCACCCACGAAGGGTCCACGAAGAAGCAACCTTGTCTATTCCATCACGGCCTACGCCCACGGAGGACTAGCCTTACTCGGGGTAGATCTTCACGAAGTAGGCGATCTCCTTGCCCTTACAAACTTCTTGGTTCAACTCCACATCACGACGGAGGCTCCCAAGCGACACCTAACCAATCTAGGAGGCACCACCCCCCAAAAGGTAATGGACGGTGTTGATGGTGATGAACTCCTTGCTCTTGTGCTTCAAGTGATAAACTCCCCAACACTCAACTCTCCTCACTGATATGGCTGTGGTGGAAGAAAGATTTGAGTGGAAAGCAACTTGGGAAGGCTAGAGATCAAGTTTCATATGGTAGGAATGGAATGGCTTGATCTCAACACAAGGGTAGGTGGTTCACTTCTCAGAAAGTGTATGATAGAAGTGGTGGTACTTTCTGATGGCTCTCCTAACGAATGAGGAGGGGGTGGAGGGGTATATATAGCCTCCACACAAAATCCAACCGTTACACACACATTTGACCAATCTCGGTCAGACCGAAGTGAAAACTCGGTTAGACCGAAAGTTCAAATATAGTGAACGTTGGGATTTTCGGTGGGACCGAAAATACCATCTCGGTGAGACCGAAGTGAGTCAAAGGTTAGGGTTTGCCATTTCGGTGAGACCGAAAGTATAAACTCGGATATTCCGAATTGATGTCAACTGATCACAGAAGGTTGGCAGCCCTTTTTCGGTGAGACCGAAACTCAGAATCGGTTTGACCGAGAAGCTAGGGTTTGGAGAAACAACTGAAGTGGTTCATCTCGGTGGGACTGAGTTGGAGAAATCGGTGTGACCGAGATTACTTATGGGTGTGTGTTAAGTAGTGAGTAGTGCTGATAGTTGAGGGAGTTAGATCACCAAGCACTTGAGCAACAAGAACATTAACACAACCTCATCCCCTTTTAATAGTATTGGCTTTTCCTATGGACTCAATGTGATCTTTGATCACTAAACCAAAAATGGAGTCTTGAGCTTTTGCCAATGCTTGTCTTAGCATTTTGAGGGGTCCACTTCTTCAGACATTTCCATACCCATATCATCGAACTTTTCTGAAATGATTCTCAAGAGAATATTAGTTCAATGATATATATGTTGTTATTAATTACCAAAACAACCCGGGGATTAGTTGCACTTTCAATCTCCCCCTTTTTGGTAATTGATGACAACATATAGATCAAAGCTTCGACAAAGGATATAATCAAAGAATAATATCGTCGCTTTGAGAAGTATGTGATAAACAAGAGCTCCCCCTAAATTTGTGCATTATTTGAAATTTGCGTTTGAATGCAAATGCACAATCGATTAGGATTATGGGTCACTCTTCCATGTCACATACATCTTGGTGGAGCGCACAAAATGATAAGAATGAGTAACATACACTCAATCACCAAGACAAGAGTAAATAGCCATACAATAAGAAATAGCATATGATAAGCAATAAGCACACATTAAGGCATAGTATGACTAAGCACTCATTAAGGTAGCATCAAACGTAGTAGCAAGCACACATAAAGTATCTGGAACCAAAAGAAACCAATGTATCTCAAGGAAAACCGGCAAAAGAACGAAAAGACGAAAGAGCACTCTCTCGCTCGAAGCCCTATGATCTATAACAATTTCTCCCCCTTTGGCAACAAGTTACCAAAAAGTTCGAAAAGGTATAGAGCTAAGCGTCACTGCGGGCTCTGCTGGCGGCTCCCGTCTGGGTAGATGTCGGTGTAGAGATAGCTGCATCTGCGAAGACCTCTGCTGATGTCTGCGGTGGAGGAGTGGATGCTGGAGCTGAAGGAACTGCTGGAGCTGTAGCTGGTGCTGAAGTGGTAGCCCTGGAGTCTGTCACTGGGATAGCTGCAGATCTGGATCCTCTGGGAACCTGAGCAGTCTGGCGATGAGAGTCCTGGACTAGATCATCCGGCATAAGCGCTGCTCTCTCCTGCCTAGTCTCCTCCATGTCTGCCTCAAGCTTGTTGACAGACACTTGAATCTCAGTCAGCTTCACGTCCAGAGCGTGGATCTTGTCCTCGACAATCCTCTCAAGGCTCTCCTGAGATTGCTCAATGCTGGCCAGGCGTTGTTCAATCCTTTGGGTAGCTTCAAGAATTTGTTCTCCAAAGCTCTTTGGCTTAGCTGCTGCAGCTGCTGCCTCTTTGTCAGCTTTAGCTTTCTTCGCAGCTTCAATTTTGGCTTGCCCTTCAACTGAGGTGGGATCCTCTTCATCCATCACAACTACGTTGTCCTCATGCTCTGGCTGCAGTGGCAAGTGCTTCCTATCCAACATGAATTTGCCCGTGCCAAACTTGGCGTTGATGAGCATATGTATCTGCGGTGCAAACCCACATGACCTCTTTTGGTCAGCTGCAGTCCTCTTAATGGTTTCTACCATCAAGTCCATCACCTTAAAAGGTGCCTTCTCATCGAGAATGTGCAGCATGTTGATAGAATAGCCTCGTATCATCCGGTGGTCACCTGACTTAGGCATCAAAGTATGCCTCAGAATAGTGTTAGTGGTGGTCAGACCTGCCTGGAGATAATACACTGAGCCGAGCTTCCATCCCTCTAAATCAGTAGCTGGGATCTCCTTGTACATATTCTTCATGGAATCATGACTCTTCTTAGGAATCCCATAGACATCAATGTCGTCCTCTCTCTGCACTGGAGCGTTCAGAAGTTCTGCCCATTCTTCAACAGTCGAAGAAAACCTTTGACCTTCAGTCATCCAGGTGATCTTGCCATCAGGGTAGAAGTGGGCAGTGGCATAGAACTGCATGATCATCTCGTCATTCCAGGCTGTCAGCTCTTGACCCATGAAGTCAGCAACTCCACATGCAGTAAAGCTCTCATGCACATGGGGAAAGAAGTCCCGGTGCTCTTCACTGTCAATGTACTTCCAGTCAACATACCTGGTGTCAGCAACAATGGGCTTCTTATCCATTAGCACGGTCTCATAGAAATCCTGCTGCTCTCTGGTGTGGAATCTAGGGTCCACAGCAGTCCTTCTCCTTACGGCATATGGATCAGACTGTCTCCATAGCCTGAGACCTTTGTCCTTCCTTGCCTTCATGTCCTCAGCTTGAGGATGAGCATCATTGTGGAGTGGCAACTTGGGACGGAGCTTGAGCAACACATGCTCTTCACCTGATTCAGACGGTGGCATCTCTCCTTTGTTCTTCTCAGAAGCTGGAATGCTTCTGGTTGTTCTCTTGGGCTTGGCTGGAGCTGCTTTGGAAGGAGCAGGCTTCTTGGGCTTAGAGGAGGCTTGAGCCCGAATAGCATCACCCATGAACTTAGCTTTCTGAGGAGGAGGCTGTGGTGCTTCTTCTTCTTCTTCTTCAGCATCAACTTGAGGTTCAGCATAAACAACTCTCTTCCTTTTGGAAGTCTTCTTCACCTTGCTTGGAGCAGGCTCTTCCAAGTTGAGCTTCTTAGCAACTGCTGACTGTTTTACCTTGCTTGTACCTTTCCTTGGCTGCTGCCCTTGGTGCTCTTTGGCAACCACATTCCTCTTGGGCTTGGAGGTAACTTCCTCAGCAACAAAGTCGGAGTCCTCATCATCCGAAGTTCTCTTCTTCCTGGTTCTCGTAGCTGCGGGAGGCAGACCACTAGGGGTGCTCCTCTCACCATCATCACTAGAGCTGCTTGCAGGACTTGTATCTGCCTCTGGAATTTCAGCAAACGGTGATTCAGACCTGTTCTGGCTGTCACTGACATCTGACATGGCTGAAAGACCTGTGAAAAGATAAGGTATAGGCAGAGTAGAAGAGTTATCACAACTGCAGAAGTTTTTGCAAGAAAAATGAGTTAAAAACTTAGTTTTGAGTTTTCACAGAATGTATTTCGGTCAAACCGATTTTAGGTTTCGGTGCAACCGAAGTGCTCAACAGAAACCTACACACCACTTTCGGTCAGACCGAAGTGGGTTTCGGTCCTACCGAAAACTTAGGGTTTCACTGAAACTTCTTTTTGGTCGTTCCGATTGGCACAACTCGGTTAAACCGAACTATGCAGTGCAATGGCCAGAGGCCAAATCGGTCATTCCGATTTTCAAAAATCGGCTTCACCGAGATGCATTCCGTGGAAACCTAAACCTAAGAATTTTCCTCGAAACTAGACGATCTGAACTATTGTGTGGGGAACATATCAAACATGGATTGAATCATGGCAGCCTATCGTGCAAGAATCAGCAGTGGAGCACGAAAAGGGATCGGGACACACCCTAACTTGGTGGTGTCCCTCTACGGCGGCAACGGTGGAGATGATTACCGTTGACGGCGGCGGAGACCTGCGGCGAGGGCGCACAGGCGACGAAGGCGATGATCCGTAGACCAGGGCGGCGGCAGCAGGGGTCTTGGGGGCGAACGGTTTGAAGAAAGAAATCGCGCGCAGCCCCTCAGGTATATATAACCCCGTGCTGTCGGTGGGACCGAGTTGAAAAACTCGGTGTCACCGAGATGTATATCTGCTGTGCAGTTACACATATCGGTCAGACCGAGAGTTTGAACTCGGTTTCACCGAGATGAAACCTAGATCAGTCTAAGCGTTTCGGTTGGACCGATATTGAGAAACCGGTCAGACCGAAATGGACTTAGAAGGTTTTGGAAGTCAGCCTTAGACGAATCGGTGGTTCCGAGTGCTCCTCACTCGGACTGTCCGAAAAAGACTTGTTCAAAGTTGTGATATGAGCATGAATAGAGTTTTGAGACAAGAAAGCATAGATAGCTAGGGAAAGGTGCTTAGGCATTCTTGTCCATCCATTTGGCCAAAAAAAGAAACCAAAACAATCAAAACCACAAATGGATGTCCTTGAATGAATAGAATCATGCATTCAACATGCTCACACAATAAGATAGCAACTGAAATATGTGTCAAACATGCACAACCAATCACTCTAGCTACTAGCACACAATTTGTCGATGACTAGGTCATCTATATATGAGTATATTGACTTAGGAGCCAAATGAGAACATTTGATCATAGGTCATACTCATCGTTTAAGCACAAGTGGGGTTACCACTTTTACATAAAGCATTTATGTGTTCACATCATTTGAAGATGCTTTAGCTCAATTTTTTGAGTAAAGCTCCCCCTAGATGTGAGAACCCCTTTTAAAGGGTCAAACTAACCTTGGGTTGTCGTAGAAGACTTCATGTAGATGTTGAAGATGTGGATGCTCAATGTTGATGTAGATCATCATGAGTTAGGAGCAATCCTTTGGATTAGAGCACTTTCAATACCTACATGGGTTAGTCCCACAAGGAACAAACAAGAATATCCATAGACATAGAGTGAAGTACACAAAAGATGATGTCCATGAAAGCAATGATTACCTTGTCCCTTGACTTACCAACAAGAGGGTTTGTGACTCCATGAACAAGTGCATGATGTGGAAGTTGATTGCACAAGTTCTTGCCAAAAAGAATATGAGTGAAGTTTGTTGGCGCAGTCACCCTCAAGAACCTACTAGTTCTTCTTCTTTGGGATCCACATCATCTTGATGGGAATCCTTGGTGTTGTAGTTGAGCTTGACGAAGTAGAACTTGATGTGTCCTTGGGAACCCACTTGACCATGGCTTGAGGTGCTTCAATGAATGCATCAATCTCTTCTTGAAGCTTGTCCTTGGCCTTTAGCTTGTGGTCTTGTGGTGGAAGGTCATCTTGAGCTTGTTCCACATTGGAAGAAGTAGGATCATACTTCTCCTTTTGTGAGACAAACTGTGGAGTAGGGTATTGACCTTCTTCCCACTCAACACCTTCGGCGTTGAACTTTCGCTCAAAACCAATCCCTTGATTCTTCCGGTGTCTTCCTTGTTTGCGAACAATCTCCTCAAAGTTCTTGCTTCCGGCAAGACTCTTGTAGACACCTTTCTCTATGATTTCCTTCAATAAGCTATTTTCTTGCTCAAGTGTAACTTGGCTTGAAACATTGTTAGTGGAATCAAGAGAACTACTAGAAGCAACAATATTGGATTTAACATTGTTATTGTTACTACTAGAGGAAGAATTTTTCTTATGCTTGTCATGCCTAGTCTTAATAGGTGGAAAGAAATTAGACAAGAGAAGTCGTTTGGCAAGATATGAAGAACTCTTCTTTCGAAGATCGTCATTGATCGCTTTTAGAAACTCATGTTCTTGCTCTAGAGTGAGCTTCTCGAAGCGTAGCTTCTCATGAGATCTTAGGAGCTCTCTATGATCTTCTTGAGTTGTTTCATGAGCTAACTTAAGAGTGTTTAGTTCTTTAGTTAGACGCTCAATCTCCTTCATAGCATTGTCATTCGACTCTTCTCGACTATAAAGACTACTAGCATTTTCATCATTACTAAGCTCACTAGATTTATCATGCAAGAGCTCATCTTCACCAAGCAAGTCATCCTCATCACTATCAAAGTCAATGAATTCAGGGTGTGTTACCTTGGGACCTTTAGCCATGAAGCATCTTCCAATTCCCTCATTTGGTGAATCAAATAAGTCGTAGGAGTTGGAGTTGGAGGATACGAGTGCAAGTCCAGCAACACCTTCATCTTGACTATAGTCGGAGTCTGAGTGATAGCTTCCATCGGATTGATTGTCAGAGTCGGAGCCGGAGACCCATTCACCAACATGAGCTTGATGTCTTCTTCTTGTGTAGCTCCTTGATGACTTGTCTTTCCTCTCCGAATCCTTGCTTCTCCGAGAGGGTCTTCGTTCATAACGATCATCTCTACTCCTTCTCTCTCTCCGAGGTGACTCATCTCTTGCTCTTCTTCTTGGAGATTCTTCTCTTCTCTTGTGGGGAGCCGTACACTCATTTGAGAAGTGTCCGGGTCTTCCACAATTGTAGCAGTTTCGATCACGACTAGAAGATCTCTTTTCATCATATGATCTAGACTTTGAGCTTCTTTCTTTGCCTCTATTTTTGTAGAACTTGTTGAAGTTCTTGACCATTAGGCTTATCTCTTCATTGGAAATTAGCTTGTCACTTGAGGTAGTAGGAGCATCACTTGTAGCTTTGTAAGCACCACTTGACTTGTTGTGAAGCTCTTCCTTATCCTTAAGTGTCATTTCATGAGCAACAATTCTTCCAATGACTTCAGTTGGCTTGAGAGTCTTGTAGTTTGGCATCAGTTGGATCAAAGTGCACACGGTGTCATACTTTCCATCCAAAGCTCTGAGAATCTTCTTAATGATGAATCGGTCGGTCATTTCTTCGCTTCCTAAGCCAGCAATCTCATTTGTAATGAGAGCAAGCCTAGAGTACATTTCAGCGACTCCTTCACCATCCTTCATCTTGAACTTGTCAAGTTGACCTTGAAGAATATCTAGCTTTGATTCCTTCACAGATTCAGTACCTTCGTGCATTTCAACCAAAGTATCCCAAATCTCCTTAGCATTCTCAAGACGACTGATTTTGTTGAACTCTTCGGGACACAAAGCATTGAAGAGAATGTCACAAGCTTGAGCATTGTTTTGCAACATCTTCAACTCTTCGGGTGTAGCTTCGCGATCCGGAACTTTTCCTTCTTCAAAGAAATCACCTTGCATGCCAACACAAATAATGCCCCATGCGGCTGGGTTATGACCAAGAATATGCATTTTCATTTTATGCTTCCAACTAGCAAAATTTGTACCATCAAAGTAAGGACCACTACGATAATTACCCTCACTAGACGCCATACTCTCCTAGGTTGTGAAACCAAGCTTATGGAGTCCAATGCAATGGAAACCAAGGCAATGGAGACCAAAGCTCTGATACCACTTGTAGGATCGAAAGTAGGTCTAGAGGGGGGGTGATTAGACTACTTGACAATATAAAAATCTGCCTTTAGATCATGCAATGTTTTTGGCAGTTTCACAATTAAGACCAATTCAAGTAACACCCTACACATGCAATTCTAGAGTATATGCAGCGGAAAGTAAATTGCACATGTAAAAAGGAGGTGGAGAAGATCAAACGCAGTTTGGTTACACGGAGATTTTTGTCGTGGTTCCGATAGGTGGTGCTATCGTACATCCACGTTGATGGAGACTTCAACCCACGGAGGGTAACGGCTGCGCGAGTCCACGGAGGGCTCCACCCACGAAGGGTCCACGAAGAAGCAACCTTGTCTATTCCATCACGGCCTACGCCCACGGAGGACTAGCCTTACTCGGGGTAGATCTTCACGAAGTAGGCGATCTCCTTGCCCTTACAAACTTCTTGGTTCAACTCCACATCTCAACGACGGAGGCTCCCAAGCGACACCTAACCAATCTAGGAGGCACCACCCCCCAAAAGGTAATAGACGGTGTTGATGATGATGAACTCCTTGCTCTTGTGCTTCAAGTGATAATCTCCCCAACACTCAACTCTCCTCACTGATATGGCTGTGGTGGAAGAAAGGATTGAGTGTAAAGCAACTTGGGAAGGCTAGAGATCAAGTTTCATATGGTAGGAATGGAATGGCTTGATCTCAACACAAGGGTAGGTGGTTCACTTCTCAGAAAGTGTATGGTAGAAGTGGTGGTACTTTCTGATGGCTCTCCTTACGAATGAGGAGGGGGTGGAGGGGTATATATAGCCTCCACACAAAATCCAACCGTTACACATACATTTGACCAGTCTCGGTGAGACCGAAGTGAAAACTCGGTCAGACCGAAAGTTCAAATATAGTGAACGTTGGGATTTTCGGTGGGACCGAAAATACCATCTCGGTTTGTCCGAAGTGAGTCAAAGGTTAGGGTTTGCCATCTCGGTGTGACCGAAAACAACAACTCGGATATTCCGAAATGCTGTCATTTGGTTACAGAAGGTTGGCAGAACAATTTCGGTGAGACCGAGACTCAGAATCGGATGGACCGAAAAGTTAGGGTTTAGGGAAATAACTGAAGTGGTTCATCTCGGTGGGACTGAGTTTGCAGAATCGGTTTGTCCGAGACTACTTATGAGTGTGTTGTAAAGTGAAGAGTGCTGATAGTTGAGGGAGCTAGATCACCAAGCACTTGAGCAACAAGAACATTAACACAACCTCATCCCCTTTTAATAGTATTGGCTTTTCCTATGGACTCAATGTGATCTTTGATCACTAAACCAAAAATGGAGTCTTGAGCTTTTGCCAATGCTTGTCTTAGCATTTTGAGGGGTCCACTTCTTCAAACATTTCCATACCCATATCATCGAACTTTTCTGAAATGATTCTCAAGAGAATATTAGTTCAATGATATATATGTTGTTATTAATTACCAAAACCACCCGGGGATTAGTTGCACTTTCAACTATGTTACAAGAAAGGTAGAGGTTCAAAGCATGGGCGGTACGCCAAGGCAAGTAGACCGAAATCCATCTGCATCTACTACTAATCATCCACCTTGAGATATCTATCCAGAACATCTCGCTGGTATTAAGTTGCGAGTCCCACCCATAGTGTAAACTCAAAGCAACAGACAACTACATTAAAAGAACTTTGCGTAAAGTAAACAATCCTTGCACCCGCGGGCACAAGTACCGTTGTTTTCCCCCTTGTGGCAACAACACATCCCCTAGACTCATGTTTCTGTCACTCAAGCTAGTCATCGAGGGGCATGAACCCACAATCAAGCATAACGTTCCCTCTTGGAGTCACTACCTACTACTTGGCCAAAGCAATCAATAACAACGGAGAACATGCAAGAATTACTTACGAACATAAATATAAAAGAGGTAGATCAAATATATTACTAAAACACAATCTGAACATAATCTCGCAATCTATCGGATCCCAGCAAACTCAACATAGCAACAGCATAAGGATTACATATGTGCCTCGATCATGTAGGGCAGCTCACGAGGACTAATTAGTGAAGCACAAGAATGGGAGGAGAACATCACATAGCTACTGGTCATGGACCCATGGTCCAAGGGAGACTACTCACAACTCATCCGGGAGGCGTCCTTGGTGGTGGAGAGGCTCCCGGTGGTGATCCTCCCCTCTGGCAGGGTGCCGAGAAGAGTTCTCCTGGTGCTCCCGATCTTGGAAGCGGCGGCGGCGGCGGAACAGAGATGAGATCACGAAAAAGGGTTCCCGTCTCGAGGGTTTCGGGACACGATATAAATATATGCCAAAGGGGGGCATCAGCGGAGGCTCGGGGGGCCCAGGCGCCCCCCCGGCGCGGCCAGGGGGGCCCGCGCCACCAGGGCGCCTGGAGCCGTGGTGGCCCCCCTCCGGCTGTATTTTGGCTGTCGGGAAGCTTCTGGAACGCTGATTTTTTATATAATTTTTCCGGGATTTTTTTGGCAGTTCTCGTAATGGGAAAACCTGAAATACAAAAACAGCAGAAAACAGAAACTGGCACTGGGGTGCACTAAGTTAATAGGTTAGTCCAAATATGATCAAAAGTGTATGGAAGTGTATAAATATCATAGCAATATCACCCAAAAGAGGCATGGAGCAAGCAGAAATTATAGATACGTTTTGGACGTATCACCGTATCACATACCTCTTCCTTTTCGGAGGCTGAATCGTTCTGGAAAGTTTCCCTTATGTATTCCTTCGGGGTTACGATTTCAATAACATTATTTTCAACATTTATAGGATTACCTGAGATATAATGTTTGATTCTTTGACCATTCACCACCTTCGGATTTGTGCCTTCGAAGTTGTTGATTTTTATGGCACCGGAACGATAGACCTCCTCGATAACGTAAGGTCCTTCCCAGTTGGAGGGAAGTTTTCCTACAAAAAATCTTAAACGAGAGTTGTATAGCAAGATATAATCACCTACATTAAACTCACGCTTTTGTATTCTTTTATCATGCTATCTTTTAACCTTTTCTTTAAATAGTTTGGCATTCTCATAGGCCTGGGTTCTCCATTCATCGAGACATCTAATGTCAAATAGCCTCTTCTCACCGACAAGTTTGAAATCGTAATTGAGCTCTTTAATAGCCCAATATGCCTTATGTTCTAGATAAAGAGGTAACTGAAAAGCTTTTCCATATACCATCTTATATGGAGACATACCCATAGGATTTTTGTATGCAGTTCTATAGGCCCATAATGCATCATCTAGTTTCTTGGACCAATTCTTCCTAGACCTATTAACTGTCTTTTGTAAGATTAATTTCAACTCCCTATTACTTAGTTCAACTTGACCACTAGTCTGTGGGTGATAGGGTGATGCAATTCTATGGTTGACATCATACTTAGCAAGCATCTTACGGAAAGCACCATGAATAAAGTGTGAACCACCATAAGTCATTAGATATCTAGGGACTCCAAACCTCGGAAATATAACTTCTTTAAGCATCTTAATAGAGGTGTTGTGATCAGCACTACTAGTTGGAATAGCTTCTACCCACTTAGTAACGTAATCAACAGCAACTAGAATGTGTGTGTACCCATTAGAGGCAGTAAAAGGTCCCATATAATCAAAGCCCCAAACATCAAATGGTTCAATAACAAGTGAATAATTCATAGGCATTTCTTGATGTCTAGTAATATTACATATTCTTTGACAGTCATCACAAGATAAGACAAACTTACGGGCATCCTTGAAGAGAGTAGGCCAATAAAAACTAGATTGTAATACCTTGTGTGCAGTTCTATGTCCCGCATGGTGTCCTCCATAAGCTTCGGAGTGGCACTTGCGTAGGATTTGTTCCTGTTCATTCTCAGGTACACAACGTCTAATGATACCATCTACTCCTTCTTTATAAACATGTGGGTCATGCCAGAAGTAATGTCTCAAATCATGGAAGAACTTTTCCTTTTGCTAGTATGTGAAGCTAGGAGGTATAAAATTAGCAAAAATATAATTAGCATAATCAGCATACCATGGAGCAGTACGAGAAGTATTTATGATAGCTAGTTGTTCATCAGGAAAGCTATGATCAATAGGTTGTGGGTCATCATGTATATTCTCTAACCTAGACAAGTTATCTGCTACGGGGTTCTCAGCTCCCTTTCTATCAATAATATGCAAGTCAAATTCTTGTAGCAAGAGAACCCATCTAAAAATTCTAGGTTTAGCATCTTTCTTTTCCATAAGGTATTTGATAGCAGCATGATCAGTGTGAATAGTTACTTTAGAATCAACGATATAGGGTCTAAACTTATCACAAGCAAATACAACTCCTAAAAATTATTTCTCAGTGGTAGCCTAATAGTTTTGGGCACTATCTAGAGTTTTACTATCATATTGGATAAAATTCAATTTCTTATCAACTATGTGCCCTAAAACAGCTCCTACAGCATAATCACTAGCATCGCACATAATCTCAAAGGGTAAATTCCAGTCAGGAGGTTGGACAATAGGTGCAGAGATCAATGCTTTCATAAGTATTTCAAATCCTTCTAGACAATCATCATCAAAGACAAAAGGAATATCTTCTTGCAAAAGATTAGTCAGAGGCCTGGAGATTTTGGAGAAGTCCTTTATGAACCTCCTATACAACCCGGAATGACCAAGGAAACTTCGTATACCTTTGATGTTCATAGGGCATGACATCTTTTCAATAGCATCAACTTTAGCTTTGTCAACTTCAATACCTCTTTCAGAAATTTTATGTCCCAAGACAATGCCTTCATTCACCATAAAGTGGCATTTCTCCCAATTCAAGACAAGGTTAGTGTCTTCACATCTCTTCAAAACTCGATCAAGGTTGCTTAAGCAATCATCAAAAGAAGTTTCATAAACGGAGAAATCATCCATGAAAACCTCAACAATCTTTTCACAAAAATCAGAGAATATAGCCATCATGCATCTTTGAAAGGTAGCAGGTGCATTACATAAACCAAAAGGCATACGTCTATAAGCAAAGGTACCGAAAGGTTAAAGTGGTCTTTACTTGATCCCCTTTTGACACAGGTACTTGAGAGAAACCAGAATAACCATCTAGAAAGCAGAAATGAGTATGCTTGGATAACCTTTATAGCATTTGATCAATGAATGGCAAGAGGTAATGATCTTTCTTAGTAGCTTTATTTAACTTACGGAAATCAATTACCATCCTATAACCTGTAACTATTCTTTGTGGGATCAATTCATCTTTATCATTAGGAATGACAGTCATACCTCCCTTCTTAGGGACATAATGGACATGACTTACCCACTGGCTATCAGCAACTGGATAGATAATACCTGCATCTAGAAGCTTTAGTATTTCCTTCCTTACCACTTCCTTCATCTTAGGATTTAACCGTCGCTGATGATCAATAATTGGTTTATCATTTTCTTCCAATTTTATCTTGTGTTGGCATATAGTGGGACTAATGCCCTTAAGATCATACAAAGTATATCCAATAGCAGCACGATGCTTCTTCAGAGTTTTCAATAATTTTTCTTCTTCCTGCTCCGAAAGGTTAGCACTAATAATAACAGGATATATATTCTTTTCATCAAGATAAGCATACTTAAGATTATCAGGCAAAGGTTTAAGTTCAAACACGGGATCAACCGTGGGTGGAGGAGGATCCCCTAGGATTTCAACAGGCAAGTTGTTTTTCAGTACGGGTCCCTGTGTAAGGAATATTTCATCTATCTCCCTTCTCTTGTTCATGTGCATATCATTTTCGTGGTCTAGCAAGTATTGTTCTAAAGGGTCATTAGGTGGCATGGCAATAGAAGCAAGACCAATAATTTCATCCTTACTAGGTGGTGCCATTTCAAGGGGTTGTCTACGGAATTTAGCAAAGTTAAAATCATGAGACATATCTCCTAATCCAATAGTAACAACATCTTTCACGCAGTCTATCTTGGCATTAACAGTATTCAAGAAGGGTCTACCAAATATAATGGGACATAATTCATCTTGTGGGGAACTAAGAATAAGGAAATCAGCAGGGTATTTAACCATCCCACACAAGACTTCAACATATCTAACAATCCCAACTGGTGAAATAGTATCTCTATTAGCAAGCTTAATGGTGGCATCAATACCTTGTAGCTCAACAGGTTCAATATTGTGCATAATTTCGTTATACAAATCAAAAGGGATAATACTCGCACTAGCACAGACGTCGCATAAACCATGGTAGCAATGATCTCCTATCTTAACAGAGATGACAGGAAATCCTACAACCGGTTTATGTCTATTCCTAGCATTGGGTTTGGCTATTCTAGCAGACTCTTCTTGGAGGTAAATAACATGTCCATCTAAATCTTCTACTAAGATATCTTTAACCATAGAAACACTAGGTTCAACTTTAATTTGCTCAGAGGGTGTAGGTGTTCTAGTATTACTCTTACGAACTACAGTTGAAGCTTGAGCATGATCCTCTATCCTAACAGGAAAAGGTGGTTTCTCAATATAAGCGGTAGGGATAACATGATCAACATTATAAGTGATAGTCTTTTCTTCAACTTTAATAGGTTCAACTACTTTTACTTCAATAGGGGGATAGTATTTAAACCACATCTCCTTGTGGAGATCAACATGAGTAGCAAAAGATTCACAGAAAGAAGCTACTATCTCAGAGTCAAGTCCATATTTAGTGCTAAACTCACGGAAAACATCGGTATCCATAAAAGCTATAATACAATCAAACTTAGGGGTCATACCTGACTCCTTACCTTCGTCAAGATCCCAATCTTCAGAGTTGCGTTTAATTCTCTCCAATAAATCCCATTTGAAGTCAATAGTCTTCATCATATAAGAGCCACAACAAGAAGTATCGAGCATGGAGCGATTATTATGAGAAAGCCGAGCATAACAAATTTGAATGATCATTTCTCTTGAGAGCTCATGATTGGGACATAAATATAACATTGACTTAAGCCTCCCCCAAGCTTGAGCGATGCTTTCTCCTTCGCGAGGCCAGAAATTATAAATATAATTACGATCACGATGAACCTGGTGCATAGGGTAGAACTTCTGATGAAATTCCAACTTCAGACGATTATAGTTCCATGATCCCATATCATCGCATAGCCTAAACCATGTCAATGCATCTCCCTTCAAAGATAAAGGGAAGACCTTCTTCTTGATAACATCCTCGGACATACCTGCAAGCTTAAACAATCCAAAAACTTCATCCACATAGATTAGGTGTAAGTCAGGATGCAGTTTTCCGTCTCCTGTAAAGGGATTTTCAAGCAGTTTCTCTATCATACCCGAAGGAATCTCAAAGCAAACATTTTCAATAGGTGCAATAGGTTGAGGAGCAACTCTTTGCTCTTCTGTTCGGGGTGAAGATACCCTGAACAAGCCCCTCAAAGGATTTTGAGCCATAGTAACAAGTGACAATAAATTTCAGCAAACTATATAAATTTTTCCTTACCAAATTCCACTTACCAAAGGCGCTTCACTCCCCGGCAACGACGCCAGAAAAGAGTCTTGATGACCCACAAGTGTAGGGGATCTATCGTAGTCGTTTCGATAAGTAAGAATGTTGAACCCAACGAGGAGCAGAAGGAAATGATTGGCAGTTTTCAGTAAGGTATTTTTTGCAAGCACTGAAATTATAGGTAACAGATAGTTTTGTGATAAGGTAATTGGTAGCAAGTGACAATAGGTAAAAGTAAATAAGGTACATCAAGGTGGCCCAATCCTTTTTGTAGCAAAGGACAAGCCTGGACAAACTCTTATATAAAGGAAAGCGCTCCCGAGGACACATGGGAATTATTGTCAAGCTAGTTTTCATCACGCTCATCTGATTCGCATTCGGTACTTTGATAATTTGGTATGTGGGTGGACCGGTGATTGGGTGCTGCCCTTACTTGGACAAGCCTCCCACTTATGATTAAAAACTAATGCAAGCATCTGCAACTACAAAAGAAGTATTAAGGTAAACCTAACCATAGCCTGAAACATATGGATCCAAATCAACCCCTTACGAAGCAACACATAAACTAGGGTTTAAGCTCCTGTCACTCTAGCAACCCATCATCTACTTATTACTTCCCAATGCCTTCCTCTAGGCCCAAATAATAGTGAAGTGTCATGTCGACGTTCACATGACACCACTAGAGGAGAGACAACATACATCTCATCAAAATATCGAACGAAGACCAAACTCACATGACTACTAATAGCAAGACTTCTCCCATGTCCTCAGGAACAAAAGTAACTACTCACAAGACATAATATTGTTCATGATCAGAGGGATATTAATATGCATAATGGATCTAAACATATGATCTTCCACCAAATAAACGAACTAGCATCAACTACAAGGAGTAATCAACACTACTAGCAACCCACAGGTACCAATCTGAGCTTTGGGTACAAAGATTGGATACAAGAGATGAACTAGGGTTTGAGAGAAGATGGTGCTGGTGAAGATGTTGATGAAGATAGCCCTCCCCAAGATGGGAGAGTTGTTGGTGATGACGGCGATGATGATTTCCCCCTCTCGGAGGGAAGTATCCCCGGCAGAACAGCTCTGACGGAGCCCTAGATTGGTTTCCGCCTCGGTTCCGCCTCAAGATGGCGGCGTCTGGTCCCGAAAGCGTCCTCTTTATTTTTTCCAGGTCAAAACACCTCATATAGGAGAAGATGGCCACCAGGGGCCTTCCGGCTGGCCCACGAGGCAGGGGGCGCGCCCCCCAACCTCGTGGGCAGCCGGTGGCCCCCCTCGTGAACTTCTTTCGCAAGATATTTTTTATATTTTCTGAAACGACGTTCAGTTAAGTTTCAGGGCTTTTGGAGTTGTGCAGAATAGGTTTCCAGAGTTTGCTCCTTTTCCAGCCCAGAATTCCAGCTGCCGGCATTCTCCCTCTTCATGTAAACCTTGTAAAATAAGAGAGAAAAAGGCATAAGTATTGTGAGAAAACATGTAAGAACAGCCCATAATGCAATAAATATCAACATATAAGCATGATGTAAAATGGACGTATCAGTGCGATGGACGACGGCGAGGCCTAGGAAGGGAACGACATGGAGCTAGGGAAGACTCGGCATTTGTTTCCCACGTGGAGGAGTACGAGGGTTTACTGGTTCGTCTGCCGTCCCTAGAGAAAACAACAGGTGTGGGTGAGTAAACGGATGGCTAGGCCAGTGATGGGAGTACGGTGGGGCGGTGAGGCCTGCGCAGCAGCACAGCCGCCCGCGGGGAGGAGAGAGCAGGCAGTCCCGCCGGTGCTTGTTTGAGCGGTTGGAGCAGGAAGAGTAGAGATTGAAGAAGCACGACGGCCATTGGATGGACATCCAACAGTCACTGCTTGTGCGTCAACCTTTTTTTAGGAAAGCCTCAAATCTGTGGAAAGCATAATACAGCCCATCTACCATTATTTCTAATAATTTATAGCCCATTTGCTAATTCTTAAGGTTTTATTTGGAGCCCATATTCTTTTTGTTAGCATTACAGCCCATATTGCGGCCATGGTTAAAAAATTATACGAAATTTTGCATATTTCTGTGCGCTCCGAACTGTTTTTAATCCCAAAATTTTGAGTCACATTCAAACTGATTTTAAAAATAAGTGTATATTAATATAAAATCCAACAATTTGTCCACGCATAAAAATCAATGCAATTTACAATCTCGAAATAAAAAAAAGAAATTTGAAACTAATTGTCGGTTTGATGTGTTTTAAAAATGTATAGCCCATTTCTCATTACTGATAGGCCATTTTCTCGGCCAGCCGAATGAAGCTCTCCTCGTCTTGAAAGATTTGCAGCCCAATAGGCCTGACAAAGCGACTTACTTGGCAAATCACACAAAAACTAGGCTGTGGCCGTGGACCCAGCTGTCAGCCTCTCCACGTACAGTACTCTTTTGATGGAAGTGGGTCGTTGACCACATTTACCACGCCACACCGAGAGCACCAAGGCGGTGGACGACAGCGAGGCCTAGGAAGGGGACGACACGGAGCCAGGGAAGACGCGGCAGTGGATGCCCACGCGGAGAGGAGTACGAGGGTTCACTGGTTCTGCTGCGGTGTGAGGCTGCCGTCGCCGCAGAATAACAGGGGGTGTGGGTGAATGGAGGGATGGCCTGGCCAGTGGTGGGAGTAGTATGGCGGCGGTGAGGCCTCAGCGGTAGCACAGCCAGCCACGGGAGGCAGGAGCAGGCGGCACGACCGGCGCTGCTTTGGGCAGCTGGAGCATGAAGACCAGAGGTTGAAGAAGAACTATGGCCGTTGGATGGACATCGTACGGTCACTAGAGCTAGAATCGTTCATATTGACTAACTTGACAAAGCCCTCTATCCCCGTCAAGTTAGTAGGCCCACAAGTCAGCCACCCACTATGGTGGGTCCCAGCTAGCAGGGGGTATTAATTTTTTATGCGTTATAAGGAGGCACTTCCTTGCGTGCGAAGATATACATGGCGGGTCCGACCTGTCAGCGGGGGGGGGGGGCATTTTATTCGCAAAATACAGAAGCCCTTCCCGTGGGTCCTAGCTGTCAGGTGGAGGAATCATTATTTTGCACATAATAAGGAGGCATTTCCTTGCGTGCGAATGTGGGCCCAGCAGTCAGCCTCTCCACGTACAGTCCACTTCCGATGGATGACATTCATTGACCATGTTGACCAGGCCGCGCCGAGAGCACCAGGGCGGTGGACGACGGCGAGGCCTAGGAAGGGTATGCCATGGAGCCAGGGAAGACTCGACAGCTGTTTCCCATGTGGAGGAGTACTAGGATTTACTAGTTCGTCTGTCATCCCCAGAGAAAACAGCAGGTGTGGGTGAGTAGAGGGATGACTAGGCCTGTGCGGCAGCATAGCCGGCCGCGGGAGGAGGGAGCAGGTAGTCCCGCCGGTGTTTGATTGAGCGGCTAGAGCAGGAAAAGCAGAGATTAAAGAAGCACGACAACCGTTGGATGGACATCCAACAGTCACTACTCTCGTGTGCATTATTTCTAATAATGTACAGCCCATTTGCTAATTCTTAAGAATTTTTTTGGAGCCCATCTTCTTTTTGTTAGCATTACACCCCATATTGTGGCCACGGTTAAAAAGTATACGATTTTTTTGCATATTTCGGTGCGGTCAACTGTTTTTAATCCCGAAATATCGATTCACATTCAAACTATTTTGAAAAATATTTATTATAAATATAAAATCCAAATAATTGTCCATGCATAAAAATCAATGGAATTTAAAATCTTGTAATAAAAAAATTGAAACTAATTCTCGGTTTGATGTGTTTTAAAAATGTACAGCTGATTTCTGGGCAAACCGAATGAAACTCTCCTCGTCTAGAAAGATTTGCAGCCCAGCAGGGCTGATAAAGCAAGTAGACCTCGTTTGGGTATTTCTTAAAAAAATAGAACTGGGCTAGCCATTTTCAGCAAGATAAAAACACAACTGGGCTCATGATGCGGTAAACATAAATAAAACCCTGCCTAGACGGGCCACAGCCCCCGCACAGCCCTGTTGTTACTATTTACTAGGGTGGATGGGCTGTTTTGTCTTGGGACCAGGGAAACAATTACTACTAGTACAGTGGAGACACTCTACAGCTACCCAGGAAAACAATTACTACTAGTACAGTGGATATAATACTGCTTCTGGCTCCTCCTAGGTCATCGAAACGTCTCCCTCTATTGAATGGCGTTATACTTTTGTTCACCGACATGCGGGCCTTGCAGCGCGCGGGCCCAAATGCCATCCACCAAATTAGAAGGCAGTATCCAGGCGGAGAGTCACCCTGGTCGTAGCGCGGCAATAACGAGCCGTTGTATCACAAAACCCCACCTCCCCGCAAGCTAAGTTTGACGGACGAAGCAACCATCATTTCACTCTTCGCTGAATCCCCTTCTCCCTCACCGTCTTCAAGAAAGGCAACACTCGCATCTGCCACTGTTCTTCTCTCCCAACGAAGGGAAGATAAGTGAATCCGTGATGTTGTTATATTTTCGTTCATAGAAAAAACAAACTTTTGCAAAGCAATAACCGATCCTCATTCTTTTTTTGTTTCATTGTCATTGCGATTGTGTTTTCCCATCAGTGGTCTCCTAGTATTCGTCAGTTTCATGATGGACCAAGGAGAACCAGGCAAAGATCTGCCGATATTGGAGCAGATGCGGGAGGCTGATCCAAACGAGACAAAGATCTCCAAGAAGATGGAGGCAGCCACCGAGCCGACCCCAGATACGCTCACGGCCACTACTGAGATGATCAACGCCTCGTTTGAGGTTACAGCCCCTGTGGCACTGCAGGAGCAGTTTTCCCATTCGAGGATGAGTCCCCCCCTGCTGAGCTGCCCAAGGTGATTTTCTTCTCTGCCGATCTCAATTGTGGTTTTTCATCTAAGTATGTGGTGATGAATAATGAAAAAATTTATTAGCTTCGATGTCATGCTATACATAGTGGTTTAAATAACTTGTGTTTCTTATACTGGAAAGTAATTTAGAATTTGTTTCTGTTTCAATTAGAGCCCTGATGCAGACAAGGATTGTGTGGTTGTACATGTCACCCGCTATGAGGCGGATGACCTGAATATACGCACTGGGAAAACAGAGTTTTTAGGCTATTCGATCGTGGAAGCCATTTGCGCTTATACCGATGAAGAGTTGTATTCAAGCCTCACTGTTGTCAGGCGTGTTGTCCAGGGTGTACTTAAGCACAAGAAGTTCAAAGCTACTCCTTCATTTGTGAAGCATACTATTCTTGTCAAGCTTACGCAAGAAGATGACGTGGCATGCCTCCACAAACAAGTTTATGAGTGGCAAGGCCACAAGGTTGTCTTCATGAATGTTCATAGGACTGAGCTGCTGCCATACGTCCTCGATGATGTTCATGGCAAGGTATGTCTTGTGTCCAACCCAAATTAGATCGAGGCATGAAATACTTACCCCAGCTAGTGTTTAATAGTAGTTTGGATTCTGTTTAATTATCCGAACCTTGCTTGTTATCGAGCCCTCTGGGGCTAGTACTCTGTTTGAATCCGTCTATGGGAACTGCTGCTACTTTTGTATGCCCGTGAATCATCGTAATTGTTGCCGAAACAGATGTGTCCTCACTAGTTTTATCATACGAGCAGTGTGAGTTTTGATGAAATAGAGTACTCGTTTGAGAACTGTGCGCCGACTTATACATAAGTACCTGTAAGCACTGTTGGTACTACCCCACTTGTAAGCAGTTGTGCAAAACACGGCACATTGGCTCAGCTTGCTTCAACACTAGGCTATCGACCAGCTAACAATCAACAATCTGCCGTCTGACATATAAGCAACTATGTATCTTTTTACAGTGGTTCATGCAATTAACTGTGGCCACAATGTAAAATTCAAACGCTCACACGCTAGTCCAGTGTTCATGTGGAACACTCACATTAGACTCGGCTTCATAAAAAACTTGAAAAGCGTAAGTTAAGCAATTTTATACATCTCAATGATTCATGGAACATAACAAACATATACTAGTTCACAGCAAAAGACAAAGTTGTGAGAAGGTTTACAAATCAGGAAAAAACAAGCAAGGCTTCTCTGAGCAAAGGGCCTCCCGGTAGGCTTAAATTTCCCGGAGTTCACTCTGGTTTTTTCTTGTTGCCACCATCCAGGGTTAGGTTCTCTCATTCCAGAATAAGCAATTATAATTGTGTTCTCAGCTGGAATGCTGAACTTAACCATGTAGTCTACTGACCAGCTGAAGTTCTTGTGCATTCCACTAAATTTAAGCACCACTATTTGCAGAAATAAGTAGACCACAATGCCTCTTGTCCGCGCACCTGTCCAAAAAACCGCAGTGCAGCCATGCCAGCTAGTCCTCGATCCATGGATGAACTGGTAGAAAGTGCATTCCGCACTAGGATACAGTTGTTTTTGCTTGTCCCTACACCGCAACCAGGAAGTAAAAAGTACGAATCAACTTCTTTTATATTGCGTTGGTCATTCTACCTAGTAACTACCAATGTAGGAATACCTGGAAGACGGTGGTTAGAGGACGGTAACAAGGGATAGCCATCTCATTTTGCGCAGGTTTACTAAAACTGAGGTGTGTGCTTTTGATTGCGCGGATAGAAACGATACGGAGACAGACATCCCGAAATGATATGGAGACAGACATCCCTGTTTGCGCAAATACGAAATACGATTATTAAAATAGTGACAGATATTTGCAGTGGCGTATGATTAATAGCAACATCTATTGTGTTATAATTGGCACTAGATTGACAATATGAAAGTGTCCTTAAGTAAGTAGCATCACATCACATCAACACTGCCACTAGATTAACATATAGAACAATAGCATTAGTATTACTGTCATGAGAGTAGCACATGGTCAGTAAATGTGCAATCAAATTTTTGCAGTTCCACTGGGATGAAGCAATGTTAGCGGTGTGAGATTTAAGTGTAACTACAAAAACAGAATTCATGGGAAATAAAGCAAGACGGATGTGCAATCAAATTTTGCAGTTCCACTGGGATGAAGCAATGTTAGCGGTGTGAGATTTAAGTGTAACTACAAAAACAGAATTCATGGGAAATAAAGCAAGACGGATGCACTTCATAAAATGGTGGTGGAAATACTTCAATTTATCGACGGCACTAGACCATTACTTATAGTGACATTAGGTGGCATTTCTTAATGCTTCATGTGATTTTACATTAACGATAGCGATATGGGCGTAGGGATAGCAGAGGCATAAAGTGGTGACGCATATGTGGTTGCCGAGAGCGGCAAACACTCAGGCAGCATGTCTGCATTTCTCCCATTTTTTATCTCCTCGGCGATATTTTCCTATGTGAGCATAGGAAATCTAGACCTGATCATTCTCATTTGCGTTGTCCCCCAACGCCTGTCACTTTCTTTCCTTTTTCAACCAAGAGATAGGTCCACTTCCCCCCACCCTTCGCCATCCACCATGCTTTCTTCGTATTTTAAGCCAAGAGACCGGTTGGGTAGCCAGTATCTACAACTTTCCCCCGTTTCCTCTTAGAACCAAGTCCTAAATTCATGCTACAGCTTTCCCACATTCTTCCCTGTTTGAACCAACTCTTAGAGTCGACTGTATGAACTAGCTTTACGTCAAATAATAGTAAGAGTCTAGGTGGCTTTGGAACAGCGGACGGAAGTAGAAAAAGATCCACACGAAGCCAAGTGGGGAGCTGGGGCAGTAGAGCAAGGCGGGTTTCGAAGGAATATATACCTGAGGGTCGTCGGCATGTAGCAAAGACGGTGTCGGGAGGCCGCATCTTGGCCACAATACCGCAGGGAGGAAGAAGGGGTCGGAGGCCCTCCGGGGCTGGCGCTCTCTCGGAGAGAACGGTATGGCCACTGATCGGGATGCGCGGGCAGTCGTTGGTCTCATCCCTCGCCGCCGACGATAGCGTGAATGATGCACCTACACCCCTGCCTCGGTCGAGGTTGTCCGGACGGATTTGTGACCAGCCGTGAGCTGAGAGAGCGTGGCCACCTATGTCTTGCTTAGATCTGGAGAGCATGAGAGAGTGAACGAGAGGAACCCTAGTAAAGGAAGCGCTAAGGCTCCTGCTTATATATATAGTGGAGTGATTTTGTTGTACCAGCTTCAAAAAAATGCGATCCTACGTGTACCCGCGAGTGGGTGTGAGAGAACTAGTGCGTGCGTGCACCGCTTCTCTTCGTGAGAGTACAATATACTATGCCCAAAGAACGTTCGCCACAAGTGTAATAGTATAAGTGTGTACCGTGTGAGCTAAAATAAAATGTGTGCGACGTCTTTTGTTTTTTAGAAGTTCTGAGGGTAGGGTGTGAAGAGCGCATATGTGTGTGACATCTACCCGCAGATAGACGGTGGGTGCGAGAGGCCTCGGGAGGGTGCGTGCGCGTGAGAGAGAGGGGGGGGCACGTATCAATGCAATGCATGTGTCCGTAAATAATTATCCGACAAATGTTCGCCACAAGCCTTTTCCTGACGAAAGCCTTAAGAACAGTTAGATCGGCATCCGACAATGTCAGTTTTGCCATGTCATTTAACAGAACAGCCACTCCTCCTACACACAAATCTTCCACGTGAGTGTAAGCAACTGCCGTATGCTCCCTCCATTCCAAAATGTAGTGCAGGAGGAGTGGTTGTTCATTACTGAAAATTTGAACCTCGCAAACTTTTATCGAGTTTTCGTGTACCAAATTGCATATGTAGAATATTCATTGATCTTCGACAGGTAACTATAAAGATGGGGGAGGAGTCTACAAAGAAAGGCCATCGCATCACCTGCAGCAATTTCAACCATCCTTTGGTGTGGAGGAATATCAAAGGAACTCTATATGATATGATTTTTATAGGGTTTTTTTCCTTTAGAGCCAATTGGTTCATAAGAATAGATTCATATACTCCATGTTTCAAAGGAAATAAGGGCTTCTTTGATTCAAAGGATTCTCAAAGGAATTTGAAGGATTCACTTCCTTAGGATTTTTTCCTATGTGGGATGTTTGATTCATAGGATTGTGAACCATGCGAACTTTTTCATAGGATTCATTTGCACTAGATTTCATAGGAAATTTCCAATCCACTCTAACCTCTTTGAAAGAATCCTACGTTTTTTCTATGCACGATCAAACACTCATAGAATCATATAGGATTCAAGATGACATGCCACCCCAATCCCACGTTTTTTCTATTCCTGCGCTTTTGCAAATCCTATGAATCAAAGAGGCCCTAAACATGATATCATTTCTATAGCTTTAGAGCCACTTGTTTCATATGAATGGATTCCTATAAACATTAGCGTATATTCAATAGAAAAGTTCCTATGATATGAACCAAATTACATCTCTTTTCTAATCCCTCCTCATAGGAATTGAGATGCATCTCATCTCTAGATTCAATAGAAAAGTTTCTATGATGTCAACCAAATGACATCTCTTTTCCAATCCCTACTCATAGGGATTGAGATACTCCATGTCATCTCTTTCCCAACAACTTCCATGTATACATCTTCTATTCCTAAATAGCTAGTATAACCCACTAGTAGCTTTTTTCCAAGACATGCAACTACGGCACAAGAACTATGTAGTGTGCGAATAACTTGAAAGATGGTCAGTGGATGAAGCTAATCTGACAGTGCAGAGATGGCAAATCCGAGCACTACTGGCCGTTGGATATCATCAACATTCCACCAAATCTGCCACATGTACAATTTACAAGACTCCATGGTTGAACTTAAGCATAATGCACAAACCTCAAAACACAAGCACTTCTCCTTTGTTCTAGAATCTTCCGTATCATAATTGATTTTGTTTTTCTAAATGTATTGCCATTATTTGCTTTTTACTTTATGGTTTACAATGCACAACCCCATGAAACTTAACATTTTTATAAAACTAATTGATTTTGAATGAGATGAACCATAATAACTAAACGAACATCTACATCATGCATATATGACTCAAAGATTTACATGCTATAGTGTGTATTTATTCATAATTTGGTTTCGAAATATCATGCGTTCAATACATGTGTACCTTACAAGTTTTGAGTAGAGTAGCAAATTTCACGCGGCCCCGGGTATATCAAAATGCAGGGCCCATGCATCATTGCCTTTCGGTCGAACCTACGTCCACAATTTTTTGAATGTACTATATCTCCATTGGTCTCTGAACCCAAAATGCTGCCTCATTGCCCTAAAACCAAGCGGCCCACCCATGTTTAAGGCGTCGACTCCAACTCAATCCCTCTCCCGTTTACTACGACGTGGCCCCGCATGCCCTATAGTAGTACTCCTACAAACCCTACCGCTGCACGCATCATTGGTTTTCTTCAAGAGGATGAGGGAGAAGCCGATTTGTAGTGGAGGTGCTTTAAAAAAAAGAAAAAATGATCTGTAGTGGAGACCCCTACCCTAGGGTTCCCTAGGTAGCCGTCGCACGCATCATTGGTTTTCTCTTTTATTTATGCTCTTGCACCCTAGAGTGAAATGATGGTTGCTTCGTCCGTCCAACTTAATGCGGGAAAGGTGGGGCTTTGTGATTTGACACCTCATCGCTCATTTTCTACTACTGCGGCGCTACGACCGGGGCGCCTCACATTCCAACCGCTGCTCCGAACTGTACGTGGAACAAGATGGTGGATGAGCCACATGTTGCCCAAAGTGGTCCTGTTAAGTGTGTCGCCATTTTGTGTGCGGACTGACCCTGCTTGAGTCGCTATGCCAACACGACAGGTGCAGCCTACCACTTGGTTTTGCTCCTTGGTGAATCCCGACTATACTGATCTAAAAAGATACGTACAGAACTACCTTCTCCGTCTCGTTTTTTTAGACGTCTCGGTTTATAGGACGTGCACGTAGTTCTAGGTCATCCATTTGACTAACTAAATCTGAGTTACTATGTCACAAAAAGCATATCATTGGATTATTAAACGGATGTAGTTTCTAAACATATAATGTTCATCACATATATAGCCAGTTAAATTCTCAACCTAGAACGACGTGCATGCCATGTAAACCAATACGGAGGAAGTATAGTAGTAAAAATGAGGTGATTTTACCGAGCGACCGGTAGGGGAGCATGGCATGTCATGTGGTCCCACGTGTCATGATGTACCAAGGCGATGCGCGTGTCCCTCTTGAGGCAGAAGCAATACTACGTGGTTTGAGATGATGGCGAACCGAAGTGTGAAATAATGGTTGCTTTCGTCCGTCTGGGAAGGTGCGGCATTGTGATTTGACGTCTCATTGCTCATACTACTACTACTGGGGCGATACGACTGGGGTGCGTCCCCCCTGCTGTTCTGCACTGTTATTTGGTGTTTGACACATCGACCCGGTTGCTATATGTCCCAGATGTCGGCGACAGGAAGTACATAATTCATGAAAGCGAGCGTCGACGGAGGAGTACAAGACATGGCTTGGGTTTTTGCTGCTTCGCGCGATCCATCGATACAAACCCGGACTAAAAAAAGGCGAGGGTGGGTCTTTTCCCGCGGGGCAGGCAGGGGAGTTTGGCATAGTCTGTTCGAGGCAAGGAGGCAGGAAGGAAAACAAGCAAATAAAGGTTGAGTGACTTAGTTTTGGGAAAATCTGATTTTCCGGAGTACGTACCCACCAGGGTTTATATGGCTCATCTAAAAAACATTCGTTTTCCATTTTATAAGTCTCAATTCTACTACTAGTAGTAGTACCATCACATGTTGGATTTCGAGGTGCGTTATATCAACCGATGCAAGCAGCGTCAAGAGAAAACTCTCTAACCAAGGTAGTAGGGACGAGGACTAAACGGAGGGAGTAGTAAAATTTTCTCTCTAACCAAGGTAGACTGACATGTACTTTTTTATAGTGACCTTGTATAAGTAAATGGAGGGAGTACTAAAGAACATATATATTCCAAACAATATGATAATCTCTCTAACCAAGGTAGTAGGGACGAGGAGTAAACGGAGGGAGTAGTAAAAAATTCTTCTTGTCCTGCGAGCCAGCGCGTGCATGGGCGAGGGAGCGGGCGTAAGGCGTAGTAAGCAAGCTTCACCTCATCCTGCGAGCCACCGCGCCCGTGGGCGGGGGAGACGGCGTACTAAGCAAGCTTCTCCTCGTTCTGCGAGTTGACGGGACACATCAAAAGTACTCAAGGGTATAGAGACTTGCCTCTAAGGTAGGCCCCACATGGTTTGCCTCTTTTTTAACATAATGCGTCAGGTCACAATTTGTTTGTTCACCCGTGGTAGGCGATCCTCCCTCCATCTAGTGAACAACCAATACACGTGTCAAGTTACCACGTGGGCGGCCTTCGTACAGAAATTAGCTCCACCGTGTACCTGCGCGGGTGTGGTTGGGAAAGAGACGAGAGTATGTGCGCCGTGCGTGCACCTCTTCTCTTCGTGCACGTCCCCCGCCTACGTGGGTGTGTGTGGGAGGGACTATAGAGATACAAATCTAGACATAATGCGCCGTCCATCCCCAGGCCTTCGCCCAGTTCGACCACCAGTCACCACCACGCCCCACTCCTCCTCACCTTATCTCTCATCTTTCTCCCTCCATTTTTATGTACAAGGCCACTATCAAAATTACAATTTACAGATATACAAGGCCACTAACACTAATCAATGCAATATTAATGGTGTTTGCCTCGTAGTACAACTAGCAAAGGAGGACACTAATTATCGCTTGCATGCATGCGGGAGTGTGAGCATTGGCTTGATGTGCATGAAAGAGAATAATACACATTAATTTACACGGCAAACAAGGAAACAAGGTGGATTGTAACATTGAGTTAGAAGACATTAATTTTTGCCTCGGTACCTGTAATATGGGTTTGTGGCCTTGTATACAAAAATGGAGTCCAATAAAATTCTCGAGATACCATTTATCCGATAAAATTCTCGAGCAATCATTAGTTTTTACAAAATGGGATTACTCCTGCATGGGTCAATCACAACAGGTGTTTTGTAGAAAAAAAAATGCTTCTTGATGTTCCAGGCAATGCGCGGGCATCTTGCTAGTACATGGAAACAACACATGGCAAAATTCCACGGCGAACGTGGGATTTGAATCTGTTGGGAGGGGCAGTTTGGATCTTGCCCAGGGTAGCAAAAATATTGGCTACCCTTTTGTCCACCAGTGCCTTTGCCACCGATGAACGAGGAATGGCTCGAGGTCTCATGCATCCTCCAGCGCGCATGTTGGAGGCGAGCTTGCACGAGTTGTGTTCTTTTTGTCCCACCACGCCGCCCGAGCAGCCCGCAGATCGACCGGCGACCCGCAAATTACGCCATCCAACCGTAGCCGCACACATTATGACAGCAAGTCAACCAACCGGACGAAATTCACGCAAACACGATGATATTTCATATAAACAACGACGGAAATCATATAAGATACCTGATTTTCATACAAACATGACAGACTTCATTACATTCAAATGAACTATGCCGTGATAGTTCTAGACAGCACAGGTATATAATACCTGGCCTAAATGGTCGCCCGCCGATCGATTTGTGTTCCCAGCACGATCACCGGACTGCCGGGAGCCCCGGAGGTATATGCAGGGTCAACGAAGGTCCTCGCAACAAAAACATACGGCAAGACACCAGCTGTTTACGACGGCGTCGCCTCCGTGGTGGCCTTCATGGGACCCAAGCGGCGGTGGCCTCCCTTGTTCTACTTCTCCCGATGATGGCGGCGGACACAGAGGCGTTGGCCACCGACTCGTCGCTCTCCGCACACTCGGCTTCTGTCGCTGCTTGCATGGTGCAGCCGCCGGCATGGGCACAGAAACGGGAGACGCAGTACGAGGCGGCGGCGTGGACGGAAGCAACGACGCTCGTGCGCCGCTCCTCGTCGAGCTGGCCTGGAGCGGCGCACGAGCCCACCCCGAAACTACTCTTGACGGCCGGTCCGCCGCAGCACCAGCCAT
>LR738712.1:661211549-661225728 GCA_902687465.1 Secale cereale
CCGCCACTTCGAGTACCCACCGACCACTAATTTATTACCATTTATGTCCTTCATATACGCGCTGACGGGTGGGCCCTATGGTAATGTGTGCTACTGAATGTGGACCGTTTGACTGGTCAATTGATCTTGTCATCAACAAATTACGGAGCTGTATGGTGAGCTAGTGACCGTATGATCACCCTAAAATGTACTTATTTTATTAACACAGTACAGACTCAAACTATCATTTCTTTCTTTCATATACGGGCTGACAGGTGGGCCACACTGTTACGCGCCCCAATGGTGCAATGCTAGTTGCGCCACATGGAACGTTTGACTGGTCAATTGATTGTGTCATCAACAAAATACGGAGTTGTATGGGTGAGCCAGTGACCATATAATCATGACATGTATTTTTTAACACAGTACAGACGCAAGGGCTCATATATACGTGCAAGCACTCACCGCCATAAGCGCACACACGCAGACCCTACCCCTATAAGCACCTTCGAGAGAGTGGGTCAGCATATAATCTTGAGATTTTACGAAGTCACCATAGGTGCCTCGTAGTCGAGTGGAACGTCTCTTCCCACTGAACGCACATCGCCGGAGAATACTGAAACTAACCCAGGATAAACGTGAGCACCGGGACTTTAACCGTGGTGGGCTCGAGAAACCACTGTCTACCTAACCATCCAACCACATGTTGGTTAGCACGACAAAATGTATGTGGTGACCGTGATGAGCTTATTCTGAAGTCCAGTGACCATAGCGTGCTTTCGCTTCAAATACAATGACCGTAAGTGTCGTCAACAAAATACGGAGCACGCATCAAATGCAAAGTCCGTCAGTGTCATCAAGAAAATACGGAGACGTGTCGTAAGCGAGATACCGTATGATCACCACGAGAATGTATACAGTGACTGTAATGAGCATATTCTGAACTCCAGTGACTGTATAGTGCTTTAGCTTGAAATACAGTGGCCGTCATGCGTGAATGTGTCGTGGGCATGCATACTTTTAGAGGGCCGAGAGATAGTTTGTGTGCGTACGTGAAAGTGGTGTAGAAAGAGGTGATGTCCGGTGGAGACAAGAAGAGATATTCCCTTCGTTTCTCTTTTCCGTGACTAATATTTTAGGAGAATATATAAACATTCACAATGCAGAACAAATATTTTTGGATGCACCATGCAATTAAGTTTCATGTATAGCATTGTACTATTGTATATGCTTATTTTCTTAGTGGCCGATTGCGTGTGTGGTGTGGTGGGCACATCATTTCTAGTTGTGGTGGGTCAACATGAGGACTCATGGGTCGGTTCCATCCTGCGCCACATAGGTTGGATCGAGACGCGATATATGAAGACCCATGTAGAGGACTCGGCGTACAACACGAACCTAGCTACCAGAGTCGCGGAGGACCCTATCCCCACTAGTGATAAGCCGACTATATATGATTTGTAACCCTAGGCCCCCTGTATGTTATAGAAACTTGGGGGCTAGTTCGTCGATAGTATACACACACGGACAATGCCTGGTATTCACGTGTACTTTGTACACACCCCTATCATTAATATACAGTACCAGGAGTAGGCTTTTTCCTCAGCTACAAGGGTCCGAACTAGTGTAAAACTTTGCCTCGTACTACCATCCAGCCTAACAGTCAGGGATATCCTACCGAATGATATGATGGAATCATATCTGCCAACTACTAAGAGAGAGGTGTGTCTGGGGGGGGGGCAATGTGTGCGAGAGAGGCCTAAAGATAATGTGCGTGCGGGAGACACGTAGGCACATATATGTGCGTATAGAGGGCTAGTAGAGACCGCGCGTGTGTATATATGCATGTGAGAGAAATAGTGTTTTCCAACTAAGATTAGTGAAAAGAGTGGTACATAGTAGTCAGAAAGAGAGAGAGAGAGAGAGAGAGAGAGAGAGAGATACAAAGAGAGCATGTGTGTGAGACTCCCTGGCACCCCGAGAGAGATTGTGAGAATGTGTGAAAGAGAAATGTCGATGCATATAAAGTGTGTGCACTTATGCGGTAGATAGAGAGAGATATAGCGCGTTTGTGAGAACAGGCCGATGCATAGTGCATCTACGTGTAAAAGGTGGTTCTACGCATTAAATTAAAATATAAATGGCATTATTATTTTTGGATGAGATCATGAATTTTGCAAATTGCGTATGGACGAAAATCGGTCTATCAGACACCCATACTCTATTGAATTCGAGCATGTGCATGCGTTTATTTCATATTATCGATCCATAGAGTGAGAGCGGTTTGAAATACAGGCAATGGATGCTTTTCAATTCATATATAAACATTAATTAGTGCACTCCGTGTTGTTAGTGTGAAGCACTTTTTACATTTGTCACTTGCATGGATACATTCCAAATTGCTAGCTACGAAATAGAATACATGTTGATTTCAACATAAAGGGGGTTTCAAAGATTTGAATTCATAGGAAGTGCATTCATCTATTTGAACCCGAGATAATGGCATTTGTAAATCAGATGTAAAAGGGGGCATCAATCTTTGTTATGCTAGAATTTTGTCTTATAAATTGCTCATATTTCCAACATGTTGTGTGTTTGAACATGCTATATATATTCATACGCATGTCTAACTTTTTTTTGCGACCAAGGAGATTATATCTGGAACCATGCATGAAGTGAGGTAAGTTGCATATTTTTTAATATATACTCATGTACAATGTATATTCACATGTACCACCTCCATTCCAAAATAATCGTAGCTTTGGATTTTCAAGAGTAAAGATTTGTGAAGTTTGACAAATCCTGAATGTTCAATTCAAGAGAACTGAAAACGTTAATGCTTCTGCTCCCAAATATTGACCGAAGCGCCAAATAGGCCTCTGGTCACTCGAAACCGAGCGAGACTAATGTTTGGCAGTAGGAAATTACTATCCTGACTCTGGCCGGTGTAGCCTATCGGCCCGATGTCCAAAGGTCTAAATCGGGGTAGGTTTGTAACTTCACCAAGAAGCCAGTCTCAACCGCCTCCGAGAAGCATTCATACGCCGTGGGCGCCTAAACACCCATGCGCTCGGCCGAAATCTATCCAGCCCACATTTAGGACACCTGCGACTACTGTCCTACCTCCAACCTGCAATATGTCCGAAATTTTAGATGGGGGCAAAGTTTGTAACTTTCCCCAAATTTCAAACAAGCGTGTCCCAAACCGAAACATTGTTCCCCCTCAGTTCCCCGCCTCCCTCCGTTTCCCCATTGATACTCTGTGGGCGCCAAAACACATCTCCACCTGCCGCGAAACCCTAGCTTCCTCCGTCCTCCACCCCATAGCACCGAATCCACCGCCGCCCAACTCCATCACGCCGGAGCCGGTACCCCGACGTCGTCGTCCAACGCAACCGCAACCGCAACACCCTCAAGGACTTAGCAGCTGAAGCCGAGGTAGAGCTGCGTCCATGACGTCGACGCTGACGTGCGCCGTACTAGAACCACTCCGACCACGTCGTCCTGCGCCTCACTGCTACCGCTCCACTGTCGCAACCGTCCACCGCACTAGAGCTGTTCCCGCTACGCCGTCGTTCGCCGCCTCGGATCTGCTTCCCCACCGCCGACAGACGGCCACTGCACCACACTCAACAACTTTGCCATGGGTTCATCCAAGGTTACACCGTCCTCCAAAACTTCTCATTTCCAACGAACCACAAGAAGATCGTTGGAAAAACAGAAGGAGGACACAGCACTGCCAGCAGAAAGAGGTACTCCTCTTTCCTTATTCATGAAAACCTTACGTCTCTCCTCACACCGTATTCATTCCATGAAAGAAACTAGTTGAGTGCTTCTTACTGCATCTTCTTTGTGATACTAAATGCACAAGGTTTCCTCCCTTTACTATGTCACCTTTGCTAGAGGTCAGTAGCCCGGCTGGATTTCAATTCAGGGTCAGTCAAACCGCAATTAAAAGAAGCGGCACCCGCTTAGGCGCGCGGAGCACCTAGTCCGCATGTTCGCCGGGGAAGCGGCGCATCGGTGTCTATCATAGGGGTGTGGGGCACAGGAGCTGCTTGCGCCCGATCTGGTGGTCGGCGGGGCTTGAATGGATTGCCGGGGGGCAGTGACAAGCACGGCGGTGTGGTAAGGTTGAGGGGAGGGCGCAGGCAGGGGACTGGGCCTGTGGTCGTTGTCGTTTCGAGGAAGATCGTCAACACTGACTGGCTGGACTTAGATGAAGGCGATTTGCCCGTTCTTTGTATATCGGACGGTGCAGAAAAAATGGACTAACCTATTTGTTTTCAGTCGAATGTTATTTTCATAGAATCATGTAGTAATTTAGTGTGCCATGCATATTGTAGAGCTATCATATGTCTCCCGTCATTTATTTTTCACCAACCAGCTATCTGCTAACTTTCCAGTGTACTAATTGTGCACACACTTCAACCATACTCACACTATTGTTTTTTTATGCATGGGTATTTCAGACTCTGAAGTAGTGTTGATGAATGCTGAAAAGAAAAGACAGAAGTCGCTCCAGTGTAATTCGAAGATAAGCATTAAGCGTTTCAGCGATCTAAAGGATGTAGTGTCAGAAGTTGGAGACAGTAAACGTAGCTCTACAGTTGATGATCTCAATTGCCACACACAACCATCCCAGGTGCTTGCTTTAACTTCGCGCTGTCAAATGTGGTTGCATGTTGCGTATGGTGTCTAGCTTGTATTGCTTCCAATTTGGTTAAATTGCATGTGCTTACTTTACACATTATACCTTTGATAATGACATGCCTTCCTATTTTTGATACATAGCACAGATGTCTATTAACCTTGTTCGTACATCAAACTAATGCTCTTTTGTATCCCTCGTCAATCACTTATGATGAGACAGTCACCCAGGTGGGTTAGTGTGAGACGCCATAGAGTGCAATGTCATCCTCCCCACATGATTCTCAAGAAACAGCCATGCTAAATGAAGATAGTCAACGTAGCTCTCTAGTTGATGACCGCAATTCCTCCACACCACCATCACAGGTGTTTGGTCTAACTTCGCAGTGTGATATGCTGAGTAAATAGGCAATTTTTCAGAAATTGTTATTTGGGCCTAAAGCCCATCTCAAATTTCATCATGATATGTGGTTGCATGTTGCATACGGTGTCTAGCTTGTAATGCTTCTAAATAGGGTAAATTGCATCTGTTTAGTTTACACATTATACCTGTGAATATGACATGCCTTCCTATTTTTGGTACACACTACATCTATGTGTTAACCTTGTTCTTACATGAAACTACCTCTCTTCTGTATCCTGCATCAATCACTTACGATGAGTCACCTTTATTCGTTGCATATTGCATATTATTTCTAGCCTGCTGCCATGTATTGCTTCTAATTTGGTCAAATACATTTGTTAGGGCACCCTTTTAATTTGGGAGAGTGATATTGGTTTCATCTTTCATATGGTTTCTAGCTTGCATTGATTCTAACAAGTTCAAGCACCTTGTGCTTAGTTTACACTTTATATATCATACATGTCAATATGTCACGCTGTCCTATTTTTCATACATATTCCCTCCTCCTATCATGCGGCTGCCTTACGTGCATGAAAGTAGTGTTCGTTAGTATCGTGCATCAATGTGTTTTGAAGAGCAAATTTTATTCCTTTTTCTTGTTGGTTTGACTTGACAAGGCAAAATCAAGAAATAGGAAGGAAAAGAGTAAGGAAGGCGATGATGGTTGTCCTCTGCAGCAACGTAAACAGAGCATCTGTACCATTTCTCCTTGTACTGATAGTGCATTACAAGGTCCAAGTCTCCGCCCCCCTACTCCACCATCCAAGGTGCTTTCTCTAACTTGGCAGTGTGATATCTAGTTGCATGTTTCATATGATGTTTAGCTTGTATTGCTCCTAATTAGTGTAAACTGCATCTGCTTAGCTTACACATGATACGTGTGAATATGACATGATTTCCTGTTTTTGGTACATACTATATCTGTCTATCACACCATGTTCTTACATGAAACTACTCTTCTTGTGTAGCATGCATCAGTCACTTATGATGGAACACCTTTAAGTTGGAAGTGTGATATTGGTTTGCGTCTTGAATATGATTTTTAGCATGTATTGCTTCTAGTTTGACGAATGCCACCTATGACCAGACAGTTTTAACTAGGAAGAGTGATATTGATTGCACCTTTCATATGGTGTCCAGTTTGCAGTGCTTCTAATTTGTTGAAGTGCCTTCTGCTTAGTTATCATAGGTGTGAATATGTCAAGCCGTCCATTTTTTCGTACATATTCCATCCTTGTATCATGACTTTGCCTTTCATCATAGTAGTGTTCGTCGGTATCATGCATGAATGAGTTCTGAAGAGCGAATTATATTCCTTTTTCTTGTCGGTTTGACCTCACAATGCAAAATCAATAAAGCTGAAGGAAATTGGCAAGTCATTGGATGATGGTGGTCTTTCCGAGCAACTGAAACGGATGTTCTCTACAGATTATACTCTGCCATCCTCCCAACAAGATTCGCAAGACAGCACAAGGCTAGACAGTTAACGTAGCTGTGTAGATGATGAGCACATCTCCCCTACTCCACCATCACAGGTGCTTGCTCTAACTTGGCACTATTATATGTGGTTGCATGTTGCGTATGATGTCTAGCTTGTATTGATTCTAACTTGTTGAATTGCATCTGCTTACTTTACACATAATGCATGTGAATATGACACGTGTTCATGTTTCTAGAACATATGTGTACATGACGAGCACATCTCCCCTACTCCACCATCACGAGTGCTTGCTCTAACTTGGAACTGTTATATGTGGTTGTGTTTTCCGTATGACGTCTAGTTTGTATTGCTTCTGATTATGTTGAAGTGCATCTGTGTAGCTTACAAATTATACCTGCAACGATCACTTACCCATAAAACACATTTAACTTGGGACTGTGATGTAGGTTGCATCTTGCATTGTCTTCTAGCTTGTACAGCTTCTAATTTCTTGAAATGGCACTTACAACGAGACACTTTTTCCTGATAGAGTGATATTGGTTGCATGTTCATATGGTGCCTAGCTTTCATTTCTTCTAATTTTGTTGAAATGCCTTCCGCTTACTGTTTTTTCATACATATTCCATCCTCCTATCGTACGTATGAATATGAAACGTTGTCTCTTTTGTATACATTCCATCCTCCTATCCTGCGCTTGCCTTACATCAAAGTAGTGTTCGTATGTATCATGCATCTACCAGTTACGCAGAGCTAATTTTATTCATCTTCTTGTGGTTTTGACTTCGTAATGCAATATCAGAAAATGGGAAGGAAAAGAGTAAGTTAGGGGATGTTGGTGGTCCTCCGCACCGACGCAAACAGAGACTCTCTAGATTTTCCACTGCTACTGCTAATGAAGTTGAAGTCCCAAGTCTACATGATGAGTTCATCTCCCGTACTCCACCATCGTAGGTGCTTGCTCTAAGTTGACAGTGTGATAATTGGTTTCATGTTGCATATGTTATCTAGCCTATATTTCTTCTATTTTGATTAAATTGCACCTGCTGAGTTCATATGTTATACATGTGCATATGACATGGCGTTCTATGTCTAGAATACACTGCATCTATCCATCATACCATGTTCGTACATCAAAGTACTATTGTTGTGTATCCCGCATCAGTCACTCATGATTGGACACTTTTAACATGGTAGTTTGATAGTGGTTGCATCTTGCATTGATTTATACGTTGTACTGCTTCTAATTTTTCGAATTTCCACTTATGATAAGACACTTTTAACTTGGCAGAGTAATATTGGTTGCATCTTTCATATGGTGTCTAGCTTGCATTACTTCTATTTTCTTGAAAATCCTTCTGCTTAGTTTACACATCGTAGTTGTGAATATGTCATGTCGTCATGTTTTTCTTACATATTCCATACTCATACGGTTGTCTTACCTCAAAGTATTGTTTGTCTGTATCATGCATCAATGAGTTTTGAAGAGCGATTTTATTCTTTTGTGTTGTGGGTATGGCTTGACATGGCAAAGTCACAAAAGAGCAAGGAAAATAATATAGTAGGGAGTGGTGTTACTCGTCGGGTGAAACGGAAAAGGATATGTTGTCCAGATTCTTCTGGTACTTATAGTGCGGTAGAAGGTCCAAGTCCACCGGCTAAGTCTACAAACATAGTATCACCTGCTCCACCAGCTGCAGCATCCGCTTCAACTGTACCAGCATCTCAACGAGTTACTCGTTCATTTGCTCCAGAACTGGCCATTTCCCAAGCTGCCTTCACACCTAACACTACTTCTGAAGCACTGCTAACACAACAGGACTTGGCAAGATCAGATGAACCTCATGAGCATCAACACCAAGATGGTACCTGTCCGAGTCAAGTTGCAGTTGCATGCTCCTTTATATGTACTCTCGCAGTTTCATGTACCCTAACACTTTCCATATTCGTTGTTGAACTAGCACCACGATGCAAGCGGAAACAGACATCAGGGATAATGCTTGACAGATTAACAATATCTAAAGGAGGAAGAATGGAGATCCATTTTGAGGCAGGTTTAAAAAGGCCACGTGATGCTACAGAGTCAGCCAAGTTAGTATCAGAGGCAGCCGTTGCCATTAGGTGTCATGCAAGTATCCTCCCAACGTGGATCAAATACACGAATGAGAAAGTCAGTACCCAGTTTAACACCTTCCTTGACCATTTATCCGTAAGTAATGTTATTCATCGCAATTAGTAATATTGTCTTGCTCTGTCCCATACTTTCTAGCATCCTCCTAATAAGACTCACATTCTTTTTTCAACAGATGAGGTTCAAGTTGGATTCAAAAGATGATGCAACTAAACAAGCATCCACTCATGTTTTTAAGTCTGCTCTGTGACAGTATCGGTACCACCTTAGAAAATCTTACTTTGAAGGCAAGGCAAACAATGAAATCACCCAAACATCTCAAGTGGAGTATATTACAGATGAAGACTGGACAACCCTCGTTAAACACTGGTCTGATCCAAAGTATCAGGTAGGCTATATGTATTTGATTAGACCACATATTGAACTTGTATTTATGTATGTGCCTTACAAGTGTATCTTCTCCTAGGCTAACTGTTTGAAGAACAAGACCAATCATTCTAAAGTGAAATTTCAACAGACAACAGGATCTCGTAGCTATATTGCACACTGCCATGCTCTTGTAAATAGCTGCTACTTCCTTATTTTTTCTGTGCCATATTATCGTATATATATTGGCTTGTTCCAAATACAGAGGAAACCTTGTGCGGACCAAAAAGAACCTGAACCGAATGCAGTGCAAATCTTCAAGGATTGCCACACCAGCAAGATGAAGGGCATGAGCACACCAGTCAAGCCGCTGTTGTAAGTCCTTACTCCTCCTGCCTTTGAACTGATTGGTATTGCACTACTAGAAAAAGGGCTATAGATGGAATTGATACTAATGGCGCACCAGACAAGCAGTGCGCCATTAGTATATACTAATGGTGCACCACCTTCTGATACGCCATTAGAGTTCAAACTACTAATGGTGCACCAGGCCCAGAGTGCGCCATTAGTACCAAAAAGTTTTTTTTTTGAACTAGTGCGCCTGTCCAAACATACTAATGGCGCATCCAGACACAGTGCGCCATTACTAGTTGTAACTAGTAATGGCGCACCTGTCGGAAAGTGCGCCACTAATGTTGTTTTTCTATTATATTTTTTATTCTTTTTTTTGCAAAACTACTAATGGCGCACTGCTCCACAGTGCACCATTACTAGTTTAAACTAGTAATGGCGCACTGTGGATCAGTGCGCCATTAGTATTTTTTTTTCAAAACTACTAATGGCGCACTAACAGAAGATGCGCCATTAGTAACCTGGATTACTAATGGCGCATTTAGAGTTGGTGCGCCATTAGTAAGTGGGCAGCAACAAGATATTTTGGACAGCCTCTCCTGGCCACACTCACTTTCTCCCCACTTCATTCTCTCCACCTCCTCCTTGTCTCGGGTCCCTCCTCTTTTTCACCTCATTTCCACCACAGATTCATTCAAATTAAGTGGTTAAATTACCTTGTTTTGATAGGTAAGTAAGGGGGGAAGCTATATTTATGTTGTTCTCCCTACAACAATGTGCACATGCACTTTTTATGGCCTAGCTAGATCTATGTATGTTCGTGGTGTTGCATATGTTTGTTGTGTTGCATATGTGTTTGTGTTTGGAGGTGTACCAGTATTTGAAATGCGATAGTTGCCAATATTTTCCCGGAATGTTGATTCATTTCCGTTTCGGTGAGAATTTTGGCATTAAGCATTCTTTTTGGTCCTATTTTTAGGGAAAGTCATGGCAAAAAATTTCTTGGTTCTAAAATATCGTTTTGCTCTACCCCGCAGGCGACCATGGTGCGCACGATGACCGAAGGCATCGTGAATAGGATTTTGAGGTCCGCGAAGGCCGAGATGCTTCAAAAGAACGAGACGGAGATAAGATGTCCGTGTCGAAGATGCAAGCTGAAGAGCCTTATTGCGGACCCAGATTCCGGGCAGTGCGGGACCACCTGCTCTTGCGTGGTTTCATGGATGGCTATCGGTGGCAAGGTGATGAAGATGACTACGAAGTCGTCCATGAGGGCCGGGCAAGAAATGAGGAAGGGCAGAAAGATAACCTCCGCGGCTCGGGCGGGCGAGAAGATGAAGAATCCCCAGGAGATGATCACGACGGTGATGCTGTACACAGTCATCATGTAGAAGATGCAGGACATGATGATGAGGAAGATGCCGGAGCAGACGACGGGCATGATCATGAATATGATGATGCCGGCGGAGCAGACGACGCTGGACCATCGATGGGCTGGGTGCAGGACCCTCATAATCAAGAGCTGCTTCTCAAGCAGACCGATAACGCAAGAGCTGCCGCCCGAGAGAAAGCCAAGATGGATCAACTTGAGTTAGACGCGGTTACTCCATTGAATGAAGGATGCAGGCCCGAGGATACCCGCCTGAAAGTAACGCTCATGGCTCTGGAGATGAAGGTAAAACACAAAATGACCGACGCATGCTTCGACGAGAACATGTCATTCTGGCACAAACGTCTTCCCAAGGGGAACAAGTGCCCGACCAGTTTGGAGGAGGCGAAGAAAATCGTGTGTCCTCTGGATTTATCGCACGTGAAATACCATGTGTGCATGAACAATTGCATCATCTATCGGGACGAGCACGCGGAGTCTACCATATGTCCGGTGTGCGGTGTCACTCGATACAAGAAGAGGAAGAAAGCTCCTCGAAAAGTGGTGTGGTACTTTCCGATCACTCCTCGTCTGCAGCGGTATTTCGTGGACCCTAAGGTAGCAAAGCTCCTGCGTTGGCACGCGGATATGGAGGAGAAGAAGCGAGAAGATGACGCAAATGATCCGGAGATAGATAAAAAAGACAAGATGCTGAGTCACCCTAAGGATGCGAGCCAGTGGCAAGCGTTGAACTTCGAAGACCTGGAATTTGGGAATGATCCAAGGAACATCATGCTGGGCATGAGCACCGATATGGAGTCAATCCGCTTGGTAGCCAGAGAAGCACACATAACACCTGGCCTGTGTTTGTGTGGATGTACAACCTTCCCCCCTGGTTGTGCATGAAGAGGAAGTACATTCACATGAGCATGCTAATTGAAGGACCGAAACAACCAGGGAACGACATCAATCTGTATCTGGGGCTGCTGAACGAGGAGCTTGACACGCTGTGGAAAACGCCAGCCAATACGTGGGACGCCGCAGAGAAAGAATATTTCCCTATGAGAGCCGCGCTGCTGACGACGGTGCACGACTATCTCGGTTATGGATATGTCGCGGGGCAGGTGGTCCATGGATTTTCTGGATTCGTCAGGTGCATGGATGACACAACGTATCGCCAGCTAGATAGAGATCCCGGGTCTTCGAAAACCGTGTTCATGGGACATCGAAGGTGGCTTCGCGACGATGACCTGTGGAGAAAACGCAATGATCTGTTCGATGGTGAAACCGAACCCCGAGGACGCCCGCGTACAAGGAGCGGCGAGGAAATAGACGAGCTGTTGAAAAATTGGAAAGATTGCCCACTGCCGGGAAAGAAGAAAAAGGCGCCAGAGCCGGGAAAGATGCGAAAGGCTCCAGAGCCGCTGCTGAAGGTATGGAAAACGAGGTCTGTTTTCTGGGACTTGCCGTACTGGAAGATCCACCGTGTGCCTCACAGCCTTGATGTAATGCATATCACGAAGAACGTGTGCGAGAGTCTGCTTGGTACCCTGCTCAACATGCCAGAGAGGACCAAAGATGGGCCGAAAGCAAGGGCAAACTTGAAATCAATGGGCATCAGGCAGGAGCTTCACGCTATATATGATGATCATGATGATGATGATGATGATGATGAGGCGAAGAAGGACACGTAAAGTCGTCGCAAAGGCAAAAAGGCCAAGAAGACCGGAAATGACTACCCTCTCGCGTGCTTCACTCTAAGTCAGGAGGAGATCGAGCAGTTTTTCACCTGCCTCGTAGGAGTAAAACTTCCTTACGGTTACGCGGGGAAGATAAGCAGATACCTAGACCCAGCGAAGCTGAAGTTTAGCGGGATGAAGTCTCACGACTGTCACGTGCTGATGACGCAGATACTTCCAGTTGCAATCCGTGGGATCATGGACGCGCACGTCCATGAAACCCTATTTGGCCTATGCAACTTTTTCGACGTCATCTCTCGGAAGTGTGTTGGCGTGAGGCAACTCAGAAGGCTACAGGAAGAGATCGTGGTGATACTATGCGAGCTTGAGATGTACTTCCCGCCCGCATTCTTCGACGTTATGGTGCATCTGCTGGTCCATATCGTGGACGATATCATCCAACTCGGGCCGACGTTCCTGCACATCATGATGCCGTTTGAAAGGATGAATGGTGTCATCAAAGGATACGTTCGTAAGATGTCACGTCCAGAGGGAAGCATAGCCAGGGAATTTCTGACCGAAGAGTGCATCTCCTACTGCACGAATTATCTAGGCATCGAGAACCCCGTTGGTCTGCCCGTCAACAGGCACCTCGGCAGGCTCGCTGGATGGGGTCACCGTGAGGGTCGCCGCGAAATGCATGTCGACTTCGAGGGTCGACTCGCCGAATTTGAAAGAGCAAACCTAGTCGCGCTACAACACATAGACGTGGCCGATCCTTGGGTGGTAGAGCACAAAACCTTTATTGAGAAGACGTACAATGACTGAGAACAACAGAGGACGAACGGAGATATAATCAAAGAGCACAACTCATGTTTCACGCGTTGGTTCAAGCAGAAGCTTCTGTCGTACCCTTTACATGAGGATTCTTCCGCGGAAGAACAACTCATATTCGCCTTGTCACAGGGCGCCGAGCACAACCTGATGACCTATGAGGCGTACGATATCAACGGCTACACATTCTACACCGAGGCCAAGAACATGAAACGCGATGGTTATCAGAACTCCGGGGTAATGATGGAATCCTACACCGGTAATGACAAGGACAGATACTACGGAAGGATCGAGGAGATCTGGGAGCTGAGCTACGCTGGAGATAAGGTCCCGATGTTCCGTGTCAGATGGGCCAAGAGCGTCCTAAAAGAAGACCGGTATTTCACCACCATGGTTATACTCGAAGCCAAATCCAAGACCGCGGGCGCAAATGTCACCGCGAAAAATGAGCCATGGGTACTGGCTTCCCAAGTTGACCAATGCTTCTTCATTACCGACCCGTGAAATCCCAGTCGTGTTGTTGTGAGGAGAGGGAAAAGGAAGATCATCGGAATGGATGGAGTAGCCAATGAGCAACACTTCGACAAGTACGGCGACCCGAGGATCGAACATGACGACGATGATGAAGTAGCAGCATACACCACAAGAAGAAGCAGGACCACCCTACCTAAAGGACGTCCGTTCCATAGAAGAACTCCATTTGCGAAAAAGAAGGGCAAGAAGATTGTGAACAGATAGCTAGCTAAGATCGATTGTATTTAAATCGTAGCCTTCATTTCTCGATTGTATTTCATGGGCACTTTTTGAACTATCATGAATATTTTTAAATTTCATGGACACTCGATCTCGATCCCCCTCCATCTCGATCGCTATCCCCACCTCGCCAGATCCGGTCCCCCTCGCCGCCGAGCACCCCCCGGTCCACCGGCCGCCACCGCCGACCCCCCGCACCCTCGATTCCCCTACTCAACCGCCGCCG
>LR738712.1:661225823-661266775 GCA_902687465.1 Secale cereale
CCGCCACCGCCGACCCCCCGCACCCTCCCCCGCTCCACCGGCATTACTGTTTGATGATATTTTTAAAAAAATTATTACTGTCTTATAAAAAAATATTACTGTTATGATTTAAACAAGTTTGAACATATTTAAACACAAATAAGTATCAAACAACATTTTAAATGCATAAAAAAATTGTGGAGCCTGGGAATCGAACCAAGGACCTCCTGGTGTGAGAACTGGCTGCTGACCAGTCGAGCTAGTAGAGGGGACTTGATGTGGATCGGGTAAGGTGGAAGATAACCTGTTGGCTCGAGCAGAAAAAAAATTACTAATGGCGCACCAGGGCGAGGTGCGCCATTAGTATGGAGGTACTTATGGCGCACCGAGGGGTGGTGCGCCATTAGTATTGTGCCGCCCCCATCCATATTCCTCCCCGGCCCAAATTAACCTATCCCCTCTCTCTCCCTCGCCCGCCCTCGATCCCCTTCCCCTCTACTCTCTCCCGACGCCGCCCTCCCCGCGCAACTCTGGCGCCGACGCCGCCCTCCCCGCGCAAGCCCGACGCCGCCCTCCCCGCGCAACTCCGAGGCCAGGCGCCCCCCCGGCCCGCTTCGACGCTGCCTCCCCGTCCCCGACGGGCGCCGCCTTCCCGTGGAGCCCCAGCGCCGCGCCCCCGAGCCCTAGCGCTCGCCGCCGCCCGTCTTCCACGGTCTTCTGCTCCTCCGCTCCTCCGCTCCCACGGTCGCCGTCGACGAAGGATCCGTCGTCCTCAAGGTTTGGCCTTCTCCACATCCCCTTCCACTCCCATCTGCTCTCTCTCATTAGCATGGTAGTGCTGTGATTTGGAGTGTGAATCCATGTTTTTTTGATGGTTTGATCGACTAAGGTTGTGACCAAATAAAATCATCTCCGCCCGTTTTGTAAAGGGTTCGTGAAGTGCTTGCACAACATGGATGGACAGTGGGTTAATAGCGGTTGAAGCAGAGAAAAAGAGTGCCATTTTTGCTCCAGTTACGTTCCAAGCCCAGACAATTCATAGTATGTGTTTCAGTTATCTTAGTTGCATCTGCATGAGGATTTTTATTTGCATATCACTGATGCAAAACAATATTTCCTTTGCAAAAGATGGTTGTATTTTTGGGAACATGCTGCATAAAGTTTTGAGCAATCACACAGGCAGCAGTGTTTATTCTTGGCATATTCATGCATTATTGTACCTAGTGTTATGATGTAAAGAAGCCGATAGAAGTGCGGACGGAAGTTACAAATCTTTGTCATTGGAACGAGGTGACATCGTACATTGGGTTGTGACTGTGTTAAATTTATCGACAGCAAGTCCTGCTGGTCTTTTGTGCTACACAGGCATACGACGGTACGCATATGCTGCGTTTTGTAATAGTGTGGGAAACGTGGATGCCACGTTAGGTTCTTCTAGCACATACCTTAAACTGCTAGTGTACTTTGCAAAGCTTAACACTGTGTGGTGGTTTTGGTGATACTTTGGAATCGACCCTAGATTCGGCATTTTCATGCGCTGGTGAAGATTTTGTAAGATTTCTGTGTGGTCTTTTGACAGATTGCTGACTTTTGTGCACAGTGAAACCAAGAGAGCTTTCTATTATTTACTCCTAGTTTGGAAGTACTTGAAACATTAGAGTAAAATAGTTTACTTTCCCTAGGATGCTATTGAGAGCATCTACAACTTGACTGGCAAATTTGGCCCACTAAGAGCATCTATAACTGCACCCCGTACCCCATACCTGGCAAATTTGGCCCATTAGAAAACATTGGTTTGCAAATCCTGGAGAAACAAACATGGGCTTAGAAATAAGATAAAAGAGACTGACCATGCCCATCATCAACATCAAACAAGAGAATGCTTTGAACATTAGAAAGATGACTTTGTTCTAACAAGTAATAGAAAACCTGTATCGTTCTAAGAAGTAATAGAAAGCCTTCACTGAAGAACAATTGAGCACAGTGTAATCCACCTTGGCTATTTTTTTGGCATTCCTCAAATGAAATGAGACATTTTTAGGGCCAATGTGAAATGACTAGAAATGGCACTGAAATGACAAGCACACAGACCACCGCACTGGAATGATAGTTATGGGCGCATGCAAATCAAGGCTTGTTTATTAATCTTGAAAGATGGAGCGTCGGTTTTACGTCCATGGTGTAGATGAACAAGTCCACTTATTTTGTGGTCAATTTATTTAGTTAGTTACCAGATAGAGAGAGAGAGAGGGAGGAGCTTGCAGCCCATACAAATTTTGCAGCTATGACTTCCTCTGGTAGTATTTTATTGCTTATTTAAACCATGTATTGCTAGTACAGATCATGTGAGGACACAGGAGACACTCAGCTTTCGATACATCGCCTTGGATGCAACTTAAGCCATCTAGGTCATTGCTGTTATTGAAGGGGGCGGCACAATAACACTCATGTCTTGGTGCCATGCTTAGTTTTTTATCCATTCTTAGTATTGGCAGAGATTCTGTTATTGAAGTTTCATGCTCCCAACTAACACTCATAATGCACCCATGGTATTATTTTCCAGCTTCTTACCTAGGTGCTTCTGTATTGTTATTATTTTGTTTCGAGGGACTATAAAAATGCTTCCATTTATCAACAGAATTCCGGTTCTATTTTGAAAGTTGGCAACACAAAAGATGCATCAGTGTCTTGCTGCCATGCTTAGTTTTTTTTATCCATGCTTGGAGTTTCTATTATAAACAAGCTTGGAGTTTCCTCCACTTAAATATGCATGCATAATTTGTGAGTTCTAGGACCTTACTCTTTATCTGAATTTTAATTGGTGATGTCAGTAGTTGAAGCCAAGCTTCAGCTTTACTCAAATGGTAGGGAGGTCATAGTGTTCCTTTACAAGCATAGTAGAGCATAGTATGGATTCTAATTTTCAACTCTGACTAAACAGGTTCTGCAAACGGTCTTTTACTGCACTTGACTAAAGAAGTAGGTGTCTGCTATATCCTGCACTTGAGGTGAGTTGTGTTCTCAGGTTTACATGGCAATGGGCACTCTTCTTGTAAACACAAATTCAGATTTATATACTATATGCTGGCATGACTGTTTTATTAGGCACGACAGTGCAGTAGTTGGTGTATCTTGGGTTGATTATAAAGTTGCTTGGGTTTAATATTACCCAGAATGATGATGTATCAATGTAGCATTAGCATATGATCCAAGTGCTAGTACTGCTAGTAAATAGCTAATACAGTTAATGAAGAAGAAAAAAACTGCTAGTACAGTTAATGAAGAAGAAAAACAACTGCTAGTACTGCTAGTTCATTTTTCCTTAGGTTAATATAAAAATGTCCAGTGTATATATATTTGAAAATGATTGCTGCTAGATGTTAATTTGCTGGTACTAGCTAGAATTTGGCACTGAAAAGCAAAACCAAAAGCTAATTAACTGCTGGGTAATAGCACTGGTACTAGGTAGCTAAAATATGTGTTCTGAAACACTGAGAGCAGAAACACTTACTACATACATATGCTCAAGAAACACTTACTAACCAGAAAAGGTTTTGACTTGAAATGTTAATAGCACAGCACCTCAATCTGTTAGTATTTGTCTGCATTTTCTCACATTCTTCTTGTATCTCATCCAGTATTGCTTGTAGTGGTTTGTCCAAAATGTTGAATGATACTGCTTGGAGATGCATATATTGTTTCACCTCTTCACAAGCCAATGTATTTTCCATGTTGTGATGGAGGCCTTTTTTGCCTTGTCCACCCGAGAGGCCCTTGAGTTTGCTGGAATGTCGATTAACTTCCGTTCCGGCAAATTCGGGTACTCCATATGTCCTATTTTCAGCAAAGGTCATGCTGAAATTTTCTGTGAATTTTAGCATGACTTTGCTAAAAAATAGGACATATGGGGTACTTGTGACTAATGCATGGGCCAGGGTATCTTAGTAGTTAATTAAGTAGGATCAAGTGCCCCTTTATTCTAGCTGCATTAAACCATAGGCGGCAATAGAGCCAAGTGATTAGGCCCAACTTAGAATTCTCCTTCCCAGCTTAGCTTTTAGGATGCCTCGGTGTCGACAAACCATAAATTATAAAAACTTGGCTTTTACGGTGCCTCGGTGTCGATAAAAACGGAAATGATGAAAGCTTAGGCTTTTAGGGTGCCTCGGCGTCGAAAAACCCTCAATGATAAAAGCTTAGCTTTTAGGATGCCTCGGTGTCGACAAACTCTAAATGATGAGACCATGATCTTGTTCCTTGACAATAACCAACTTTTTGACGAAACTTTGTTCCTATTTAGAGAGAAACATGGCCAACAACGATGAGGCCGGGGGTTCGGGCGGCAAGGCATTCTGGGAGCTGTCCCAGGAGATGGAGGAACAACCTCACTTGTATGAGGACGCCGCCTTCCCCACCGATCCTGAGACCACTGATGGTACCGCCGAGGAAGACCCCACTGATGCCACCACTGATGGTGCCGTCGAGGATGCCACCACTGATGATGGCGGCGCACGCACAGATGGCAGCCAACCGAAGAGGCAACGGAAGGACCGACGTCCGACCGTGCTCCGCACCCTCAAGGAGGAAGTTACTGAAGTGGACTCCGACGGGAATCCAACGGCGCCCGAACGAATAGTCAAGGGGTACTCGCTTCAGCTCGGGTGCATTCTCCGGAGCACCGTCTCGATCAACACCGCGAACCTGAGGCATCCTAACCGAGGGAATTTGCGCAACCTCCTCATCACGAAGTTGCACGAACGATACAAGTTCCCCGCTAAATTTGAAAACACAAGCCTTAAAGGGAATAAAGTGAACAATGCTGCCCTCACGAAGATGAGCAAGGCCATGTCTACTTGGAAAAGCAATGTGAAGAGAATGATCGAGAACGGTGAGAGTTATGAGAAGATGAAGGAGAAAAATCCTTCAATCACCGAAGATGACTACAACGACTTCAAGATCAATTGCTCGAGCACCGCAAACTCTGAATCAAGTCAGTGGGGGAAAGAAATGCGGGAGCTGAACTTAGGGGAACACACACTCGGTCCCGACGGTTACAGAGTGGCGGAGCCTATATGGGACAAGGAGGAGGCGGACCGTGCCGAGCAAGGCCTACCGCCCCTCTTCGATAAATACGGTGACAAGTAGACCAGGAACTTTGTCAGGGCTCGGTACAAGAAGGACCCAAAAACAAAGGAGCTTACCACGGATCCGAAGACCAAGGCGCTTGAGCTTGTTCTGGTAAGGACTACACCCCTGCGTAATTAGCTCCATATGGTTGCATTATAATTAATGAAGCCAAATTTCTAAATGGTTCACATTCCTTCCGCAGGCGACTGAAAGCGATAGCGCGGGGTCGACTAAGAGCAACCCTTGGGACACGACTCTAAATAGGGCGTTGAATGTAATGAAGAACAAGGATAAGCTTAGTAAGCCGACGTCAGCTGGTCGTGTGGCCGGCAAAGGCTTGTCGACAAAATGGTCGTCATACTATAACGCTGGTGGGCGAAAGGGGAAAAAGACCAGCTCAGAAAGTCAGGCGCGCGAGGTTCAAGAACTCAGGTGGCGCGGATTCCGGAGATTGTCCAAGAGCAAGTGCAACAACAGCTCGGAGCGACGATCACCGCCATCGTGCCTACCTTGATCGACGGTTGTACGTCAAGGGGTTGAGTGCGTGGATTGTGGGCGGCCAACAGGGGCCGCCCCCGATTCCTAGCTTCACGGCCAGCAACTCGCAGAACGCGATGGCAGGGCCATTGGTGTCTCCGGCGGAGGCGGCATTGGTCTCTCCGACGCCGGCACGGGAGCTTAATGCACCCGGGTGTACGCCGGCCGGCACCTCTGCAGCAAGCGGCCCCTCCGTCAACTGCACGCCCGCCTTTGGCAGTGCCTCGACATTAGCCGAGCTCGACGCCATCATCACGGTAACTAATTAAGCCTCTCTCTGCCGAGGACTTCATTTCCTTGCCTTTGACTGGGCATCCCTGACGCCCTACATGTTTTCGCAGGGCGTCGCCGACGTTCCGTGCACTCTCCTGCACTTCGTGAACAACGAGTTGGTCGATGTCGCCAAGGGCAAAATCGTTCAACCGGGCAACCCCTTGTTCCACGGTACCCAGATGCCACCCAACTTGTTTAGGGTTCAACTGGTTCGGGTGCTGCCAGGCTGCGACGAGGTGTTACCTCCGATTCGACCCGTCGGGGCCGACGATGATGACGTGATGACCCTCAGCGCCTGCCTGAGCTGGCCCCTGCTATCGCCGAAGAGCCAGATTCGTTTGGGGCGGGGGACACCACCCCAAAGACAACACCGCCAGTCGTGCCGGCGCCAAGTCGGCCCCATGGCAAGACCGCCGCAACGGTGCCGGACATCCCTATGCCACTGGATCCAAACATGCATATGGCACAGGATCAGAACGACGACGACGACGATACATTTGGCTACGTCGATCAGTACTTTGCCGATCATGGGTACGGTGGCGACTTCATGGGGCCTCCTTCTCAAGAACCCAACCCAACAAAAGACGTGCGTGATCCTGGAGACGCCTCCAGCTGCCGACTTCACCGAGCCTCAGATAGGCGAGGTGCGAAATATTATCAGCCCCAACACACTCAAGAAGGCGGTCTGTGAGCAGAACTCGGTCCCATTACAGGAGAAGAAGAAGGCAGGCAAAAGAAAGACTAACAAGGGTGCGAGCCAGCCGGCACCGAGTACGATCCATGCTCAGGACGTGCCACCTTCACCTGAGGATGTAATGAGGAGGGTGCATGTGGCGGGTAGGCCGAGGCTGCCGAGAAATATGCTCGATGCTGCAACCGGTGCTATGCGGAGTCTGCATGACAGTGTTCTTTCTTTGGAGAAGCGGCGTCTCAGAGAGAAGGATGTGGCATACCCGGTTTTCGCGGCCAAGGTGCCAGAGGGCAAGGGCTTTGTGGATAACTCCATCGGGGGTACGATCGTCCTGCGGTTTGATGACATCCATGCTATGTTGAACCTTCATCCGCTGCACTACACCTTCGTTCGGCTATTTTCGCTAGGTATGGAGATGCGGCTCATTCGCGACAAGACCCCGGACATCGTGATAGTCGACCCCTTCTACATGCGTGCCAAGATCTTGGGCAGCGCTGGGGACTGGCAAGTCGCGAGTTCTTACCTCGAAGGTGTCATTCTGGCAAACCGAGATAAGGATAACTTCCTCGTGCCTTACTTTCCCGAGTAAGTCCTCCCCTCAACCGCCCCGTAACATATGAATTCTTAGATTTCGATCGTTTTTCTTTTAACATTCCGTGTTTTCTGCAGTGACACACATTGCACGCTCATCCTCCTAAGCCCCAAATATTCCATGGCCACGTATTTCGACCCGGACCGTCAGTCGAACGTAGACTACACAAATGTCAAGAATGTTCTTGATGATGTTCTCCCCGGCTACGCCAAATCTGGAGGCACCTTCACCAGGACAGTTCGTAAGTACAGCAAGCACGTGTTCTCCCACAATACGACGTTCTGCTGCGTCAAGCAGCTGCCTGGCGGTCAGAAGGGTGCCTACTACGCCATCCATCACATGCGGGCGATCGTACGGGACCATCATCAACTTCTGCTACCGAGTAAACTCAAAGATTGGGCCGCGAGCGTGTCGGCAATCCAGGACGCGGACATCAGACAAGAATTCTTTCGCATCCAGTCGGAGTTTGCGGAAATCATCCATCAAGATGTCCTTCGTACCTCGGGGCAGTTCTACCTCAGAAATCAACCATCCAACAGTGACATCAACACAATGCTACAAATGCAGGTTGACAACGCCCGTGATTTCATGACTCCCACGATAGACGGCGGCTTCATCCACGCTCCGGTCCCTTGAGTCGAGTCGAAAGCAGTGATGCTGTGTCTAGTTCTGAAACATCAATTGGCTCATATCGTAATTAAACTTTAATGAACTTGTAGAATGTCTCTTTGGTTTCGAGAGTCGTTCAACTTAGATGTAATTGATGCTATTAATGTCTTGCTTTTCTCTTCCGATCATTCTGTTGCATACTTATATATTGCTTATGTATTGTCCGTGAATTGGTACTAACGTTTCGTTTGGCTAGTGCATAGCGATGCCGTCATATGTCGTGTACAAGGGTAAGGTTCCCGGAGTCTACGACGACTGGGAGGAGTGTCGAAGACAGGTTCACCGATTCAGCGGTAACAGTTACAAAGGGTACACCACTAGGGCCGAGGGCGAATCTAGATACGCCCACTATCTAGCGGGAGAGGGGAGGGAGCGTTGGAGGAACCAGATGAAGACGAGTTTCATCGTGATGATGCTCATCGTGATGACCGCAGCTCTATTCTATGTGATGGTAGTTTAGATGATCGATATCGACTTGTAATGTGAAGACAAACTCGCTACTCGCGGTCTCGAGACTTGTAATATAATGTTCTATCTTTGTTCGGTCTTTTCAATTCGGAGACTAATATGATGAATTGTATTCGGAGACTAATATGATGAATTGTATTCAGAGACTAATCTTCTATTGTATTCGATGAATCTGTTGTTGATGTGTGCTGTCTATATTCTGTCCAATTATACATTTTGTAACCTGTGCAAAAAACAGAAAATAAAAAAATAAAAAAAACCTAATATTCATACTAATGGCGCATCACATCATAGTGCGCCATTAGTATGCCAAAGGATACTAATGGCGCATCATTAAACAGGGCGCCATTACTATGCCGAAGTTACTAATGGCGCATCTTGTTGTTGTGCGCCATTAGTATGCCAAAGCACCTGGGTATACATGGCCCCTGGGAGGCATACTAATGGCGCACTGTTGTATATACTAATGGCGCATCTGAGGTGCGCCATTAGTATACCAGATACTAATGGCGCACCAGAGGTGCGCCATTAGTAAAATATACTAATGGCATGGCACTAATGGCGCACCACTAATGCGCCATTAATGGCCAAATTAGGTGCGCCATTAGTAGGACTTTTCCTAGTAGTGTTGTGATGTGTTCATTTAACTACTTGGTTTGCAGCCAATGTCAGTTAATCTTTTCACTTTAATACACAGTTGTCTTAACGTATCATTTCACCATACATGGTTTAAAAGAGATGAAGGATATTCTTTTGGTCTTGATCTGTATTCTAGTTGTTATGTTCACGTGCGCACACAATGATAAAATAGCCTGTTTGTTTTATATCTGTTTACCCATGATATGAATGATGTCATACTATGTTCATCCTACTTTAAACCATGTATCTTTATCCTTAGATGTCAACGAATGTGAGGAAATAGACAATACAGTAGGCATGCTACATGGACATATGTTCTGAAAGTGATTTTATTATGTAGTTGGCACTATAATACATGCTAATGTATTACAGTAGTTCACTAAAATAAGTTATGTTTAACGTGTAACCTACTTTGTTTGTTTTTCTCTCATTAGTAACTAATCTGGTACACTAATCTACAAGGTCAAACTTTCATGAAGCTATGGAAAAAATGATTGAACAGCCACAACCACCTGAAGGTGACGAGGCTACCACAGGCACAATGTCACCTCTTGCTGTAGTGCGTCAGTATCTCTCCACTAATAGTGCAAAAAGCACCTTCCTACGTAATTCTGGGTTGGTTGTCAAGGTAACCTCGTCCAAATCGCCTACTGAACAAAATCTTCCTGCTAGACAGAGTGATATATCTATGCTCCAGACACAAGTCCAATACCTAATGGACGTCATTTTAGAAACAAGAATAGAGGTTGACAAATGTCGTCAAAATATGAATGCTTTTGAAACCAGACTATCAGACATTTGCTTCATTGTTCAAGAGCAATGGCAGAAAAAGGTGAAGATCGTGGTGCTCCATCAGATTCTACAACCTGAAACATTAGCACTTAGGTCAAATGATATGTGCTTCTATACATATGATGGTGCTTTTATCTGCAAGGACTGTAAACTTTATGCCAACATGCCTTTTGTTGTGATACAGCATGTATGATGCTGAAAAAGGCTGCAATAATTACAACGCTATTTTTGTGTAGTGTAGGTTTATCTTAGTAATGTATTCGGCCGAAAGCTTCGTAGGAGCCCAACATGTCAACATTCATCGGGCCCATTCCAATTGGGCTAAAAACGATCATGGGCCGAAATTTGCATGTAGCCCACTAAAAATATCTGGGCCTAAATCAGCATAAGATTTCATATTTTTCTGGTAGGCCTTTGCCCATAGTGGGCCTTTAACAGGCCTAAACATAATTTTGGCCCTCAGTAATAATAGGCCATTTGCAGGTGTAAATATCTCGAGCCCATAAATACACAGGCCTTTAAAAGACCGAAAGTGAGATTGGGCCCATTTACGATGCGGATCTTTCATAGGCCAAAATTCGGACGGGCCGTAAATGCGCCGACATAATACACGAGCCTTTATCAGGCCGGAAGTTCGGTCGGGCTAGATTATCGTCATTTTTAAATGGGCCGTTAATGGGCCTGATGTGACGTTGGGCCACATATGGCCCATGGATTTCGTCCGAGTTAAGAGGCCGAAAATCACAACAGACCGAAAGTGGCCCAAATCTGTAGAGGGCCTCTAACAGGCCGAATGTCAGACATGGCCGAATATGACCTAAATCCTTCACGATCGTTTATGGGCTGAAAGTTTCAATGGCCTGTAAATGGGCCCAAATGAAGCAGGACCTTTAACAGGCCGGAAATACACCGGGCCGTAATTCAGCCCATATACTTAGCAGACTGTTAACGGGCTAGAAGTGACCATGGGCCACGATGATGACAAGTTTAGGACATGCCGTTGACGGGCCGATTTGACACTAGCCGCACGGGCCTTAACTGAGAATGTTGGGCCTTTAGCTGGGCCAGCCCATTATGGTCCACAAAATCTCGCGGGCCTTTAGCTGGGCCGCCCCATTATGGCCCGAAAAATCTCATGGGCCTTTTGCTGGGCCGGCGCATTATGATACGCAAAATCTCGTTGGCCTTTTGCTGGGCTGGCCCATTATAATACGCAAAATCTCGTGGGCCTTTTGCTGGGCTGGCCCATTATGGACTGCAAAATCTCGTGGGCCTTTTGCTGGGCTAGCCCATTATGGACAGCAAAATCTGGTGGGCCTTTAGTTGGACCGGCCCATTTAAACTTTATGGGCCACTTTTGGGCCGGTCCATGTGTCAACATATCATAGGCGCATCTCACCCATTGGATGAGTGATACATGTGCCAACGCAAAACTGACACGTGTTTCCGTCAGCCAATCAGAATTTTACACGTGGAAAATCCCCATTAATCAGGGCTGTTAACGGGTTATCGGATCCAAAACCGGACCCGATAGCTTAACGACGTTCCGTTACGGTGGATGCCGCGTGTCAGTCACCCTTGACGAAAGCACTTCTGTGACGCGCGATTTATCGTCATGGAAGTGGACACTTCCGTGATGATAATTTTCGTAAAGTCATGGAACACTTCTACGACAGCACATGTATGACTATTTTCATTCTATCATAAATTTGTCATGGATGTACATGCATGACAGAAAATGTGACCTACTGTGACAAACACGTATCATCACGGAAGTGTATTTTTTTTGTAGTGTATATGAAAGGTCACGGAGGAGCTGAAAGTTTTTGTTGTAGTGGACATTGAATACGAACGTTGCACCCTTCGGCTGCTGTCTGTTCGTTTCGTCTCCCTCATTCTGTTCAGCTCCCGGCGCAGCCTCTCGCCTCCTTCTCCTGTGCCAATAAAAGGGAGGTCGCTCCTCTCCAGTGAGACACACCCGAAGATCCTCTCCTCTCCCCCACAAAGTTTCCGAGCACTGCGCTGCCGCTACGATCTTCCTCATCCCGTCTTGCGGTGTGCACCGCAGTTCGGGACAGTAGGCCTCCGAAACCGCACCACTTTGAGTCATGTACGAGAGAAGAGTGATACGGTTTTTGGGGAGCTGCTACTTCTCGAGCTTGCGTTGTATTCCCTCGAAGAGGAAAGGGAGATGCGGCACAGTAGCGTAAGTATTTCCCTCAGTTTTTGAGAACCAAGGTATCAATCCAGTAGGAGACCACGCACGAGTCCCTCGCACCTACACAAACAAATAAGAACTTCGCAGCCAACGCGATAAGGGGTTGTCAACCCCTTTACGGTCACTTACGAAAGTGAGATCTGATAGAGATGTTCGTTTATATTTATGGTATTTTTTATTATAAGAACATGAAGTAAAAGCGGAAAAGTAAAGTAGATAGTAGATTGATATGTTGAGAATAGACCCGGGGGCCATAGTGTTCTTTTGTGGCTTCTCTCATGATAGCAATATTCTACGGCGGGTAAACAAATTACTATCAAGCAATTGATAGAAAAGCAAATAATTATGAGACTATCTAGGCATGATCATTATATATAGGCGTCACGTCTGAAACAAGTAGACCGAAACTATTCTGCATCTACTACTATTACTCCAAACATCGACCGCTATCCAACATGCATCTAGTGTATTAAGCTCATAAGAACGGAGTAATGCCTTAAGCAAGCTGACATGATGTAGAGGGATAAACTTAGTGATATAAAATCCATCTTTTTATCCTCGATGGCAACAATACAATACGTGCCTTGCTGCCCCTACTGTCACTGGGAAAGGACACCGCAAGATTGAACCCAAAGCCAAGCACTTCTCCCATTGCAAGAACTATAGATCTAGTAGGCCAAACCAAACCAATAGTTAGAAGAGACTTGCAAGGATATTATAATCATACATAAAGAGTCCAGAGAAGAACCAAATATTTCTCATAGATAATCTTGATCATAAACCCACAATTCATCGGATCTCGGCAAACACACTGCAAAAAGAGATTACATCGAATAGATCTCCTCAAAGACCGAGGAGAACTTTGTATTGAGATCCAAAGAGAGAAGAAGCCATCTAGATACTAGCTATGGACCCGAAGGTCTTTGGTAAACTACTCACAACTCATGGTGAGGCGATGATGATGATGTATAAGAACTCCACGGAAGATCCCCCCTCCGACGGAGCTACGAAACAAGCCCGAAGATGGGATCTCACGGGAACAGAAGGTTGCAGCGGTCGAACTAGGGTTTTCTCTGTTGTTCTGATGGTTTCGGGGTACGTTGGTATATATAGGAGGAAGGAGGGCACCGGGTGCCAAACGTGGGGCCCACGAGGCAGGGGGCGCACCCTATAGGGGGGCACCCCCCACCCTCGTGGGCACCACGTGTGCCCTACTCCGTGGTTCTCAACTCTCCCTTGCGTGATTTTCTCCAAAAATATATTTCCCGAAGGTTTCATTCCGTTTGGACTCCGTTTGATATTCCTTTTCTGTAAAACCCTGAAACAGGGAAAAAACAGCAATCTGGACTGGGCCTTTGGGTTAGTAGGTTAGTCCCAAAAATAATATAAAAGTGTATAACAAAGCCCATTAAACATCCAAAACATCATAAATAATAGCATGGAACAATCAAAAATTATAGATACGACGTATCAAGCATCCCCAAGCTTAATTAATGCTCGTCCTTGAGTAGCTAAATGATAAAAACAGAATTTTTGATGTGGAATGCTAACCAACATAGTTTTTCAATGTAATTCTGTTAATTGTGGCATGAATGTTCAGATCTGAAAGATTCAAGACAAAAGTCTATATTGACATAAGAAATAATAATACTTCAAGCATACTAACAAAGCAATCATGTGTTCTCAAAAATACTATGGCTAAAGAAAGGTATCCCTACAAAATCATATAGTATGGCTATGCTCCCTCTTCATCACACAAAATATTCATATCATGCACAACCCCGATTTCAGCCAAGCACTTGTTTTCATACTCTATTCTTTCAAACCTTTCAACTTTCACGCAATACATGAGCGTGAGCCATGGACATAGCACTATGGGTGGAATAGAGAGGTGGTTGTGGAGAAGACAAAAAGGAGGGAGATAATCTCACATCGACTAGGCGTATCAACGGGCTATGGAGATGCCCATCAATAGATATCAGTGTGAGTGAGTAGGGATTGCCATGCAACGGATGCACTAGAGCTAAGAATGTATGAAAGCTCAACAAAAGAAAATAGTGGGTGTGCATCCAACTTGCTTGCTCATGAAGACCTAGGGCATTTGAAGAAGCCAATCGTAGGAATATACAAGCAAAGTTCTATAATGAAAATTCCCACTAGTATATGAAAGTGACTAAACATGAGACTCTCTATCATGAAGAACATGGTGCTACTTTGAAGCACAAGTGTGGAAAAAGATAGTAGCAATTATCCCTTTTTCTTTTCTTTTTCTTTTTTCTTTCTCCTTTTTTTTGGCATTTCTTTTTTTTTCTTTTGCCTTTCTTTTTTTTCCTTTTTTGGAGGGGCTTTATTGATTTAGCCTTTCCTCACATGGGACAATGCTCTAATAATGATGATCATCACACTTTCATTGAATTACAACTCGATATTACAACTCGATGCTAGAACAAAGTATGACTCTATATGAATGCCTTCGGCGGTGTACCGGGATGTGCAATGAATCAAGAGTGACATGTATGAAAAATTATGCATGGTGTCTTTGCCACAAATACGATGTCAACTACATGATCATGCATGGCACTATGACAATATGATGCGTGTCATATGAACGGAACGGTGGAAAGTTGAATGGAAATATATCCCGGAATGGCTATGGAAATGCCATGATAGGTAGATACGGTAGCTGTTTTGAGGAATATATATGGTGGCTGTTTTGAGGAAGGATATATAGTGTGTGTATGGTACCGGCGAAAGTTGCGCGATAAAAGAGAGGCTAGCAATGGTGGAAGGGTGAGAGTGCGTATAATCCATGGACTCAACATTAGTCATAAGAACTCATATACTTATTGCAAAAATCTACGAGTCATCTAAACAAAGCAATCAACGCATGCTCCTAGGGGGGAGGTTGGTAGGAGTTTACCATCGCGCGCCCCTGACCTCCACACAAAGGTTGACACTTTACAAATACCTCATGCTCTAACTTCGTCACATAGCGGTTCACCATATGTGCATGCTACGGGAATCACTAACCTTAACACAAGCATTTCTCAATTTCATAAATACTCCATTAGCATGACTCTAAGATCACTATCCTCATATCTCAAAACAATTATCAAGCATCCAACTTCTCATCATATTCTATGCACTTAGTGTGAAAGTTTTTACTACATTGATATTGGATGCCTATCATGTGAAGACTAGTTTTATAGCCTAAAGACATTACCATGCTGTTTTAATAGATTCTCAAAATGATATAAGTGAAGCATGACAGATCAAAAATTTCTTCAAAATATAATCACCATCGTGCTCTAACAGATATAAGTGAAGCACTAGAGAAAAAACTATTCAACTCAAAAGATATAAGTGAAGCACATAGAGTGTTCTTTCAATTCTAGGCCATATTTAACTCTCTCAAATAGGTGTGTCCAACAAGGATAATTGTGGCAAACTAACAAGCAAAGACTCAAATTATACAAGATGCTCCAAGTAAAACACATATCATGTGGTGAATAAAAATATAGCTCCGAGTATAGTTACCGATGGATGAAGACAAAAGAGGGGATGCCTTTCCGGGGCATCCCCAAGCTTAGGATTTTGGTTGTCCTTGAATTTTTACCTTGGGGTGCCTTGGGAATCCCCAAGCTTAGGCTCTTGCCACACTTTGTTCCATAGTCCATCAAAGCAATACTCAAAACTTGAAAACTTCACAACACAAAACTTAGACAAAAATCTCGTGAGCTCCGTTAGTATAAGAAAACAAACCACTACTCAAAGGTACTGCCATGAACTCATTATTTGTTTATATTGGTGTTAAACCTACTGTATTCCAACTTCTCTATGGTTCATACTTCCCAATACTACTCATAGATGCATTGAAATAAGCAAACAACACACGAAAAACAGAATCTGTCAAAAACAGAACAGTCTGTAGTAATCTGCACATTTCGCATACTTCTGTAAATCCAAAAAATTCAAACTAAATTGGTAAACGTGAGGAATTTGTCTATTAATCATCCGCAAAAAGAATCAACTAAATAGCATGCTCCATTAAAATCAGGTGATCATTCTAGCGAGCGCTAACGATTCTGTTTTTCACAACAAGATCATATAAACTTCACACAAGTCTTCCCAAAGGTTCTACTTGGCACAAACACTAAACAAAACACAAAACCACATCTAAACAGAACCTATATGTAATATTTATTCCTAAACAGAAACAAAAACAAAAAAAATATAAAATTGGGTTGCCTCCCAACAAGCTCTTTCTTTATAGCCATTAAGATAGGCTTGAGAATTCAATGATGCTCACATGAAAGACAATGATTGAAGCACAAAGAGAGCATCATAAGACATGTGACAAACACATCTAAGTATAATATACTTACTATGCATAGGCATCTTATAGGAAAACAAATTACCAAGACAAGCAAGATCTAGCATATGCAAGGAAGGAGAAAGAAACAATAGCAATCTCAACATAACGAGAGGTAATTTAGTAACATGAAAATTTGTACAACCATATTTCCCTCTCTCATAATAATTGCATGTAGGATCATGATAAATTCAACAAAATACCTATCACATAACATATTCTCAACACGATCCACATGCATGCGAAGTTGACACTCTTCCAAAATAGTGGGATTAACATTAACTAAAGGCATGACCTCTCCAAACCCACTTTTAATATTATTGCAAACATTATTATCAATCTCATATTCATCATGGGGCTTAAACAAATTTCCAAGATCATAAGAAGAATCACCCCAATCATGATCATTGCAACAAGTAGTGGGCATAGCAATACTAGCATCCCCAAGCTTAGTGTTTTGCATATCATTAACACAATTGACATTTATAATAGCATCATTGCAATCATGCTTTTTATTTAAGGAGCTAACATGAATCACTTTTTCTTTCAACAATTCCTCACAATTTTCAGATTCATAAATTTCAAGCAAAACCAGACAAAGATAATCTAGTGCACGCAGCTCACTAGCAATAGGTTCAACATAATTGGATCTCTTAAAGAGATTTGCAAGTGGATGAGGATACATACTTTAGCAAGTGAAGATGCAAGCTAATTGAGGGCACATAGGAACACAAGCAAACAAGAGGCACACGAACGGTAAACACACGGCAGAAGAAGGGCAAATAAAACGGCAAGGGTGAAGTGGGGGAGAGGAAAACGAGAGGCAAAAATGTAATGCGAAGGATAATGGTTTGTGATGGGTACTTGGTATATTACTTTTGCCTAAGCCTCCCCGGCAACGGCGCTAGAAATTTTTCTTGCTACTTCTCGAGCTTACGTTGTATTCCCTCAAAGAGGAAAGGGAGATGCAGCATAGTAGCATAAGTATTTCCCTCAGTTTTTGAGAACCAAGGTATCAATCCAGTAGGAGACCATGCGAGGGTCCCTCGCACCTGCACAAACAAATAAGAACTTCGCTGCCAACGCGATAAGGGGTTGTCAATCCCTTTACGGTCACTTACGAAAGTGAGATCTGATAGAGATGATAGTTTATATTTCTGGTATTTTTTATTATAAGAACAGAAAGTAAAAGAGGAAAAGTAAAGTAGATTGTAGATTGATATGTTAAGAATAGACCCGGGAGCCATAGTGTTCTCTAGTGGCTTCTCTCATGATAGCGATATTCTACGACAGGTAAAAAAATTACTGTCAAGCAATTGATAGAAAAGCGAATAATTATGAGACTATCTTGGCATGATCATTATATATAGGCATCACGTCCGAAACAAGTAGACCGAAACGATTCTGCATCTACTACTATTACTCCACACATTGACCGCTATCCAGCATGCATCTAGTGTATTAAGCTCATAAGAACGGAGTAACGCCTTAAGCGAGATGACATGATGTAGAGGGATAAACTCAAACTTAGTGATATAAACCCCATATTTTTATCCTTGATGGCAACAATACAATACGTGCCTTGCTGCCCCTACTGTCACTGGGAAAGGACACCACAAGATTGAACCTAAAGCCAAGCACTTCTCCCATTGCAAGAACTATAGATCTAGTAGGACAAACCAAACCAATAATTCGAAGAGACTTGAAAGGATATTATAATCATACATAAAGAGTTTAGAGAAGAACCAAATATTTTTCATAGATAATCTTGATCATAAACCCACAACTCATCGGATCTCGACAAACACACCACAAAAAGAGATTACATCGAACAGATCTCCTCGAAGACCGAGGAGAACTTTGTATTGAGATCCAAAGAGAGAGAAGAAGCCATCTAGATACTAGCTATGGACCCGAAGGTGTGTGGTAAAGTACTCACAACTCATGGTGAGGCAATGATGATGATGTAGAAGAACTCCGTGGAAGATCCCCCCTCCGGCGGAGCTCCGGAACAGGCCCCAAGATGGGATCTCACAGGAACAGAAGGTTGCGGCGGTGGAACTAGGGTTTTCTCTGTTGTTCTGATGGTTTCGGGGTACGTAGGTATATATAGGAGGAAGGAGGGCACCGGGGGCCAAACATGGGGCCCACAAGGCAGGGGGAGCGCCCTATAGGGGGGGGGGTGCGCCCCCCACCGTCGTGGTGCGCCCTACTCCGTGGTTCTCTAGTCTCACGTGCGTGATTTTCTCCAAAATTATCTTAACCGAAGGTTTCATTCTATTTGGACTCCGTTTGATATTCCTTTTCTCTAAAACCCTGAAACAGGAAAAAAACAGCAATCTCGACTGGGCCTTTGGGTTAGTAGGTTAGTCCCAAAAATAATATAAAAGTGTATAACAAAGCCCATTAAACATCCAAAACATCATAAATAATAGCATGGAACAATCAAAAAAATTAGATACGTTGGAGACGTATCAGGAGCTTCCGCGCGACTACTGACTTCTTCATCACGGAGTCCGACGACTACTTCCCCGACGACGACTTCTTCCCTGGCGTCAACAACCTCTTCGACGACGTGGCCGACGAGGACACCGCACCCAAGACCGGGGCTGCTCCTGTTTCATATGTTCTTATACTCTCTCTGTTTGAGGTTCTCCTTCAGTATCTACCACTAGTGTCTGCCCTACATATGTTTGGTTTTAGTTTATATATGCAGATATTATTTACCTTCTCTCCGTTAAATCGCATGACTTGTTTTATCTCTTCTATATTAGTCATGTTTTATCTAGTATTTATGTTAACAAAATCACTTATTAAATTGCTCATATTTCCAACAGTATAATCACCATATACTGTCCGCCATGTCCAAAAGCTCACTGCTACGGAAACCTACAAAGGCTATTCCAAATATGATACGTATGTGTCTTCCAACACTTCCATCACCTTTCTATTAATATTTTTGAGCTTTTTATTTCTCATGGACATATACGTACTTATCATCTAACCCATTAATCCAAAATGATAGATCAAAAAAGCATGCACACATGAGTACATGGGGTACCAGGTGGAGCTGTACAAGTACCTATGGTAGACTAATATAGAAAAACAGCCACGGGTAGAAATATGGAAAAAAAACTATCTGAGCCATGAGTTACAGGATGGGTGGTCCAGATTGTAGTGGAGGAAAGTGATAGCACACGCGTTATCTTTCTTTGCTATAACCCCCCACTTGTACTCGTTTTGCGTTAGGAATCTCCTTCTTCCTTCATACGATAGCAGCAGCACAACCCCAAATTCCTCAATCTAGCTTGACTGCCAGCCGCCTCCTGGACCAATCCTCTCGCTCGTCGTCCTCCAGCTTGCCGACCGTGGCGGAGGTCCAGATCCGATGCCTAGCTGGGAAAGTATGGCCAGTAGAGGTGCCGTTCCAGCTCTTGGTCGTCTTGTCGTGGTCGATGCTACCCCAGAAGATCCCGACATGTTCCAAGCCGCAGCCTTTTGCGAACAAGCACTTGAGGGTACTCTGCTCCGCCGTTCAGAGGTCGACCTCGCCACCTACTTTTTCCTACCACAACCCACCATTCTCCACACGTTGCCCCCTACTCCTGTGTGGCTAGCTCGGCCACCCACCGACGTCAGATAAGAAAACTTAGGTCTTAAGGTATGGTATCTACTGAAGCTGCTACCTGATACGTCCATTTTCCATCATGCTTATATGTTAATATTTATTGCATTATGGGCTGTTCCTACATGTTTTGTCACAATACTTATGCCTTTTCTCTCTTATTTTACAAGGTTTACATGAAGAGGGAGAATATTGGCAGCTGGAATTCTGGGCTAGAAAAGGAGCAAACTCTGGAAACCTATTCTGCACAACTCCAAAAGTCCTGAAATTCAATAGAACATCGTTTCAGAAAATATAAAAAATATCTGGCGAAAGAAACCCATGAGGGGGGCCACCGGCTGTCCTCGAGGGTGGGGGGGCGCGCCCCCCTTCCCAGGGTGCTCCCCCCTGCCTCGTGGGCCAGCCGGCAGGCCCCCGGTGCCCATCTTCTTCTATATGAGGTGTTTTGACCTGGAAAATATCAGAAGGGGGCTTTCAGGACCAGACGCCGTCGTCTCGAGGTGGAACTGAGGCGGAAACCAATCTAGGGCTCCGGCAGAGCTGTTCTGCCGGGGATAATTCCCTCTGGGAGGGGGAAGTCGTCACCGCCGTCATCACCAACAACTCTCCCATCTTGGGGAGAGCTATCTTCATCAACATCTTCACCAGCACCATTTGCTCTCAAACCCTAGTTCATCTCTTGTATCCAATCTTTGTACCCAAACCTCAGATTGGTACCTGTGGGTTGCTAGTAGTGTTGATTACTCCTTGTAGTTGATGCTAGTTGGTTTATTTGGTGGAAGATCATATGTTCAGATCCATTATGCATATTTATACCCCTTTGATCATGAACAATATTATGTCATGTGAGTAGTTACTTTTGTTCCTGAGGACATGGGAGAAGTCTTGCTATTAGTAGTCATGTGAGTTTGGTCTTCGTTCGATATTTTGATGAGATGTATGTTGTCTCTCCTCTAGTGGTGTCATGTGAACATTGACTACATGACACTTCACCATTATTTGGGCCTAGAGGAAGGCATTGGGAAGTAATAAGTAGATGATGGGTTGCTTGAGTGACAGAAGCTTAAACCCTAGTTTATGCGTTGCTTCGTAAGGGGGTGATTTGGATCCATATGTTTCAGGCTATGGTTAGGTTTATCTTAATACTTCTTTTGTAGTTGCGGATGCTTGCATTAGAGGTCAATCATAAGTGGGAGGATTTTCCAAGTAAGGACAACACCCAAGAACCGGTCCACCCACATACCAGATTATCAAAGTACCGAACGCGAATCAGACAATCGTGATGAAAACTAGCTTGACGATAATTCCCATGTGTCCTCGGGAACGCTTTCCTTTATTTAAGAGTTTGTCCAGGATTTTCCTTTGCTACAAAAAGGATTGGGACACCTTGTTGCACCTTATTTACTTTTACCTTTTGTCACTTGCTACCAATTACCTTATCACAAAACTATCTGTTACCTATAATTTCAGTTCTTGCAGAAAATACCTTACTAAAAACTGCTTATCATTTCCTTCTGCTCCTCGTTGGGTTCGACACTCTTACTTATCGAAAGGACTATGATAGATCCCCTACACTTGTGGGTAATCAAGACTCTTTTCTGGCTCCGTTGCCGGGGAGTGAAGCGCCTTTGGTAAGTGGAATTTGGTAAGGAAAAATTTATATGGTGTGCTGAAATTTATTATCACTTGTTACTATGGCTCAAAATCCTTTGAGGGCTAGTTCGGGGTATCTTCACCCCGACCTGAAGATCAAAGAGTTGCTCCTCAACCTACTTCACCTATTGAAAATATTTGCTTTGAGATTCCTTCGGGTATGATAGAGAAACTGCTTGAAACCCCCTTTACAGGAGATGGAACACTACATCCCGACTTACACCTAATCTATGTGGATGAAGTTTGTGGATTATTTAAGCTTGCATGTATGCCCGAGGATGTTATCAAGAAGAAGTTATTCCCTTTATCTTTGAAGGGAGATGCATTGACATGGTTTAGGCTATGCGATGATATGGGATCATGGAACTATAATCGTCTGAAGTTGGAATTTCATCAGAAGTTCTACCCTATGCACCAGGTTCATCGTGATCGTAATTATATTTATAATTTCTGGCCTCGCGAAGGAGAAAGCATCGCCCAAACTTGGGGGAGGCTTAAGTCAATGTTATATTCATGCCCAACCATGAGCTCTCATGAGAAATGATTATTCGGAATTTTTATGCTCGGCTTTCTCTTAACAATCGCTCCATGCTCGATACTTCTTGTTCTGGCTCTTATATGATGAAGACTATTGAATTCAAATGGGATTTATTGGAAATAATTAAATGCAACTCTAAAGATTGGGATCTCGACGAAGGTAAGGAGTCAGGTATGACCCCTAAGTTTGATTGTCTTAAAGCTTTTACTGATACCGAAGTTTTCCGTGAGTTTAGCACTAAATATGGACTTGATTCTGAGATAGTAGCTTCTTTCTGTGAATCTTTTGCTTCTCATGTTGATTTCCCCAAGGAGAAGTGGTTTAAATACCATCCCCCTATTGAAGTAAAAGTAGTTGAACCTATTAAAGTTGAAGAAAAGACTATCACTTATAATGCTGATCCTGTTATTCCTACCGCTTATATTGAGAAACCACCTTTCCCGGTTAGGATAAAGGATCATGCTCAAGCTTCAACTGTAGTTCATAAGAGTAATACTAGAACACCTACACCCTCTGAGCAAATTAACGTTGAACCTAGTGCTGCTATGGTTAAAGATCTCTTGGTAGAAGATTTAGATGGACATGTTATTTATCTCCAAGAAGAGTTTGCTAGAATAGCCAAACCCAATGCTAGGAATAAACATAAACCTGTTTAGGCTGCCTGTTATCTCTGTTAAGATAGGAGATCATTGATATCATGTTTTATGTGACGTGGGTGCTAGTGCGAGTATTATCCCTTTTGATTTGTATAACGAAATTATGCATGATATTGCACCTGTTGAGTTACAAGGGATTGATGTTACTATTAAGCTTGCTAATAGAGATACTATTTCACCAGTTGGGATTGTTAGAGATATTGAGGTCTTCTGTGGGAAGGTTAAATACCCTGCTAATTTTCTTGTTCTTAGTTCCCCACAAGATGCATTCAGCCCCATTATATTTGGTAGACCCTTCTTGAATACCGTTAATGCCAAGGTAGACTACGTGAAAGACATTGTCACTGTCGGATTAGGGGATATGTCTCATGATTTTAACTTTGCTAAATTCCGTAGACAACCCCTTGAAATGGCACCACCCAGTAAGGATGAAATTATTGGTCTTGCTTCTATTGTCGTGCCACCTAATGATCCTTTAGAACAATACTTGCTAGACCATGAAAATGATATGCAAATGAATGAGAGAAGGGAAATAGATGAAATATTCTTTAAACAGGGACCCATATTGAAAAACAACTTGCATGTTGAAATCCTAGGAGATCCTCGTCCACCCAAGGGTGACCCCATGTTGGAACCTAAACCTTTTCCTGATAATCTTAACTTCTTATGTATGTTTATCTTGATGAAAAGAAGATATATCATGTTATTATTAGTGCTAACCTTTCAGAGCAGGAAGAAGAAAAATTATTGATAACTCTGAAGAAGCATCGTGCTGCTATTGGATATACTCTGGATGATCTTAAGGGCATTAGTCCCACTATATGCCAACACAAGATAAAATTGGAAGAAAATGCTAAACCAGTTATTGATCATCAGCGACGGTTAAATCCTAAGATGAAAGAAGTGGTAAGGAAGGAAATACTAAAGCTCCTAGAAGCAGTTATTATCTATCCAGTTGCTGATAGCCAGTGGTTAAGTCCTATCCATTGTGTTCCTAAGAAAGGAGGTATGATTGTCGTCCCTAATGATAAAGATGAATTGATCCCACAAAGAATAGTTACAGGTTATAGGATGGTAATTGATTCCGTAAGTTAAATAAAGCAACTAAGAAAGATCATTACCCCTTGCCATTTATTGATCAAATGCTAGAAAGGTTATCCAAACATACTCATTTCTGCTTTCTAGATGGTTATTCTGGTTTCTCTCAAATACCTGTGTCAAAAGGGGATCAAGAAAAGACCACCTTTACTTGTCCTTTCGGTACCGTTGCTTATAGAAGTATGCCTTTTGGTGTATGTAATGCACCTGCTAACTTTCAAAGATGCATGATGGCTATATTATCTGATTTTTGTGAAAAGATTGTCGAGGTGTTCATGGATCATTTCTCCGTTTACGGAACTTGTTTTGATGATAGCTTAAGCAACCTTGATCGAGTTTTGCATAGATGTGAAGAAACTAACCTTGTCTTGAATTGGGAGAAGTGCCACTTTATGGTTAATGAAGGCATTGTCTTGGGACATAAAATTTCTGAAAGAGGTATTGAAGTTGACAAAGCTAAAGTTAATGCTATTGAAAAGATGACATGCCCAAAGGACATCAAAGGTATATGAAGTTTCCTTGGTCATGCTGGGTTTTATAGGAGGTTCATAAAGGACTTCTCCAAAATCTCCAGGCCTCTGACTAATATCATACAAAAAGACATTCCTTTTGTCTTTGATGATGATTGTCTATAAGCATTTGAAATACTTAAGAAAGCATTGATCTCTGCACCGATTGTCCAGCCTCCTGGCTAGAATTTACCCTTTGAGATTATGTGCGATGCTAGTGATTATGTTGTAGGAGCTGTTTTAGGGCAAAGAGTTGATAAGAAATTGAATGTTATCCAGTATGCTAGTAAGAATCTAGATAGTTCCCAAAGAAATTATGCTACCACTGAGAAAGAATTTTTAGCCGTTGTATTTGCTTGTGATAAGTTTAGACCCTATATCGTTGATTTTAAAGTAACTATTCACACTGATCATGCTGCTATCAAATACCTTATGGAAAAGAAAGATGTTAAACCTAGACTTATTAGATGGGTTCTCTTGCTGCAAGAACTTGACTTGCATATTATTGATAGAAAAGGAGCTGAGAACCATGTAGCAGATAACTTGTCTAGGTTACAGAATGTACTTGATGACCCGCAACCTATTGATGATAGCTTTCCTGACGAACAACTAGCTGTCATAAGTACTTCTCATACTACTCCATGGTATGCTGATTATGCTAATTAAATTGTTGCTAAGTTTATACCACCTAGCTTCACTTACTAGCAAAAGAAAAAGTTCTTCTATGATTTGAGACATTACTTTTGGGATGACCCACATCTTTATAAAGAAGGAGTAGATGGTATTATTAGCCGTTGTGTACCTGAGCATGAACATGAACAGATCCTATGCGAGTGCCACTCCGAAGCCTATGGAGGACACCATGCGGGAGACAGAACTACACATAAGGTATTGCAATCCAGTTTTTATTGGCCTACTCTCTTCAAGGATGCCCGCAAGTTTGTCTTATCTTGTGATGAATGTCAAAGAATTGGTAATATTAGTAGACGTCAAGAAATGCCTATGAATTATTCACTTGTTATTAAACCATTTGATGTTTGGGGCTTTGATTATATGGGACCTTTTCCTGTCTCTAATGGTACACACATATTTTAGTTGATGTTGATTACGTTACTAAGTGGGTAGAAGCTATACCAACTAGTAGTGCTGATCATAACACCTCTATTAAGATGCTTAAAGAAGTTATATTTTCAAGGTTTGGAGTCCCTAGATATCTAATGACTAATGGTCGCTCACACTTTATTCATGGTGCTTTCCGTAAGATGCTTGCTAAGTATGATGTCAACCATAGAATTGCATCACCTTATCACCCACAGACTAGTGGTCAAGTAGAACTTAGTAATAGGGAGTTGAAATTAATCTTGCAAAAGACAGTTAATAGGTCTAGAAAGAATTGGTTCAAGAAACTAGATGATGCATTATGGGCCTATAGAACTGCATACAAAAATCCTATGGGTATGTCTCCATATAAGATGGTATATGGAAAAGCTTGTCACTTACCTCTTGAGCTAGAACATAAGGCATATTGGGCTGTTAAAGAGCTCAACTACGATTTCAAACTTTCTGGTGAGAAGAGGCTATTTGACATTAGCTTCCTTGATGAGTGGAGAACCCAGGCCTACGAGAATGCAAAACTGTTTAAAGAAAAAGTTAAAAGATGGCATGACAAAAGGATACAAAAGCGTGAGTTTGACATAGGTGATTATGTCTTGCTATTCAACTCTCGTTTAAGATTATTTGCAGGAAAACTTCTCCCCAAGTGGGAAGGTCCTTACGTTATCGAGGAGGTCTATCATTCCGGTGCCATAAAAATCAACAACTTCGAAGGCACAAATCCGAAGGTGGTGAATGGTCAAAGAATCAAACATTATATCTCAAATAATCCTATAAATGTTGAAACCAATGTTATTGAAATCGTAACCCCGGAGGAATACATAAGGGACAATTTCCAGAACGATTCAGCCTCCGAAAAGGAAGAGGTATGTGATACGGTAAGTAAACGGACTCCAAAGCAGTTCTAAAGGCAAAGTTTCTCCGTTTTGGAATATTTAGAAAAATAGAAAAATAAACCACAGTCCGGAAGAGACACGAGGCGTCCTCGAGGGTGGAGGGCGCGCCCCCCTTCCCAAGGCGCGCCCCCTGCGTCGAGGACACCCCGTGTGTCCCCTGGACTCCTTTTTCTTGTGGGTTAATCCTTTTTTCGGGAAAAAATCATTATATATACTCCCGAAGGTTTTGACCTCTGTATCACGAAAAAATCCTCTGTTTTCGTTTCGAACTGCTATTTTCGACAGATCTAGATCATCATGGCGTCCTCCAACACCCCCAAGGACAAGTTCTTTGAGAAGGTCATCAACCCCTACCTTGCAGAAGTGCTGCACCACCCTAAAACCATGCAGTTGCATGAGGGGGTGCTGCACATCCGTGATGTTGAGGGGCCAAGGAGGACCGGAAGCATGGAGACAAGGCTCGAAGCAATGGAGTAGAAAGTTTTAAAGTGCCAAGGTATGGTGGAACAAGGACACGACGCCAACCACATGATGATCTCGGAGCTTGCCAACAACCTCAAGATGGACTCAAGGATCTTTGGGGAAGACATCTCCAATCTTCAAGAGAATATCGATCATCTCTATGCCCAGATCTATGACCTGCAAAACCAAAACTGTGAGTATGAATATAGATTCAAGAAGATGGGTTTGGCTGCATATTTGACTATCCCGGAGACTCGATCATTCTTCTACGATGGTGAACCCATGCCTTGGAAGGTGGACAACCAGCCTACATCATCAACAACTCCATCCTCACCACCCCCCAAGAAGGAGACATAATCATATGGGTATGGGCACTCCCCTTGGCAACTGCCAGGCTTGGGGGAGTGACCCCGGTATCGTATCACCATCACTCCTATCTTTGACGTCTTACTTAGTTCGATCCTTTTGGTAGTATCTTGATCTAGTAGAATAAAGTTAGCATGATCTAGTTGTGAGCTTTTGCTTCGTGAGCTTTACCATTTGTAATCGAGTCCGTGAGCTATATAATAAAGACTCATGTTGAGTCAAGGGCTTGATTTCCTCACTTGGGTCATGATAAAAAGAAAGAAAACCTAAAGAGTATCAAAGAGATCATATTGATCTTATGGGAAGTAATGACTTCACATACAAGAGTATGATAAATATAAGTTGTTGGGAGGTGACAAACATAGTTTTGGTCATCGTTGCAATTAATAGGAAGTAATAAAAGAAGAGAGGCTTCACATACAAATATACTATCTTGGACATCTTTTATGATCGTGAGCACTCATTAAAGAATGACATGCTAAAGAGTTGATGTTGGACAAGGAAGACAACATAATCGGTTATGTCTTCTTATATCCGAAATAAAGTATATTGTCATGGATCATCCAACTTGTTGAGCTTGCCTTTCCCCCTTATGCTAGCCAAAACTCCTCGCACTAAGTAGAGATACTACTTGTGCTTACATATATCCTTAAACCTAGTTTTTCCATGAGTCCACCATACCTACCGATAAGGGGTTGTCAATCCCTTTACGGTCACTTACGAGAGTAAGATCTGATAGAGATGATAATTATATTTTTGGTATTTTTAGTTTAATAAAACAGCAAATAAAAGCGGTAAAGTAAAGTAGATGTAGATTGATATGTTGAGAATAGACCCGAGGACCATAATTTTCTCTAGTGGCTTCTCTCATGATAGCGGTATTCTACGGCTAGTAAACAAATTCCTGTCGAGCAATTAATAGAAAAGCGAATAATTATGAGACTATCTAGGCATGATCATTGTATATAGGCATCACGTCTGAGACAAGTAGACCGAAACGATTCTGCATCTACTACTATTACTCCACACATCGACCGCTATCCAGCATGCATCTAGTGTATTGAGTTCATACGAACAGAGTAACGCCTTAAGCAAGATGACATGATGTAGAGGGATAAACTCAAGCAATATGATGAAAACCCCATCTTTTTATCCTCGATGGCAACAATACAATACGTGCCTTGCTGCCCCTACTGTCACTGGGAAAGGACACCGCAAGATTGAACCCAAAGCCAAGCACTTCTCACATTGCAAGAACTATAGATCTAGTAAGCCAAACCAAACCGATAATTGGAAGAGACTTGCAAGGATATTATGAGCACACATAAAAATTTCAGAGAAGAACCAAATATCTTTCATAGATAACCTTGATCATAAACTCACAATTCATCAGATCTCGACAAACACACCGCAAAAAGAGATTACATCAAATAGATCTCCTCGTTGAACGAGGAGAACTTTGTATTGAGATCCAGAGAGAGAGAAGAAGCCATCTAGATACTAGCTATGGACCCGAAGGTCTGTGGTAAACTACTCACAACTCATGGTGAGGGCGATGATGATGTTTATGAAGGCCTCCGTGCTGGATCCCCCTCCCGGAACAGGCTCCAAGATGGGATCTCCACGGCAACAGAAGCTACGGCGGTGGAATTAGGGTTTTCTCTCTGCGTATGGAGTTTCTGGGGTACGTAGGTCTATATAGGAAGAAGGACGGCACCAGGGGCCACACGGGCCAGCCTCGAGGGAGGGGGCGCGCCCTGGGAAGGGGGGCGTGCCCCCCACCCTCGAGGGCAGGCATTTTTCCCCTGACTTGGTCCTGACGTTTCCTGAGCGTGATTTCCTCCAAAAATATCTCTTGCGAAGGTTTCATTCCGTTTGGATTCCGTTTGATATTCCTTTTCTGCAAAACCCTGAAATAGGCAAAAAAGAGCAATCTGGACTGGGCCTTTGGGTTAGTAGGTTGCTACCTCTTGAGCTTGCGTTGTATTCCCTTGAAGAGGAAAGGGAGATGCAGCACAGTAGCGTAAGTATTTCCCTCGGTTTTTGAGAACCAAGGTATCAATCCAGTAGGAGACCACGTGCTAGTCCCTCGCACCTGCACAAACAAATAAGAACTTCGCAACTAATGCGATAAGGGGTTTTCAATCCCTTTACGGTCACTTACGATAGTGAGATCTGATAGAAATGATAGATAATGTTTTTGGTATTTTTTAGTTTAATAAAACAGCAAATAAACAAAGGCAACAGAAATTGGCTAGTTGACGGGAAAGTAATATGATAAAGATAGACCCGGGGGCCATAGTTTTCACTAGTGGCTTCTCTCATGATAGCGATATTCTACGACGGGTAAATAAATTACTGTCGAGCAATTGATAGAAAAGCGAATAATTATGAGACTATCTAGGCATGATCATTGTATATAGGCATCACGTCCGAGACAAGTAGACCGACTCCTTCCAGCATCTACTACTAATACTCCACACATTGACCGCTATCCAGGATGCATCTAGTGTATTGAGTTCATACGAACAGAGTAACGCCTTAAGCAAGATGACATGATGTAGAGGGATAAACTCAAGCAATATGATGAAAACCCCATCTTTTTATCCTCGATGGCAACAATACAATACGTGCCTTGATGCCCTTACTATCACTGGGAAAGGACACCGCAAGATTGAACCCAAAGCCAAGCACTTCTCCAATTGCAAGAACTATAGATCTAGTAGGCCAAACCAAACCAATAATTCGAAGAGACTTGCAAGGATATTATGAGCACATATAAAAAGTACAGAGAAGAACCAAATATCTTTCATAGATAATCTTCATCATAAACTCACAATTCATCGAATCTCGACAAACACACCGCAAAAAGAGATTACATCGAATAGATCTCCTCTACGACCGAGGAGAACTTTGTATTGAGATCCGAAGAGAGAGAAGAAGCCATCTAGATACTAGCTATGGATCTGAAGGTCTAAGGTAAACTACTCACAACTCATGGTGAGGGCGATGATGATGATGATGAAGGCCTCCGTGATGGATTCCCCTCCCGGAACAGGCTCCAAGATGGGATCTCTACGGGAACAGCAGCTACGGCGGTGGAATTAGGGTTTTCTCTCTGCGTATGGAGTTTCTGGAATTAGGGTTTTCTCTCTGCGTATGGAATTAGGGTCCAAGAAGAGGGGCACCAGGGGCCACAGGGGCTGCCCTCGAGGCAGGGGGGCGTGCCCTCGGAAGGGGGGCGCGTCCCCCACCCTCGAGGGTGGGTCCCCTATCCTCTGGCTTGGCCCCGAAGTCTGTCGTGTGTGATTCCAAAAATATCTCCTGTGAAGGTTTTATTCCGTTTGGACTCCGTTTGATATTCCTTTTCTTCAAATCCTTGAAACAGGCAAAAAACAGCAATCTGGACTCGGCCTTTGGGTTAGTAGGTTAGTCCCAAAAATGATATAAATGTGAATGATAAAGCCCATTAAACATCCAAGACTTCATAAATAATAGCATGGAACAATCAAAAATTATAGATATGTTGGAGACGTATCAAGCATCCCCAAGCTTAATTCCTACTCATCCTCGAGTAGGTAAATGATAAAGAAAGAATTTTTTATGTGGAATGCTAACCAATATAGTTTTTCAATGTAATTCTCTTAATTGTGGCATGAATGTTCAGATCTGAAGGATTCTAGATAAAAGTATATATTGACATAAGAAATAACAATACTTCAAGCAATACTAACAAAACAATCACGTCTTCTCAAAATACTATGGCTAAAGAAAGTTATCCCTACAAAATCATATAGTGTTGTCTATGCTCCCTTATTATCACACTAAATATTCATATCATGCACAACCCCGATTTCAGCCAAGCATTTGTTTTCATGCTCTATTTTTTCAAACCTTTCAACTTTCACGCAATACATGAGCGTGAGCCATGGACATAGCACTATGGGTGGAATAGAGGTGGTTGTGTAGAAGACAAAAAGGAGGGTGATAGTCTCACATCGACTAGGCGTATCAACGGGCTATGGAGATGCCCATCAATAGATATCTATGTGAGTGAGTAGGGATTTCCATGCAACGGATGCACTAGAGCTAAATATGAATGAAAGCTCAACAAAAGAAACTAGTGGGTGTGCATCCAACTTGCTTGCTCACGAAGACCTAGGGCATTTGAGCAAGCCCATCGTTGGAATATACAAGCCAAGTTCTATAACGAAAATTCCCACTAGTATATGAAATTGACTAAGCATGAGACTCTCTATAATGAAGAACATGGTGCTACTTTGAAGCACAAGTGTGGAAAAAGATAGTAACAATTGTCCCTTTTTTCTTTTTCTTTTTTTCTTTTTTTTTTCTTTTTTTCTTTTTTTGGGCCTTTCTTTTTTTCTTTGGCCTTTCTCTTTTTTTTTTGCGGAGGGGCTTTATAGATTCGGCCTATCCTCCCATGGGACAATCCTCTAAAAATGATGATCATCACACTTTCATTACAACACAAGATTACAACTTGATACTGCAACAACAAAGTATGACTCTATATGAATGCCTCCAGCGGTGTACCGGTTTGTGCAATGAAACAAGAGTGACATGTATAAAAATTATGCATGGTGGCCTTGCCACGAATACGATGTCAACTACATTATCATGCATGGCAATATGACAATATGATGCGTGTCATATAAACGGAACGGTGGAAAGTTGCATGGCAATATATCTCGGAATGGCTATGGAAATGCCATGATAGGTAGGTATGGTGGCTGTTGTGAGGAACAATATGGTGGCTGTTTTGAGGAAGGATATATAGTGGGTTTGTGGCACCGGCGAAAGTTGCGCTGTACAAGAGAGGCTATCGATGGTGCAAGGGTGAGAGTGTGTATAATCCATGGACTCAACATTAGTCATAATAACTCATATACTTATTGCAAAAATCTACGAGTCATCAAAACAAAGCAATCAACGCATGCCCCTAGGGGGGAGGTTGGTAGGAGTTAACCACCGCGCGCCCCCAACCTCCACACAAAGGTTGACACTCTACAAATACCTCATGCTTTAACTTAGTCACATAACGGTTCACCATACGTGCATGCTATGGGAATCACCGACCTTAACACAAATATTTCTCAATTTCATAATTACTCCACTAGCATAACTCTAATATCACTATCCTCGTGTCCCAAAACAATTATCAAGCATCCAACATCTCTTTCTATTCAATGCACTTGATGTGAAAAAATTTACTACATTGACATTGGATGTTTATCATGTGAAGACTAGTTTCTTTAGCCTAAACACTTTACCATGCTATTTTAATAGACTCTCAAATAAATCTATGTGAAGCATGAGAGTTCAACAATTTCTACAAAATGTTACCACCACCATGCTCTAAAAGATATAAGTGAAGCACTAAAGCAAAAACTATTCAACTCAAAAGATATAAGTGAAGCACATAGAGTGTTCCAATAATTTCTAGGGAATATTTAACTCTCTCAAATAGGTGTGTCTAGAAAGGATGATTATGGCAAACTAACAAGCAAAGACTAAAATTATACAAGACGCTCCAAGCAAAACACATATCATGTTGCGAATAAAAATATAGCTCCAAGTATAGTTACCGATGGATGAAGACGAAAGAGGGGATGCCTTCCCGGGGCATCCCCAAGCTTAGGCTTTTGATTATCTTGAATTTAGTTGGGGTGCCATGGGAATCACCAAGCTTAGGCCTTTTCTACTCCTTTTTCCATAGTCCATCAAAGCAATACTCAAAACTTGAAAACTTCACAACACAAAACTTAGAAAGAAATTCTCGTGAGCTCCCTTAGTAAGAGAAAGTAAACCACCACTCAAAGGTACAACAAGTAATTCATACTTCGTTTATATTGGTGTTAAACCTACTATACTCCAAGTTTTCTATGATTCATATCCTCCGATACTACTCATAGATGCATCGGAATAAGCAAACAACACACGAAAAACAGAATCTGTCAAAAACAGAACAGTCTGTAGTAATCTGCTGGGTTCGCCTACTTCTGTAACTCCAAAAAATTCAAACTAAATTGGTAAATTTGTGCATTTGTCTACCAATCAGCAGCAAAAAGAATCAACTAAAAAGCACGCTCCAGTAAAATCTGAAGACTACTTTAGCGAGTGTTAATGATTCTATTTTTCACAGTAAGATCAAATAAACTCTACACAAGTCTTACCAAAGGTTCTACTTGGCACAAACACTAAACAAAACATGAAAACAGATCTAATCAGAGGCTAGATGCAATATTTATTCCCTAACAGCAACAAAACCAAAAAACATAAAATTGGGTTGCCTCCCAACAAGCGCTTTCTTTATAGCCATTAAGATATGCTTGAGAATTCAATGATGCTCACATGAAAGATAAGAATTGAAGCACAAATAGAGCATCATAAAACATGTGACAAACACATCAAAGTCTAACATACTTCCTATGCATAGGCATTTTATAAGCAAACAAATTATCATAGCAAGCAAGATCTAACGTATGCAAAGAAGAAGAAAGAAACAAGAGCAATCTCAACATAACGAGAGGTCATTTAGTAACATGAAAATTTCTACAACCATATTTCCCTGACTCATAATAATTGCATGTAGGATCGTGATCAAATTCAACAAAATAGCTATCACATAACATATTCTCAACACGATCCACATGCATACGAAGTTGACACTCTTCCAAAATAGTGGGATTAACATTAACTAAAGTCATGGCCTCTCCAAACCCACTTTTATCAAAAGTTTCATAAGATGGAACATTCTCCAAGTATGTGGGATCTAAAGTTGACACTATTCCAAACCCACTTTCAATATTAATGGAAACACTATTATCAATCTTATATTCATCATGGGGATTAAATAAATTTTCAAGATCATAAGAAGAATCACCCCAATCATGATCATTGTAACAAGTAGTAGTCATAGCAAAACTAGCATCCCCAAGCTTAGGGTTTTGCGTATCATTAGCACAATTGACATTAAGAGAATTTATAATAACATCATTGCAATCATGCTTTTTATTTAACAAGCTATCATGAATCACTTTTTCTTTTAACAATTCCTCACAATTTTAAGATTCATAAATTTCAAGCAAAACCCCATAAAGATAATCTAGTGCACGCAGCTCACTAGCAATAGGTTCAACATAATTGGATCTCTTAAAGAGATTAGCAAGTGGATGAGGATTCATACTTTAGCAAGCGAAGAAGCAAGATAATTGAGGGCACATAGCAACACAAGCACATAAGAGGCAAGCGAACGATAAACACACGGCGGAAGAAGGCAAATAATACGGCAAGGGTGAAGTGGGGGAGAGGAAAACGAGAGGCAAAAATGTAATGCGTAGGATAATGGTTTGTGATAGGTACTTGGTATATGAATTTTGTGTAAGCCTCCCTGGCAACGGCGCCAGAAATTATTCACCTCTTGAACTTGTGTTGTATTCCCTCGAAGAGGAAAGGGAGATGCGGCACAGTAGCGTAAGTATTTCCCTCAGTTTTTGAGAACCAAGGTATCAATCCAGTAGGAGACCACGCGCCAGTCCCTCACACCTGCCCAAACAAATAAGAACTTCGCAGCCAACGTGATAAGGGGTTGTCAATCCCTTTACGGTCACTTACGAGAGTGAGATCTGATAGAGATGATAATTATATTTTGGTATTTTTAGTTTAATAAAATAGCAAATAAAAGTGGTAAAGTAAAGGAGATGTAGATTGATATGTTGAGAATAGACCCGGGGGCCATAGTTTTCTCTAGTGGCTTCTCTCATGATAGCGGTATTCTACGGCGGGTAAACAAATTACTGTCGAGCAATTGATAGAAAAGCGAGTAATTATGAGACTATCTAGACATGATCATTGTATATAGGCATCACGTCTGAGACAAGTAGACCGAAATGATTCTGCATCTACTACTATTACTCCACACATCGACCCCTATCCAGCATGCATCTAGTGTATTGAGTTCATACGAACAGAGTAACGCCTTAAGCAAGATGACATGATGTAGAGGGATAAACTCAAGCAATATGATGAAAAACCCATCTTTTTATCCTCAATGGCAACAGTACAATACGTGCCTTGCTGCCCCTACTGTCACTGGGAAAGGACACCGCAAGATTGAACCCAAAGCCAAGCACTTCTCCCATTGCAAGAACTATAGATCTAGTAGGCCAAACCAAACCGATAATTCGAAGAGACTTGCAAGGATATTATGAGCACACATAAAAAGTTCAGAGAAGAACCAAATATCTTTCATAGATAACCTTGATCATAAATTCACAATTCATCGGATCTCGACGAACACACCGCAAAAAGAGATTACATTGAATAGATCTCCTCGAAGACTGAGGAGAACTTTGTATTGAGATCCAGGGAGAGAGAGAAGAAGCCATCTAGATACTAGCTATGGGACCGAAGGTCTGTGGTAAACTACTCACAACTCATGGTGAGGGCGATGATGATGATGATGAAGGCCTCCGTGATGGATCCCCCTCCCGGAACAGGCTCCAAGATGGGATCTCCACGGGAACAGAAGCTACGGCGGTGGAATTAGGGTTTTCTCTCTGCGTATGGAGTTTCTCGGGTCCGTAGGTATATATAGGAAGAAGGAGGGCACCGGGGGCCACACGGGCCAGCCTTGAGGCAGGGGGCGCGCCCCCCACCCTCGAGGGCAGGCCTTTTGCCCCCTGACTTGGTCCTGACGTTTCCCGAGCGTGATTTCCTCCAAAAATATATCTCGCGAAGGTTTCATTCCGCTTGGACTCCGTTTAATATTCCTTTTCTGCAAAACCCTGAAATAGGCAAAAAACAGCAATCTAGACTGGGCCTTTGGGTTTGTAGGTTTGTCCCAAAAATGATATAAAAGTGAACGATAAAGCCCATTAAACATCCAATACTTCATAAATAATAGCATGGAACAATAAAAAATTATAGATATGTTTGAGACGTATCAGGAAGTAATAAAAGCGACGGACTGCATAATAAAGGTCCTTATCACAAGTGACAATATAAAGTGAAGTTCTTCTATGCTAAGACTTTGTGCATCCAACCATAAAAACACATGACAACCTCTGCTTCCCTCTGCGAAGGGCCTAACTAGTATTCTTGCCTTGTAAGTGTCAAGGTGAAACCCACCTTTCCCTTTTACATTTTATCCTTTGGCAAGCACATTGTGTTGGAAAGATCCAGACCTATATACCCACTTGGATGTAAGTTTTCATGATCTATTACTATTGACATTAGCCTTGAGGTAAAAGGTTGGGAGGCAACACCATAAGCCCCTATCTTTCTCTGTGACCAATTAAAACTCCATAAACATAAGTATTGCGTGAGTGTGAGCAATTGTGAAAGACTATATGATAATTGAGTATGTAGGCTTGCTGAAAAGCTCTTATACTGACTCTTCCCAAGATTACGATAAATTGCAATTGCTTCAATAACCGAGACAAAAGTTTGTTAGTTTCCAATGAAGTTTATGATGCATACTTGATATTGTGGATGAATTGTTACTTTAGCATAAGAATCATATGACTACATTTACTTAAGTTGTTGTTATGAGAACTAGCATAGTGGCCCGCTCGATGCGCGGGCTAGAACATTTTAATTCCTGATAATGAAAACATATTATTTGATTTGTCTACAGAAAAATTGGGAGTATGTGATGACATTTACAAATATAAGATTTTTGTGAACATAGTTTTTCTTATGTATTTTTGGTTTTCACATACAAATATATGTTATCCCTTTATCATTTAGCAGCTTATTATGCACGTCATTTTTTTTATGTATCTCCTTGAGCAAATTATGTTTTGTGTCGCTTTTATCGCATTTTGACCAGGTTTCATTGACCGTCAACATCCATATGGAAGTGATGAGCCAGCACCGGTCCAAAGAGAGATTGAGGTTCTTGGGGGCGGTGTTGTCCCAAAGCACTAAACCGGACATGTTAGCCACTTTCCAAAAGCTAGGCAGCGTAAAAGTTCATTCCAACCTCGACATCGGCATCCCAGGTTCGTTTTCAACCTTATATTGTAGACATAATATGATGGACTTGCTGCAAAATAAAAATAGCTATGTTGTTCCATGGGATAAAAAGATAAATGGGTAAATCATGTTTAAGTTATTAACATGATCTCTACATACATTTTATCTACGTCAGCAGCCAATGACCTCATATGGTACATGATATTTGTCACATGTGTTCTCAGATCGTTTCGCACACTAAGATATGTATTTATGACTTCCTCCATCTCAACAGCAAAATAAATATCTTCCACGATGATCGTCGCTATACTATCACTGTCATATGATAGCAAAAAAAAATTTAGTCAGATACAAAGATACAATACTGAAAATAAGCAAAAAAAATACATTTTAAGAAATTGTAGTTTTCATAACCTGTGTGGGTGCATAATTATTAAAAAAAGGATGATAAGAACTGAAATTTTTCACCCACAAAAAAAACCTAAATTTTTAGCGGGTATCATTTCTTAAATGCTAAAGTTAAGTTCTTACATTTTGGGCGGACATGTTGTTAATCCGGACGAAAATTATATTGTATGTACAACATCAAATCAGTGTCTTTAGCTTTCTCATGAACTTATTTTCATATTTTATTTATGCCGTATGGTAGATGTTGACACATTTTACTATAAACTTGGTCAAACATAGAAAACTTTGTCTTAACTAATACATCTTATATTTTGGAACCAAGGGAGAAATTATTTACCGAATATGGGCACACTTGCTCATTGTCATTTTTGTTTGTCCGGCTCGGTTCCTGTCATTGTTGCTATAGTGAGGCAAAGCTAACATAACATACTTCCAGATCTTCTATTGGCATGAGTTTGCCGTGAAAAAGAACATAATATCCTTACCGGATTAATGTAGAATGCAAGTAGTTCCCAACATGTGCATTGTCCCTGCTAGAAGTCAGCTGGTACATTGGTTATGTCTTGTAATTATTCTACTGGTATGATGGTAAAGGTAGTGATCAGCAAGATAACTTTTATACCATCTGTCCTCTGTGCATGTGAGAAATTGGTCATATCACAGCATCCATCGATAGATATATGCGTATTACTTACTCGAGTTTGATAGTGCTTCACTAAAAACTGTAGAAAAATGTAACATATGCAATGCATGGCCAGCTTAGTTCTAGCACATACATGTGTCAATCGTCAGAGAAATTCTTTTTGTTCTTAATTTCATATTGATAGTTATTTTATGCAACGTCAAGTAGACATGTATTGTTCAAAATTTAATACTTATCCTTCACTCTGATAAAATGAATGAAGATTCATCATGGTACACTGACCACCCTAATATATGCCTCCAACAATGTAGCCCACACAATGGAATTAAGAAGTGCACGGAAAACTTCAATTTCAGGATGAGTTGGGCATTGTCAAAACCTTCTTTGACATAGCTTTGATAGCTTGACACTAACCAAGAGGCATATGAATCCTCCTTGTACCCCAAGAAGCATGATCCAATTGTAATCCTTTTAACCTGCAACAAAATCAACAAAAAAAGTGCACATCAAAGGAAGGATTACTTGTTATAGGTTTACTATCCAATGCCGCTTGAATTTGTCTGCTCTGTCAAAGAGAAAATCAACAGATGTACTACCTGTTGAGAAGATCTCCACGCCTGGCAGTACGGACCAGCCACAAATATGTTGGGCGCCATGGCAAGCTGTAACACGAACGCAGATACATACTGCCTATCTTGGCAGGCCATTCCTGATTGGAAACGAATAGTAATTCTCAACCTTTGTATCAGAGTTATCTTTCTAACGTGATTTTCCATGTAACTTGTTCCACGCAACAAATAATAAAGTTGTGGCAATATCTGGAAATTTAGTATAATGTCCCGTCATCAACAGACACCTATTCTCTTATTAGGTATCCTATGACAATTAGCACATAAATAAAAAAAAGATGAATAAAACATATAAATCAAGAATACATGCATGATGTGCTCCCACAAATAAAAAATAGGAACAATCAAACAAAGATGTATACACACCCGTTTCTATTTTTGGATTATGTCTATGCATGAAGGCTTCCATCTTGTATATATACAAGTTTCTAGCTCACGGCTGGGTAGGTGCATAAAACTTACATCTTGCCTCATGCCATGGTTGCGCATCCAGATTGCATCTACCGATGGAAGCAATCTGTCGTGAATTGTTGTTGATGAGTTCGTTTTGGGCGACGGCTACAGTAGTTTAGCAGTGCATTATAAACTAAATTAATAATAAGTCTGAATGTACATATTAAAAAAATGGCGTTGAAGATATTCTTACACTGTATTGAGGAACAAAATTATTCAAAAAGATATCTAATTAATACAGTAGATGTTGAGTTTGTTAGCTTAATCCAAACAAGTATGTGTTTTAACTAGGTAAGTTTTAGTTATAAGAAAGTAAAGTTTCGTGGTACTGTATTTGGCTTGCATGCCATCTTGAAGTAGCGTGGGTGCTGAGTCCGGTTATGATTAGTAGTGATCAGCTTGCCGGTTGGTTAGCTTAGGAAAGTTGAGTCTGTGTCCAAGTCCAGGACAAATCGGTTTGCAACAGGGGTGTTACCTGTGCGTGTATATAAGCACAGGCGTGGTGTTGAGATTGTAACACCGAGAAAACCGAGAGAAAATCAATAAAAAGGGAAAACAAATGGCACGACAAGGGCCCTTGGCTATCAGTTTTGTGTGCGCGTGTGTTCGTGCAATTTTATGTGATCGATCCTGAGGACGTATTTTCAACAATTGGTATCTAGAGCAAGGTTCGAGGGAAGCTGTGCTTGCCCCGGGGTGGCGACCCGACTAGCACCTCGGGGCGGGCTATACAGTCGCTGGTTTAGCGACGATGAGGGGCGGGCCATGAAGTCGCTGGATTGTGAGGCGACGAGGAGAAGCGGGCGAAACCGTTGCTGATGCAGCGACAAGGAGAGCATGCGATTTAGTCGTTGGGGGTGCAACGACGTGAAGGATCGGGTTGATTGTCGTTCGGCGGAGCGGTGACAAGAAGGCGGCGAGGACGTTGTCTCAAGCGAGGCGACGGGTGATCGTCGTTCGACGGAACTACCTGGAGGAGGGCGACAGGGCAGTCGTCGGCAAGGCGTTGGTGATTGTTGATGGTTATGGGGGTGCCGAAGTTGCGACACGAGGAAATCATCGAGATCATCGTTTGGGGGTGCGGGGAAAAGGCGACAAAGTTGCGAGCTGTCGTCAAGGTGTGCACATGAGTTCTTGTAAGGTGCGTCCAAGAGCTCAGGTGTGTGAATCTTCTGATGTAGTTGAGATGCGTCACTGGCGGAGGAGAATTGCAAGCGAGAGCGGGTGGAAAAAGGAATGCGTGCCTTGCGTTTCCGTTCGTGGTCGCGGAGTTCCGGCGAGTTCATATATGGTAGAGATGAGTTACACGTATATGGCGAGTTGCGATGCCGTCGGACGGGAAGCGTCGTTTGGTAAGTGGCGTCACCAACGACGAAGAGATGAAGTGAAGATGCAGCGGGTGAAGAGATGTGTCTCCCCGTGTACGAGCAGCCGGTAAGAAGGCGAAGATCAACGTGAAGATGGACGCGCACCGGTTAAGTTGAGTTCCTGCTTGAGGCTATGCATTTAGTCTGCATGTAGCACGCTAAGATGTGGCAGCGTGGCTG
>LR738712.1:661274623-661334946 GCA_902687465.1 Secale cereale
ATTAATCATGGCAAAGTCACAGCAACATCAATCACAGAACATAATGAATACTAGGGATCGGTCCTAACAAAACTAACAAGATTACATGATGAATCTAGTCCAACTCCTCACCGACCAGCGTGCCTACGAAGGAATAACTCACTCTAGGTGGGGAGCATCATGGAATTGGCGATGGAGAAGGGTTGGTGATGACGAAGGATGAAGACCCCCCTCTCCGGAGCCCCAAACGAACTCCATATATGGCCTCGCTAGGAAGAACATGAGGTGGCGGTGGCTTTGACTCGTAGATCGCGATAACTCCTTCTCCCTAATTTTTTTCTGGACAAATGTGAACTTATAGTATCAGGGTTGTCATCTGCGAGGCCACCAGGTGGGGACAACCCACCTGGGCGCGCCAGGAGGGGGCGCGCCCTGGTGGGTTGTGCCCACCCAGGTGCCCCTCCCCCTCCGATGGTTCTTGTCTCCAGTATTTTTATTTTATTATATAAAAAATCCTCGCAAAGTTTTGTTCCATTCCAAGAACTTTTATTTCTGCAGAAAAACAACTCCATGGTAGTTTTGCTGAAAACAACGTCAGTCCGGGGTTAGTTTCATTCTAATCATTCAAATTAGAGTCCAAAACAATAGGAAAAGCATTAGGAAAAGTAGATACGTTGGAGACGTATCAACTGCCCCAAGCTTAAACCTTTGCTTGTCCTCAAGCAATTCAGTTGATAAACTGAAAGTGAGAAAGAAAAACTTTTACAAACTCTTTTACTCTTGTTTGCATAAATAAGTTTAAACAGCACCCAGGTTTTCAGCGAGCATTATAACTAACCATGTCGACAATAACTCTTAACGATTATAGTGACTCATATCAAGAACATAATCAGCTAGCGAGCAATAATAAGATATCTCAAACAGCAACACATTATAAAAACAACCATGATATAATATGAGAATAGTGGTATCTTGCTAGCCCTTTCTGAGACCGCAAAACATAAATGTAGAGCACCTCCAAAGTCCGAGCAGCGAATAAACATTCTAATTCGTGGTAGAAAAGATCTAGTCATGATAACACCCAACATGCACTACACACAATGCATAGGCATGACAACAGTGCTCTCAGATCTGGCGCATATTAGAGAAGGTAATGACACAACATAAAAGTAAATAGATAGTCCCTTCGTAGAGGGAAGCAGTGATTTGCAGAGGTGCCAGAGCTCAAGTTTTTAAAAAAGAGGTAAATGAAACTTTGAGAAGTACACCCTTCTCATTTACTTCACAACTATCAGCTATCTATATCTCCCATGCTAAACGAGCTAGTGGCGGTTCCCAAAAAGAAAAGTAAATGTTTGAACTCCATTGGGAACTTTTGTTTGTTTATTTGTAAGCTTTTTTAGTTTTGCAATTTGGGACTATGAATCCCTATTACCGCCCTTTTCTCGTGCAATGGCAAGTGAATAAACACTCAACCTGAGAATAACCCGCTTAGCATGGAAAATACCAACCACCTCATGTCGTTGCATGAACGATCCAGACACACAAAAAGGATATTTATTTGAAGTTTTTAGAGGTGGCACATGCAAATTTACTTAGGACGGCAGGGTAATACCGCATATAGGTAGGTATGGTGGACTCGTCTAGAATAACTTTGAGTTTTAGAGTTTGATGCACAAGCAGTATTCCCGCTTAGTACAAGTGGAGGCTAGCAAATAGGTTGGGAAGCGGTCAGCTAGAGAGCAACAATGGTCATGAACATGCATCATGCATAATAAACATTGGACACCCGCATGAGTAGGATATGGACACCATGAACATAAATATCATAGAGGCTATGTTGGTTTTGATTCAACTACATGCATAAACATGTGCCAAGTCAAGCCACTCGAACATTCAGAGGAGGATACCATATCATCATACTACATCACAATCATTTTAACGCAATGTTGATATCCAAGATAAATCATTATTAACTCTTAGTTACTTATGCATGGCATGTGAAACTATAATCTCTAATTGTCATTGCAAACATGTTTAATCATAATGGGCTGAATCATGGACACTAGGTTAAACCTATTTACAAAAACAGAGCAAGTCCAGTTCATACCAGTTTCTCTCTGCCACAGCCAGTTAATTAAAAATCGTCATTATTGCCTTCCACTTGCACGACTGAACGATGTGAAATAATAATGATAATAATAATAATAATAATAATAATAATAATAATAATAATAATAATAATAATAATAATAATAATAATAATAATAATAATAATAATAATAATAATAATGGTGCAAGAGTGTGGTGGACTAAGCTGGAATCTGCAAACTTTTTATGCAATAGGAAAAGACAAGGTAAAATGGGCTCTTGTTACATTAACAACTATGCATATGAGAGCCACTCAACATTTTCATCGTGGTCTTCTCCTTGGTTCAACTCAATAAACAGAAGAGAAATTCAAAGAAACACACTGAAATATTTTTGCAGTTTTTGGTTTTCTGGAATAAGCAAATAAAGAGGGAAAGCGAAAACGAGAAAAAAATATTTATACGGGAAAGCTCCCCACAAGCATAAGAAGAATAGGAAAATCTGTTTGGGTTTTCTTTCTAATATTACAACTAGACAAGCATATAAAGCAAACTAACTACAACTAGACATTTTTTTGTTTTTCCAAGGTTTTCCAAACTCACAAGAAGGAAGCAACAAAATAAATTAAGCATGGATAACACAATGAAAAAGTGTGAACACCGACGACTGAGATGGGTGAACGTAAATGTAAAGTCTTTGAGAAACATGTACTCCCCCAAGCTTAGGCTTTTGGCCTAACTTGGTATGCAGTCAGTAGCCTGGATAGTATTCGGCGTGGTAGCTCACGGAGGCTCTGGGTGCAGAAGCCTCAGCCCGTCGTGCTGCCTCAACCACAGTGTTATGGGCTCGGGCCTCACTCTCAAGAACGAAGTATCTTCCTTTGTCGTAATAATCAAAAAGAGAAGGCGCAGGAAAATATGTGTGCACAATAGACGATCGGTTAAATAACAAATTATAAGTAAAATTATGAATGTCTCCTTTAAGGATCTTGTGATTTTTCACAGCATCAATGTCTAGGTACTGAGTAGGTAAGATCGGTTCAAAGGGCAGAGGTGAAACACCCAGCTTTCTTGCTAAATGTGTGGCATAAATTCCGCCATCGAAATAGCCACTGTTGGCGTTATGATGTAACCTGCGTGCAACAATTGCCCCAAGATTATAACTTCTATCGCCGGTTAGAGCAGTGCGAATAAGGCTCAAGTCTAGAGCGCAAAGTGTACTACAATCTTGTTTGCCTACAATACATTTCCCATTGAATAGAGCAAAGTACTGAATTGCTGGAAAATGAATACTCTTTATTCTACCTTGAGTCACTCCCCTCGTTTCACCACAGCAAAGACTAGTCAAAAATGATTGAAACTCAGCCTTAGGTGGTTCGTCAAGTGAACCCCAAAATGGAATTTTATACTGACGGGCAAAACTCTCTAGTGATATGGTAAAAGGATTTTCATAAAGTTTAAATGACACCCTAGACTCACGGGGATGGAATTTAAATCCTTTGACAAATGATTCAGTGAGAATGTGGTGTTGTTCACACTTATCTGAAATGTAGGGACCGAGACCGGCATTGTGACCAATTGCACAAATTCCTCCTTAATGCCCACACGCATCATATAATCATCGCAAGGCCATAAGCATGTTTTGGTGGTGGCATCTCGAATTGAACTTTCACTTGGTTCAACATAAGACCGGCGAGCAGAACTGTCACTAGAGGATGCTACCGAGGATCTCCTCCTCGAAGAACTCCTTCCAAAGAAGCTCATCACGTCTGCGTACAATTTCTGAAATTTTTGGTCCACGAGAGTTTGTCAACAAAACTTTATAAAATTGATAGCAACTACTCATAGGGATACATAGAAGCCATAGCAAGCATTCAAACTACATAGAACTCTAACAATTCAACATGCAAGCTTATTGTCGGGGGAAACTGTCCGCCACGAACACCTATGGGACCGGAGCCCCTTGTCTGTGCGGTACGAGGGCGGAGGGAGCACGAAGAGCAGATCGAGGCAGACGCACGGGCAGTTTTTACCCAGGTTCGGGCCGCACGGATGCGTAAAACCCTACTCCTGCTTGGTTGTGTATTGAGTTTGTGCGCTCGGAGCTTGAAGGAGCAGCTACCCGAGCGTGAGAATGATCTAGGTCTCGAACCCCCTCCACGTTGTGCATGGGCCTCCTTTTATAGTGCAAGGGGTCACCGACAGGTGTCAACGTAGGAGAAAGGGGTAAAAATGTAAAAGAGGTGGTAGTTGTAACAGTGCGGGAACAGTGGAGCTACAGTACAGAACAGTGGTCTATACCTACTTTAACAGTGGGGGACAAGGGCATTTAATACCCGTCGCCGTCGACCCCAAAAGCTCCCGCCGTTGCGTCTCCGTCTGCCACAGCGATGGATCCACTGCTGTGGAGTGCCACCGTGTCCCCCAGGCTGCACAGCCATCCGCCACGCGTCCCTGGAGTGGCCCCAGGGCGACGCGTGGGCCGATGAGCTGGAGCGCGGGCACACAGCGCACCTCCCCCGGCAAGCACCTTGCCGGGGATCTCGACCTTGCCGGGCCCGGAAGCTTGCCGCTCCCCGAGCCCTTGCCGGGTCTTCTAAGATGAAATCTTCTATTCGTCCTGACAAGCTCCTCTTGCCAGGGCCTCGTGCTAGTTAAGCAATCTCGAGCCTGGGACGGCCTTCCCGGCAAGCTCCTCTTGCCGGGGTCTTGGTCTTCTGTCTTGTATACTTTGTTTTTGAATGGCTAGGAAGGTCTCCGGCAAGCGCGTGGTGAACCCTGCCGCGGGGAGCCGCCGCTGCCCGTGCACAAGTTGGGGTACTAGGGTACCCCTACCTTAGTACACCGACACTTATCTACAACAGCACCAAGAGTAGCTAATTGTTCAAAATATAAACCACTAAAAAAACTAATTGGACAAGTGGAGGAGTCACATACCAAGCAACAATCCCACGAAACAATTTCGGAAACAGAGCTTCGAGCAAAGAGATCGAAATCAGTGGGTTTGAGAGCAAGAACAAGAGAGAGAGAGAGAGAGAGAGAGAGAGAGAGAGAGAGAGAGAGGGAGAGAGAGAGAGAGCAATAGTGAATTTTTTCTAGATGTAGGTGATGATGTAGGATAAAGAGATAAGTGAGAGGGCCCACTTGGGGACCACAACCCACCAGGGCGCGCCCGGGGGTCCTGCCATGCCCAGGTAGGTTGTGCCCACCTGTTGCACCTCCCTCTCATATTATTTGCACCAAAAATTCTTAAATATTCAGAAAAAAACGTATTAAATTTTCAGGGCATTCGGAGAATTTTTTTGGGTCATTTTTTATTGCACGGTTGAGAAAACATGGCATTTTATTTTGTTTAACTAATAAAGACTGAAAACAAAAGGTAAGGTAGGGAGGTAGTGCTTACTAAATTCATCAACTTCGTATCGCTCAAAAATGATTCATTAATAAGGTTGATCAAGAATTATGAACAACCACTTTCGGTTGGCATGAAACCGAAGAACTTTCGTAGATCACTAAGTTACCTCAACGGGGATATGAAAATCCCCAACAATAATCATCTCATATTTCTTTTCAACAGTAGGTAGAGGTATTTGAAAACTTCCAATAGTGATTGTCGAAGATTTTTCAATAACTTGAATACCATTCACTTGGAATTGTTTCTTCGAAAAATGCACCGTATGCTCATTACCATTGATATGAAAAGTATCCTTGCTTTTATTACAATCAATAACAGCCCCTGTAGTATTCAAGAAGGGTCTACCAAGAATAATAGACATATTATCGTCCTTGGGCATCTCAAGTATAACAAAGTCAGTCAAAATAGTAACATTAGCAACAACAACGGGCACATCCTCACAAATACCGATAGGTATGGCAGTTGATTTGTTAGCCATTTGGACAGATATTTCGGTAGGTGTAAGTTTATTCAAATCAAGTCTTTTATATAAAGAGAAAGTCTTAACACTAACACCTGTTCCTAAATCACATAAAGCAGTTTTCACATAATTCTTATTAATGGAGCAAGGTATAGTTGGTAATCATGGGTCTCCTAGTTTTTTAGGTACTCCACCCTTAAAAGTATAATTGGCAAGCATGGTGGAGATTTCAGCTTCGGGTATTTTTCTCTTATTAGTGATGATGTATTTCATGTACATTGCATAAGGAGGCATTTTTAATATATCAGTTAAACGAGTACGCAAAAAGACTGGCCTCGGCATCTCAGCAAAGCATTCAAATTATTCATCATCTTTCTTTTTAGTTGACTTGGGTGGAAAAGGCATAGGTTTTTGAACCCACGGTTCTCTTTCTTTACCGTGTTTCCTAGCCACAAAGTCTCTTTTATCATATCTTTTAGTCTTAGGTTGTGGGCTATCAAGATCAACAGGTGGTTCTATCACAACATCATTGCCTGGTTCTTTATCATTGCTTGGTTGAGAGTCTTCATGAACCTCATCATGATCTTTTTCATTATCACTAGGTGAGTGTTCATTACCAGATTGAGTTTCAGCATCAGAGATAGAAGTTTCATTATCATTATCCGGAGGTTTTTCTATTTCAGGTTCACTAGAAGTATGCGGAGTCCTATCATTTTTCTTTTTCTTTTTCTTTTTAGAAGGACTAGGTGCAGTGGTGTTATTTCTTTGTGAATCATGTTCAATTCTTTTTGGGTGTCCCTCAGGATAAAGTGGTTCCTGAGTAATTTTACCTTCTCTAGTTGCAACTCTAACAGCAAAGTCATGCATATTGCTATTCATTTCATCAAGTAATTCTCTTTGAGATTTAGCAACTTGTTCTAACTGAGTTTGAACCATAGAAGCATGTTTTCCAACACATCTAACATCATTTGAAATTCTAAATAACAAGTCACTCAAGCGCGCAATCATATGAGAATTGTATTTCAATTGTTTCATAATGTTAGCATTCAAGTGAGCTTGTTTCCGAATGTAATTTTCAAACTCATGAAGGCATTGGCTAGGGTGCATATTGTGAGGATTATCGTTGTCACTGAATTTCATTGAAGAATTTACCTCTACCACCTTAGGCAGTGGTGGTGCATCAAGCCCATGTATTTCTTTAATAGGAGGTAAATTTTTTACATCCTCAGCTTTAATACCTTTTTCCTTGATGGATTTCTTTGCCTCTTGCATATCTTCAGGACTAAGATATAATATACCCTTCTTCTTCGGAGTGGGTTTAGGCGATGGTTTAGGAATAGTCCAATCATTATAATTTTTCAATATATTATTCAATAATTCTTCAGCTTGTTCAATAGTTCTGTCGTGGTGGGCGCACGACAGATGCCAAGGGATGGCTAAAGATAGGAGGCGGCTCGAGGGCACTGGTGGGCTCCAGAAGCGGAGTTGGTATGAGCGAGCGCTGGACGCAAGACATACCTAGGTTTGGGGCAATCCAGGGAGATAATACCCTTAATCCTGCCAAAGGTGGTTGATTTTTTTATGAGTATAGAGTTGCTCCTTGAGCTGTGTGGTGGAAGGAGGAAGACAGGCCAGGGCTTAGGCCACTTCTCCTGAGGTGTGTCTATCCTGTTCTCTAGTTCTCGTCGCCCGTATCCATGAGGGCTCCTGGGGGGTTTTATAGGCCAACCCCTAGGGATACAATGGTAAGGTTAGGCTGTGGGGCCGGGTTGTCAGCGTCTGGGAGAGAGGCGGGAACGAGCGTCCGCGAGCATGACTGGGCGAGGAGTCCACCTAGGGTCTTTTATCAATAGACGCCTAGGGGATAGCGCCACTGTGGATGATGGTGGTGATGGATGAATAGTACATCACTGTAGATGATGATGATGGATGCATAGTGTCCTCCTATGCAGCAACAGTGACGAGGGGACGGTCGTCACGTCTGCGCATGTCCGATGGGACGCCGCAGTTGACTTCGGGCAGCCGGCTTGCTGGAGAAGCCGGCCGCAAGCGCGAGCTGGAGCAGCCGACCCGGAAAGGCTGGCACCCCGTCCGGTTCGCCGTCTTGGGACTACCCGGGGGTCATCCCCACGACAGTAGCCTCCGAGCCTCCGGGCAACTTGAAAAGTTGGGCGGAGGGTTTGTGCTGATGTTGATGTAGATGATGTTGTCGAAGACAGTCGGCTGCGGGCTGCAGCCGACACGGCTTGCTTCCTGTGGGGGCGCGCGAGCAGACCCACTAGGTGTAGCCTCCGAGCCTCCCGGCGATTCGGAAGAGTCGGGCGAAGGGTTTCCACAAGCATTGATGTAGACAATGGTGTCGAAGATGCCGGTTGCAGCCGGCGGCGGGCATGCAACAGGCGCGGCGTGTTTCGAGTGGGGGGGCGCGAGCGCACCCAGTGGGTGTAGCCTCCGAGCCTCCAGGAAACTTGGAAAAGTTGGGCAGAGGGTCTTGTTGTTGATGATGAAGCCGACGGTGATGTCGAGGGTGCCAAGCGCGGACACGGAGTCCGCCGGCTGGTGGGCGTGGGGCCCTGCCGGACGCGGACGCGGAGTCTGCCGGCTGAGTGGGCGTGGGGCCCTGCTGGACGCGGACGCGGAGTCCGCCGGCTGAGTGGGGGCGCGCGAGCTGTCTGGACCGGTTTTCCAGTAAAATATTTACTAATAAACCGACCTTTTTATCTGACCAGTGTAGAAGAAACCTTCTCACTGGTAGACAAATCCTTGATACAGAATTCCAGAATACTGAATATTATACAAGGTTAAGCTGAGGTTGCTCAACAATTTATTACAAGCACGCCGATATAATACATAAGGGTGGATATGACACAAGGGTAGGGTGGCATAACTACTGGCTCGTAATAAAAAGTGGTGGTGGATATGTCACAGTGTAGTGGGGTGACACGACTCCAATATCTTACAGCTCATCGAGTGTCAGAGTGAGACCCGATGAATTTATTTGGTGGTTGGCGGAAGCGGTTATAGTACAGTGATCAACTCCAGGATCGCAAGAGACTGACTGGGACTCCACTAAGCGTCGGACTCGCTATCAAACTCTTCATCCATGAGATCGCCTTCGTCAACATCTGGCCAAATCAACAAGCCAGGTGAGTACTTTGAATGTACTCGCAAGACAGTTCGGACATAAGATATAACAAATGTAACATGATGCATTATGAGCAGACTAGTAGTATGCATTCAAGAAATAAACTTGCGCTGCATAAAAAGAATAAAATGGGAGTCGGGCGGTAGTCCTCCCGAAATCCCAAGGAACAATAAAAGAATATTGATCGAGTGTCTGAGCGACGCCTCGTAAGGAAAACGAATAAACATGCCACAGTCGGACGTCTGAGCGACATCACATAAAGGGCTTATAATGAAAATAAATAATGAGAATGCCACAGTCGGACGTCTGAGCGACATCACATAAAGCGCTTATAATGAAAATAAATAATGAGAATGCCACAGTCGGACGTCTGAGCGACGTCACATAAAGGGCTTATAATGAGAATAAATAACGAGAATGCCACAGTCGGACGTCTGAGCGACATCGCATAAAGGGCTTATATTCAAAAGTAAATAACAAGAATGCCAAAGTCGGACGTCTAAGCGACATCACATAAAGGGCTTATATTCAAAAGTAAATAACAAGAATGCCACAGTCGGACGTCTGAGCGACATCACATAAAGGGCTTATATTCAAAAGTAAATAACAAGAATGCCACAGTCGGACGTCTGAGCGACATCACATAAAGGGCTTATATTCAAAAGTAAATAACAATAATGCCACAGTCGGACGTTTGAGCGACATCATATAAAGGGCTTATATAGTCTTTGGTATGACAGTAAATTATCTCAAGAGATCAATCAGTGCAGGAATAACTGGTTAGCTCATCTACCAAGATGACCCTTGACTGGATTATCATTCTTATCGCTATCATAAAATACTCGAGACGGTCACTGAGGTTGACACGGGGATTTACGCTAGGCCATAAACATGGCTACGTGAAAGATTTTGACTCTGCAGAGTTTGTACTCTTAAATCACAGCCAACGGATTTCACTAGCCACTAAGGACTATTTCCGTCTACGGTGTTTTAGCAGAAACACAACTAACCAGTACACACCCATTTCACATCCTGCTGCCCGGAACCACCCGAGACAACATTCACTAAAAACTTTAAGACGGGGAGGCTACAACCTCGAATAGCATGGGATCAAACTTATATCACGCGCTCTAAGGGGTGCCCCCCTCTCGGTCCCAACCGGAAACACCCATGCCCCCTGACCGGATGACGGGCTTTAATCCAGGGCCATGGAACCCTCATCCTGGCCCCTCTATTTGGTGTGTACACGGAAAGAGGTTTGCAGCTGACTAAACCGTAATCCTTGTAGAAGACATGTGACAGTACCAAAAAGGAGACGAACGGGATCCAGGATTGATCCACGTTACGTACTAGAGTTAACGGTTGACTGGCATGCTTCAACAATACCAACTCACAACCTATCATGTCACCACATGATCATATTGGTTCACCATTACCATTCAGAGCTCACACGGAGCTTGCTTTGCAGGAAATATAACATCCACAAATGCTTATATAACCATGCCATGAAGAAGAACTACTCAAGCAAACATGCAACACACTCATCATATCAAAGGTTCAAACATGCTTGCCTCGTTCAGAGTAGTCGGAGTCTAACTCGGTGAAGTTCGCGGCTCCGTCACTTCCTTCGGTATCTACGTATACAAATAAAACGGGTACTAACATAAATACCGTGCGTGTATAAAATTTGTCCCAATTATTTTTCAAATAAATATGATAAAAAAAACTATACATAAAACTGAAGAGGCCAGAAAAAGAATCAACTCAAAATCATCTTTTATTTAAAAGTTATTAAAGTTTCTGTCCAGGGACTTGTTTGTAATGAAACAGAAAGTTTCCAGGGGCTAGAATATAAAAATAGAAAATGATTCGGTAAGCAGTACGCCAGTCGAAAAGAGAAGGGTACTTTGCCCGAAGGCGCTTTCCATTAAAAACGATTCGAAAGAGATTGAGAGACTGACGAGGGGGTCCCACTCGTCAGGTTTGAAAATTGAAACAGAAAACAGAGTCGCGCCGGCTCCAGAGGGCTGCGGTGGTCGCCGGCGCCGATCCACGGCGAGGTAGGGGGAGTGGGTGGTGCCTATGTGTTCCTGGAGCTCTTCCGCGTCGGTGGGTGGTGAAGTTGGACGTCGGCGAGCACCACGTCGACGGCGACCCTGTCTCCGGCGGACGGCGGTTCGGGTGGTCGTTGGTCTCATCGGAGAGAGCTTTTGGGGTCAAATTGGAGTGGGGGTTAGTCGTCTAGGTGTGCCAGGAGACTACTGGCAAGACTAGGGCGGTGGAGAAGCTCTCACCAGAGAGGAAGCTGCCGGAGCCCGAAGCGGATCGGGGCGACCGAAGTTGAGGAAGAAGGGCCCCTCGAGGCTCTTCCAGTGGCTGAGTGGGGTCTGGTGAGATGGTGGAGTTGTGAGGGGTCGAGAGCGAGCTTGGGGTGCTATTTATAGCCGGCCCGACGCGGTTGCCGCAAACGGGATAAGTCCGGTGAGCGATTACGGTGATGTTGTGGCTGGACGGGTGGCTTAAGCGCTTGAGCATTGACGAGACGGTTTACTGGTTCCATTCCAGTGTAGAACTTAGCAAGGTAGGGGTGCTTACGGCATTCCCCCAATGGAACGGCCGTGTGGGCACGTCGGCGACAGAGAGCGCGCTCTGCGCATCTCAGGCCACGGCGACGGTGCTGCAGCGTGCGCAGGCAAGGAAATGGCCACGCGGAGATTCCAGGTGGCTTGGGCCGTGCCGAACGGCGTTGCGTTGCAGTGTGCCCCCTGTCGGCCGCGACGGGTGGCTCTGCCGCCGCGGAAGACGACGGCGCAGGCAGGCCACGACGCCACCGACGCTCGCAACGAGCCAATCGAGCATGCGACGTTCAGGATAAGCGAGAGGAGCAGTGCAGAAAGGAGCCAAGGCGACACTGGTGAGATTGACGAGCGATTCTGACGAAACTGACGAAATTGCACTGTCGACTGCAATCTTCAGTTAACTTTTTTGAATATTGACAAAAACAGTGCACGCCAGGTGTTCGATGAAATGTTTTTGGCATGTGGAAAAAATTTCTGGGGCTGATATTTGGTGAGGTGGTCTCTTGATGCATCCAGAGGCTGCCTGAATTTTCACAGATTTTTAGGAAGAGGGAAAATATGAATTTCACCAAAAATGGCAAATCTGGTCCAAACTTGCAGCAAGTGAAATTTGAAAATTTTGAACTGTGGACCAGTGGATCATGATGGATCTAGGTTGTGGGTACTAAGGACTAGTCAGGTGAGCTTGTTTGGAAACAAAACTCAAAAGAAAACTAGTAGTTCCTTTGTAAATCACCAAGGCTCAATTTAAAAATATAAATTGTTTTTTGGGATAAAATAATTAGAAGAAAAATCCAAGTGAGGTTGAAACCTACTGGAATTGATGAGATACTTGTTTCAAGGTGGAAAGGAGGTTTTGGAGAGAAAGACTTTCATTGGGTGTCATGGCAAGAGGAAAAGTTTGAATGGGGAAGACAAGTCAATGGTTTTTAATATGGAGGTTTTTCATGAAGGGAAAAATTGTCAAATAAAACCTTTTTGAAAATAACTTGTGTTGAGCCAACACAAGTAGAAAAACTTCAAGACCAGAATCAAGGTTGAGAAGAACACACAAACTTTTGTCAGAAAAGTTTTTAGAAAGGGGTTTTAAGAAAAGATCAAATATCCCCCTTCCAAAAGACAAAAAAGTTTGATGAAAACAAATCCAAAAATTTGGAGTGTTACACGAGCGCACCCACTGGGTGTAGCCTCCGAGCCTCCGCGCAACTTGGAAAAGTTGGGCGGAGGGTCTTGCTGTTGATGATGACGGCGGCCGGTTGCATGCTGCAGCCGGCACGTAGCCTCCGAGCCTCCGAGCAAGGAGGGAGATCCCCACATAGGTGATCGTGCAAAAGACAAGGTTAGTACATGCACATATATCAAATGTTTGCTTTAGCATTTGCAAGTTTTATGCGGAGCGTGCCGACTCGGTTTCGTCCGAGCTCCCTTTAGTCTTTTTCATGTCCCCTCCGCTCTTTGGCTTTGCCTCTTATTAGCTAGATAGTCCGGAGCCGGTCTATAGCTGTTATGAAGAGTGACCGCGCAGTGGAGCTTACAATACTCGCACTACAGGAGCGGATTCGACCGAGCATATACTCATTAAGGAAGCAGCCGGGTTGCCCAAGCCGTCTTCTCCCGGACGTTTTTCGCGTGGGGTGACCTCCAGCTTTTGCTCTCGCTTGCCGGACAGTCACGCTGCGGTCTGTGGCTGAGAGTGGACCTTCGGTACCATATGCACTACTAAGCCGTCTGCGGGAACGAACGTATCGGGCCGAGCTGCCAGCCTCTGGGCTGAGACTAGCTGGCGCCGGGGCAAACAGTAGTATAACTATAATAAATGCAGATGTGATCCCCGAGTGTCGCTCGGGGTTATCCGAGTTTGCACATGGTGCGAAAGTATATGGGTGAGGAGCTCACATTTATTTTCGTGTAGACAAGGCGGAGCAGGGTTGTCGATGACAGCCGGCTGAAACCGCCCACTGGGTCTAGCCTCCGGGTGGCTCGAGGGGTGCCCCATCCGGTCGGACCTGACAGGCCAGGCGTCGAAGCGGACAGGCAGCCGGGCTGGCTCGCAAGCCGCCAAGGCGTCAGCAGGCAGTGACACGAGCGAGCGAAGACAGCCAACACACATTTTTTCTTTCAGCCGGCATCTATTTTTCCAGCCCACATCACTTTCCAGCCGGCGTCACTCTTTTTTTAGCTGACCATGTCTTCTTTTCCCAGCCGGCATCAACTGCTAAGGAGTCGAAACCGGCTCGGATAGGTGCGGAGACGGCAACCGGCAGGCGTTGTGGGCGGAGCCGCCTTGTCGGGTGGCGGGCAAACCGCCAGGCTGGGTTGTGGGCGAACCCGGCTGGCCGGGTTGCGGGGAAGCCGACGGGGGCGAAGTCGGCTAGCCTGGTTGCGTGTGGAGTCGGCGCATGTGAAGCTGGCTGGTCGGGTTGCGGGGAAACTGGCGCGAGCGAAGCCGGCAAGCCGGGTTGCGGGCGGAGTCGGCGCGCGGGCTAGGCGGCGAGCCGTCACAGGGAAAGCGGACGCGGCCGGCGGTAGTTCAGGCAACGCTGGGGTTGAGCATTGGGACAGGCACGGAGCAGAGGAGCCGCGGGACGGTGCGGAGCGACGCGGCAGTTCGGGCAGAGTGACGCGGTGACGCAGCAGTGCGAGCGCACGGCAGGGCGACCGGGCACGACGATGGAGAGGCGCGCGCGCAGTCATTGGCGTGATTTAGAGGCGATGCGAGACACACGCGGACAACGCAGCTAATCTGCGTGGGCGGTTGCGATGAGCGCCATGGGTAGGAGCAATGACGGCCGGTAGCGAAGCGGAGGAGGGCGGAGCTCGAGCGGCGTGGGGACGCGGAGAGGCCTCCGGCAGCGGGCAGTGCAGCGAAGCCCCGAGACGGTCGGCGTTCCGTCAGCGGGGGTGAAGCACGTGGAAACGGGGCCGGTCGACGGGGGGCCGAGCGAGCACCGCGAGAGGGAGAAAGTGAAGGAGGAAACGCGGGCGGCGGACTGCCGCAGGCACAGCCGGTGGAGGAGCAGCTAGCGCGCAAGGCGCGCGCAGACGCGAGGGGCGCTGGCGAGGGCAGGTGCCAGCGGAGGAGCGGGCGCTGCTGCGTACGACGCGGGGATGAAGCAGAGCAGAGAGGCCGGCCGCCGCGCACCCACTGGGGGTTGGGGCGGAGTGGGACACCATCGGCCGGCGTGCGGGCGGTGGTCCGCGAGGCAACGGCGCGAGCTCGGGGAGGAGGCAGGGCATGAGCGAAGGAGAAGGGACCAGCACCACATGAGAGGTGACGAGGGCGGGGCCAGTCGATGGGCCAGCGGGCGCTAACTATCGTGGACGGCGGGCCAGCGGCCGGGCGCGGGCGGCCTGGTACGGAGCGTCGGGGAGGCTCGAGCGCTGACGGGGATCTAGGGAGGAGAAGGGTGCAGGGGTGCCGTGGGCGCTGCCCGCGTGTGCAGCCTTGGCCGCCCAAGGTCAGCGGCGGGCCGCGGGAACTAGGGGCGCGGCACCTCCGCACCCACTGGGTGTCACTGGGGACGGGGCGGCGCGGCCGCAACGCGACACCGGGGAAAGACACTTGGTGGTGGGGCGTGGCCGCGGGAGGGGTGCAGCGGCTGCTGGGACTTCTGCTACCAATGCTGCTGAAACTGTTGGTGGTGGTGGAAGCTGTAATGCACGAGGACGAGGGGGGTTGAGAGGAGTTTTTTTTTAGTAGAGGAGCCGAGAGCTTGCTGCTTTGTTGGGTGGCTAGTAGCCAAACTAGTCGGAGATGGTCCGGGAGAGCGGACGGCCGGGGTGTGGTGGTTCGAAACCTACCCGCATGTGCGGTATGGGTGTACGCAGCTACGAAGGTGCTCCTGGGGGAGGAGAATGGGGCAGGGATTTTCTTGGAAAAGGAGAGAACGAGGGAGCGGGAGCATCACTGAGCGAGGAGTCCCCCTAGGGTCTTTTATCAATAGACACCCAGGGGACAATGCCACTGTGGATGATGGTGGTGATGGATGAATAGTACATCACTGTAGATGATGATGATGATGATGGATACATAGTGTCCGCCTATGCAACAACAGTGACCAGGGGATGGCTGTCACGTCCGCGCGTGTCCGATGGGACGCCGCAGTTGACTTCGAGCAGTCGGCTTGCTGGAGAAGCCGGCCGCAGGCGTGAGCTGGAGCAGTCGACCCAGACAGGCTGGCACCCCGTCCGGTTCGCCGTCTTGGGAATACCCGGGGTCATCCCCCCGACAAGTTCGTTCCCTGAAAACACAACCAGCACAACTATCTAGGAAGTCCCTAGAGGCATCGGTTAGTCCATTATAGTAGATATCCAGTATTTCATTTTTTAAGAGGATGATTAGGCAAAGCATTAAGTAACTAGCAAAGCCTCCCCCAAGCTTGTGGGAGACTCTCTTCTTTAATTTGCACAAAGTTAAATATTTCCTGTAAGGCAACTTGTTTCTTAGAAGTAATAAATCATATCCTGGGGACTACGCACACAACTAGGAGCAAGAGTATTGTACCAAGCTTTAGCATCACCCTTTAATGAGAACCGAAATAATTTGAGGATAAAGTTGTAACGGGTTTTCTCATCATGAGTAAAAAGGGTGGCTATGTCATTCTACTTAGTAAGATGTTCCACAACAGTTTCAGTTTCATAACCATGGAAAGGATCAGATTCAACCAAAGTAATTAACTCTGGGTCGACAGAGAATTCATAATGCTTATCATCAATAAAGATATGTGAAGTAGCAAACTTAGGATCACATTTCATTCTAGCATCCAGAAATTTTTTTCTTTATACTTGTGTAGTAATTTCTCTAGATCATCTCTATCATTAGAAGCAAGAATATCTCTAGTTGCTTCTTCACTCATAACATAACCTTCCGGTACCTTAGGCAATTCATATCTAGGAAGGCTAGTTCTAGCATGTATTTCGGGAGTTTCAATTTCAAGCTCATCATCAGATTCAACAACATCATGTTGTCTTACTCTAGCAATTTGTTCGTCAAGAAATTCGCCAAGTGGCACATCATCATTATCAAGCAAGGTACTATCATCATCATAAGCATCATTCATAGTAGAAGTAGCATTATCAATAACTTGCGACATATCAGAAGTAATAGCATGTTATGGTGTTGCAAGTTTACTTATAACAGAAGGTGAATCTAATGTAGAACTGGATGGCATTTCCTTACCTCCCCTCGTCTTAGAGGGATTAATTTTAGTCTTAGCATCCTTCAGATTCTTCATAGTGATAAATTGATAATAATCCCAAGTGACTCAACAAATATAGCTATGATCCCCGGCAACGGCGCTAGAAAAAGGTCTTGATAACCCACAAGTATAGGGGATCACAACAGTTTTCGAGGGTAGATTATTCAACCCAAATTTATAGATTCGACACAAGGGGGGTCAAAGAATATTTGTAAGTATTAGCAGCTGAGTTGTCAATTCAATCACACCTGGAGATTAATTATCTGCAGCAAAGTGATCAGTAGCGCGGTAATATGATAGTTTTGATAGTAGTGGCAGCATCAATAGTAACAGTAACAGCGATACCAATAGTTTTGTAGCAAGTGTAGCAGTAACGATAGAAGTAGTAACTTAGCAAGATCAATATAGGATAAATTCGTAGGCATTGGACCACTGATTTGTTGGATGATATTCATCATGTGACAGTTATAACTTAGGGCGATACGACACTAGCTCTAGTTCATAAATATAATGTGGGCATGTATTCCGTAAATAGTCATACGTGCTTACGGAAAGAATTTGCATGACATCTTTTGTCCTACCCTCCCATGGCAGCGGGGTCCATATTGGAAACTAAGGGATATTAAGGCCTCCTTTTAATAGAGAATCGGAACAAAGCATTAACACACAGTGAATACATGAACTACACAAACTACGGTCATCACCGGGAGTGGTTTCGGTTTCTGTCACTCCGGGGTTGCCGGATCATAACACGTAGTAGGTGACTATAACTTGCAAGATCGGATCTAAAACATGAATATAGTGGTAATATCATAAACGGTTCAGATCTAAAATCATGGCACTCGGGCCCAAAGTGACAAGCATTAAGCATGCCAAAGTCATAGCAATATCAATCTTAGAACATAATGGATACTAGGGATCGGCCCTAACAAAACTAACTAGATTACATGATGAATCTCATCCAACTCCTCACAGACCAGCGAGCCTACGAAGAAATTACTCACTCCCGGTGGGGAGCATCATGGATGACGAAGGACAAAGATCCTCCTCTCCGGAGCCCCAACGGACTCCAGATCTCACTACAAGAAATACGGTCAATTATGACTCCCCATTTTCGTCATTAATTCCTCATTGCTTTCGTTTATTGACCTTTTTTGACCAAATTCGGAACATCAATAGTTGGCCGTCAAGAATGAATAAACGTGACCTTTTCTGGAATTTTGGTCATGGCTGCCCTTGACCAAAATTTTGGTCATTAAATCTTTGACCAAAATTATGGTCATTACTAATGAGCCTAGGCCATGTAGGATCTGATGTGGCTGAACCAACGTGGTGCTGACGTGGTAAGAATGATGACGTGGATGCCATGTAGGATCAGTCCAAATCAGTTGTTTTATTGGGCTGAGCCCAATAACTTAGCCCATTTTTACATTTACTTTTGGGCCGATTTGTTTTAATGGGCTGAGCCCAATAACTTAGACAATTTATACATTTACTTTTGGGCCACGGCCTGTTAATATTTGTTCTTGGGCTCAGGCAATGTGCAGTCCATTTATTCAATCTATCATTAATTGGGCCAGCCCTTCTCTCTACCCAACAAAAACATATTGAATCTTTTTTATATCAAAAAAACTATATTGGGCCTTGACAAACCAGCCCACTCAGACGATTAAGTATTTTCGGTCCAGCCAATAACCAACAGTAGCTAAAAAATAAAAAAACATTGCACAATTTGGCAGTAAACCAACACTGGAGAATACAATGATAATAATAAGATAATTCTACAAAATTTCATTAACTTAGGCCCAACAATATCATTACACCACATGTTCATAAGATGCACCAACCCAAATAACACAACCAGTAGCTTAGTATCAGTACACTATGTTCATAAGATGCACCAACCAAAACACAACCTCATCAAACCTCTGACCTCTAGGTTCAGTAGCTCACTACTCTGCTTTAGTCACAGCAGCGGACGAACTCCACCACTTCCTTGAGCGTCGCCTTGCGATTCTCCTTGAAGTTCCACAACTCCGGCACCGAGTAGAGCCCGCTCAGGTTGTACTCATTCACCTCCAGCAACGCATTGGTCACCAGGGCGCACACCTCCTTGTCGTGCTTCTCCTTCAGCTCCCACAGCTTCTCGTCATCCTCACGGACGATTTCCTGACAAACAATTAATACACGCACAGTTAGATAAACAATGATATAGGTCTGTTCCGAAAATGGAAGATGAATCATGCATCAACAGCTTTTCAAAATTTCATGCTACACAAAGTGATCTTGCAGGAATTGCATACTGTCCAGATGTTGTCTGAACCAAAGTACAACAAAAACATGGCGAACAGAGACTGTTTATGTGTGGTACAGCAAAAACACGCCTACTTCATTACTAGTATACCGCAATGCGTCACTGCTGGAGACTACATACCAAATATAAATACACAGTAGAGCACACACTGGCCGAGCACCGAAATCCAACTATGGAGAAAAGGAATTACCAGGGGCACCTTTATACAGTTTGTAACCATGAGTACTACTTAACTGAAATAACACTAGTTGTTTTTCAACAAGCTGTTCAAGGTACCTATATTGAAATAGTGAGGTGTGATGTAATATCTATTATGCTAATGAATCATTGTGTTTCGGTTAGTAATTTCACATGGGTCTAATCCTATAATACCATGATGTTTTTTTGGAAGAAATTCCACAATCAGGATAGTGTTGCTGGACCAATAGTGGTACATCAGTGCTACTGGAGTGAGTTATAGGAGGAAGGGTACCTGCATCGATGGCGATGACAGCAGCAGGGAAGATCCCAGCGGTGTCGGCGGCCATGTACAGATCCATCACTACTTGGACGAGTTTTGTATGTAACCATTTGAGAAGCAAGTAATCCTTTGGTATTGCCTGACAACAACATCAAACATTTCCATGAGAAATATCATCACGAGAAAAAGGACAGAGGCGACGGTATGGTACACTGGAAGAGAGGGGAGGAGCTTACGGTGGCGGGCGGCGAGGTGAGGTGTCGGCGGCCCACGACGCAGAGGAGCGGCGAGGCCACGAACCACCTCAGTCACCTGGGTTACCAAGTCGACGACGGCGGCGTGCTGGCCACTGGAAGATGCGCGCGCTGGATCTAGCCCGATGGGAGGAAGGAGCAGAGGGAGGGGGTCACAGTGGTGTGTTGGGCGCTGATACGTCTAAAACGTATCTATAATTTCTGCTTGCTCCATGCCTCTTTTGTGTGATATTGCTATGATATTTATACACTTCCATACACTTTTGATCATATTTGGACTAACCTATTAACTCAGTGCACCCCAGTGCCAGTTTCTGTTTTCTGCTGTTTTTGTATTTCAGGTTATCCCGTCACGTAAACTGTCAGAAAAATCCAGGAAAAATTATATAAAAAATCAGCGTTCCAGAAGCTTCCTGGCGGCCAAAGTAGGGCAGGAGGGGGTCCACCAGGGCTCCAGGCGCCCTGGTGGCGCGGCCCCCCTCCTGGCCGCGCCGGGGGGGCGCCTGGGCCCCCCAGGCCTCCGCTGATGCCCCCCTTTGGCATATATTTAACACGCGTCCCGAAACCCTAGAGGACGGAACCCTTTTTCGCGATCTCATCTCTGTTCCGCCGCCGCCGCGCTTCCAAGATCGGGAGCACCAGGAGAACTCTTCCCGGCACCCTGCCGGAGGGGAGGATCACCACCGGGAGCCTCTCCACCACCATGGACGCCTCCCGGATGAGTTGTTAGTAGTCTCCCTTGGATCATCGGTCCATGACCAGTAGCTATGTGATGTTCTCCTCCCCCTTCTTGTGCTTCACTAATTAGACCTCGTGAGCTGCCCTACATGATCGAGGCACATATGTAATCCTTATGATGTTGCTATGATGAGTTTGCTGGGATCCGATAGATTGTGAGATTATGTTCAGATTGTGTTTGAGTAATATATTTGATTTACCTCTTTTATATGTTCGTAAGTAATTCTTGCATGTTCTCCGTTGCTGTTTATTGCTTTGGCCAAGTAGTAGGTAGTGACTCCAAGAGGGAACGTTATGCTCGATTGTGGGTTCATGCCCCTCGATGACTAGCTTGAGTGACATAAACATGAGTCTAGGGGATGTGCTCTTGCCACAAGGGGGAAAACAACGGTGCTTGTACTCGCGGGTGCAAGGATTGTTTACTTTACGCAAAGTTCTTTTAATGCAGTTGTCTGTTGCTTTGAGTTTACACTATGGGTGGGACTCGCAACTTAATACCAGCGAGATGTTCTGGATAGATATCTCAAGGTGGATGATTAGTAGTAGATGCAGATGGATTTCGGTCTACTTACCTTGGCGTACCGCCCATGCTTTGAACCTCTACCTTTCTTGCAACATAGTTAGCATTGGTTTGCGCACATAATTCTGTCAATTGCCCAGTTGTAATTCGTTTACCTCACATGGTTGTTTTATAGTCTTTTGGGAGAGAAAAATCACTAGTGAACATCATGGGACCCCGGTCCATATTACCATCATTGATCACATCCGCTATTTACTTACAAGTTGCAGCAATACCTATCACTATTATCTCTTGCGTTTGATCCTTTGTAAACGACAATGCCGGAGGGATTGACAACCTCTCTGTACTCGTTGGGAGCAAAGTTATTTGTATCTGTGTGCAGGTCCAAGTTGATTGCTAAGTATCTGGCGCCATTAGCAGTTGACACCTTCTTGTTGAACCTTGGAGTCTCAGGGGAAATCGATCCTTGGTATCTTTGCCAAGGGAAAACTACCGCTGCACTGCATCTCAAACCTTCCACTTGGGGTAACCAACGAGGGGCGAGAAGCCATCAAGCAAAGTATTTCTGGCGCCGTTGCCGGGGACTCCACTCTTCAAGATAGGGGAGTTGCACGCTATCTTTTACCTTTGCTTTTTAGTCTTGTTAGTTTACCTTTCAGTTTTGCTTTAGTATCTTTTATCGAAAATCACAAAAATAGTTATCTTGCTTGCTTGCTGCTATGGGTTCCACCGAGAACACCAAGTTGTGTGACTTCACTAGTCATAACAACGATGACTTTATCTGCACACCTATCACTACACCTCTCACTTCAGCACCTTCTTATGAAATTAAACCTGCTTTACTGAACTTAGTTATGAAAGATCAATTCTCCGGTGCTGGAGATGATGCTGCTTTACACCTGAACAACTTTGTTGAACTCTATGGTATGCAAAAGTACACTGAAATAGATGGTGATATTGTTAAGCTTAAGCTTTTTCCTTTCACCTTGAGAGGAGGAGCTAAAATTTGGTTTCAATCTTTGCCTAGAAATAGCATAGATTCTTGGGACAAGTGCAAAGATGTTTTTATTGGAAAATACAATCCACCTGCTAAAATTATCCAACTAAGGAGTAACATAACGAATTTTAAACAATTGGATAATGAACACGTTGCCCAAGCTTGGGAACGCATGAAATCTCTTATCAAGAACTGCCCTACTCATGGTTTGACTACTTGGATGGTTATCCAAACTTTTTATGCAGGCTTGAACTTTACCTCGCGGAACTTGTTAGATTTGGCCGCGGGAGGAACCTTTATGTCAACTACACTTGGTGCTGCCATGAAGCTTCTCGATGAGATGATGACCAATTATTCCCAATGGCACACCGAACGCGCTCCAACAGGTAGGAAGGTAAACTCTGTCGAGGAGATTTCCTCCCTAAATGAAAAAGTTGACTTGATCATGTCTCTACTTTCGAAGCAATCTTCTATTGATCCTCGTGATGTTCCTTTAAATTCTTTGATTGCTCAAGAACAAGTAGATGTGAACTATATCTCTAGAAACAATTTTAATAACAATGCTTATAGGAGTAACTTTGGTAGCAATCCTAGACCGTTCCCCTCTAATTCCTATGGGAACAACAATGCTTATCCTAGCACCAATAACTACACCCAAAGAGATAGAGACATGCCTGGTTATGAGAAACTTCTAGAAATAGAGAAGGCCACTAAGAATTACATGCACACCCAATATGAACAAAACAAAACCTTCTCGAGGCAATTAAATGAGCATACTGCTATCTTGCAAGACATTGGTAGACAATTAGAGAGCCTAAATATTGAGATTTCTAACCTCCAGACTAGGCTCACTATAACTGAGACCCAAGTTTCCAATATGTCCCACACACAAGCCACTTTGATAAACCAAATGGCAGCTAAACCCGAAGTGGTTGCACCCCTAAGGGAGGAAGAAGATAGAATTAAGAACCTTCCTACCCACCACACCGTTGCTACTATCCAAGTTGTTGAGGATATTCAAACTCTTAGCACCCAATGCACTCCTGGTCCCGTTGTACCTATTAATGGTGATGCTATGACTATAGAAACTACCAAACAAGTGAACCTAAAGGACACCACTACCACTTTACTTGATAGTAGTGACCTTGATTTTGATAATTGCACTCTTACCAAAGTTATTGATTTCCTTCACAAGATGTCTAGAGATCCCCGCACTAGCACGCTTAACCTTGCCTTCACAGAGCATATCACTAATGCTCTCATCAAAGCTAGGGAGGAGAGACTTGGAGTAGAAGCCTCCATACCTAGAAAGCTAGAAGATGGTTGGGATCCTATGATTAAAATTAAGTTGAATAACTTCTCTTGCTATGCTTTATGTGATGTTGGAGCTAGTACCTCTGTTATGCCCAAAAGAATATATGATATGCTTAAATTGAAACCTTTTGATTCTTGTTCTTTTGGTGTTCGTCTTGTTGATTCTTCCATAAAGAAACCTTTGGGGAGGATCGACGATGTTCTTATCATTGTCAATGACAATTACGTTCCCGTTGATTTTACTATTATGGATATTGAATGTGAACCTTCTTGTCCAATTATTTTGGGACGTCCTTTTCTTCGCACCATTGGTGCTATCATTGACATGAAAGAGGGGAATACAAGATTCCAATTTCCTCTCAAGAAAGGTATGGAACACTTCCCTAGAAAGAAGATTAAGTTACCTTTTGAGTCCGTTATACGGGCTAGCTATTCTTTTACTCTTGATAAAACTTGATCTCTTTGCATTATGCCTAGCTTAAAGGCATAAAAGAAAGCGCTTTTGGGAGGCAGCCCACATGAATAAAATTTTATTTTGTTGTGTCTTGATGTTGTTACTATAGTAGCATCATCATTGTATCTTTTCTTTTCAACTTTGTGCCAAGTGTAGCCTCTGATTGCAAGAAAGTTCAAAAGTTGTGACGTGCTGTCTAGGAAACAGATTCTGTCCTTGGATAGAAAAATTCGTATAAAATCACCAGATCATCTTTTTGGTCTGAATTTTTTCGACAGCGTGCTCTATACAATTGTCTTTCGTGCGTCTGTTCTGAGTTTTTTGATTAGAGTTGCAGAAGTGCCCCGGAAAAATCATTTACTACTTGCTGGTCTGTTTTTCACAGATTCTGTCCTGTTTTGCCTTTCCTTCATTTTGCAAACCTTGAGCTTGCTTTTTCTTTGCAAAAACCTTTTGTCTATCTTGAGAAACAGTACAACTTCAAGAATATCCTTATTTCCAGCAAGGAACAATTATTTTATTAAGGGTACTAACCTCGCTAATCAGATTATGATGAGTTATGTATGAAGGGAGTTTTCAAGTGTGCGAGGGAAGATGATAAAAAGATTCAGGAGTGTCAAACGCTCAAGCTTGGGGATGCCCCCATGCACCCCCAAGAAATATTCAAGAAGACTCAAGCGTCTAAGCCTGGGGATGCCCCCGTGCATCCCCTTCTCCATCAACATTATCAGTTCGTCTTTCGTTCCACTATATTTTTATCACTTCATGTGTTATGTGCTATGCTTGGAGCGTCTTGCTTTTAGTTTCCTTTTTAGTTTTCTTTAGCTTTGCTTGCTGTTCATAACGAGTTGGAACTCAGCTTTCTTTATGTGGGAGAGAAACACGCTCCACTTCAACCTAGAACACAACATAGAATTTTCATGTTTATCTTTGCTGTGTATGTTCTTGGTCTTTCAATAGCTACTGTCATGCTTAGCTCTTAGTTTCCATGCTTATCTTTTTAAAGAGCTTTTGTTTAGTTGGTCGCTGGAACTCTCTTTAGTTATCATGCTTATCTTATTAAGAGAGTTGGCTTCTGTTGCATTTGTTGATATGTCTATGATAAAATGCTATGTGCATAATGATGCTTAGTAGTTCATGTTTTCTTATGGTTAGTCTCAAATAGCTGGGGGGTTCTCAATGTGTTATTGGAGTACCAACATGATTTGTTTGCCTATGATGTGGTATGGTTTAGTGATATCTTCCTTCGAGAATTTATTTTGATTGACTTGGCGTATGCTCACGCATATTTAAGACTGTAAAGAAAGTCTGTCAAGCTTTGATGATCTTTAGTTTCTGAGTAGCGATATAACATCCATGCCTAATTCAATGTTGCTTTGTCGCTCTGCATGATTATGACCGTCATTGCTCTTTTAGTTGGTCGCTCCCAGTCTTTTGCTAACCTTCGCCTGTACTAAGCGGACTGACTGCTTGTGCATCCAAAATCCTTTAAACCAGTTATGCCATATGAGTCCACCATACCTTCCTATACATGGTATTTACCTGCCATTCCTAACGAAGACTTTCATGTACCATCTCGAAATTATTCAAGAAAAGCATTTCTATTTTGTGCCTCTGTTTTAGTTCATGAGGAAGTAGTAGTTAATTCATGATCTTTTTAAGTTGGACAAGCTTCACCCCGGGATTGCATGTCTAATGTGCAAACCCATAATATGAGAAGGAACTGGCAAAGAGTGTGCCCGGCTCAAAAATAATATAACAAACAAACCCTCCTTCACGCTTTGTTCATGAGAAATCAGAAAACTTTGGCAGTGATAAACAAAGGAGATTAAGAGGATGTGATCGTCCTCATTCGGGAGTCGTTCCTCGAAACTTGTCCATCTCAAGAAGTGATTGAGTTATCTGCTAGCATTCGTTGACGAAACATGCATATCCAAAAATAATAATTTTTACTTCTGTTTTTAAAACCAAGAGCTCTGGTACATGTTTAGTTTTTGTTTCCGACTACGGGTTTTCAACTTTGCCAACAAAAGCCACGGTTCGAGAGTCTCCACCTTCTTTTAAAAGCACCAACTATTAAGAGCATGATTGTCATTCTGAGTGTAATGTGCATTGTCCCAAAGTAGCATTGTCTTTTGCATGATTGTGATATCGTTTTTTCTGAAATCATTGTATCTAGTCAGCACTTAAACCTTGGAGGTGCCCTTGCATTTATGTTTTGCTTCACTAAAGGGGGCAAGCGAGATATCACTTTGTCATATTTGCACACCATGCTCATTACAAATCTTTTGAGTATTTCAGTATCATATTGTAAAACTTTCAGTTCTTTGTGATTTTCTCATGAGGCAACTTAATTACTACAGATTCATTGTCTCAGTAAGCTTTTGTCATGTGACTATAAAAAAATCCTTATATGGTTAATAGCATGTCACCACAGAAATTATACTTGTTATCATTTACCTACTCGAGGACGAGCAGGAATTAAGCTTGGGGATGTTGATACGTCTAAAACGTATCTATAATTTCTGCTTGCTCCATGCCTCTTTTGTGTGATATTGATATGATATTTATACACTTCCATACACTCTTGATCATATTTGGACTAACCTATTAACTCAGTGCACCCCAGTGCCAGTTTCTGTTTTCTGCTGTTTTTGTATTTCAGGTTTTCCGGTCACGTAAACTGTCAGAAAAATCCGGGAAAAATTATATAAAAAATCAGCGTTCCAGAAGCTTCCTGGCGGCCAAAGTAGGGCCGGAGGGGGGCCACCAGGGCTCCAGGCGCCCTGGTGGCGCGGGCCCCCTCCTGGCCGCGCCGGGGGGGCGCCTGGGCCCCCCAGGCCTCCGCTGATGCCCCCCTTTGTCATATATTTAACACGCGTCCCGAAACCCTCGAGGACGGAACCCTTTTTCGCGATCTCATCTCTGTTCCGCCGCCGCCGCGCTTCCAAGATCGGGAGCACCAGGAGAACTCTTCCCGGCACCCTGCCGGAGGGGAGGATCACCACCGGGAGCCTCTCCACCACCATGGACGCCTCCCGGATGAGTTGTGAGTAGTCTCCCTTGGACCATGGGTCCATTACTAGTAGCTATGTGATGTTCTCCTCCCCCTTCTTGTGCTTCACTAATTAGACCTCGTGAGCTGCCCTACATGATCGAGGCACATATGTAATCCTTATGCTGTTGCTATGATGAGTTTGCTGGGATCCGATGGATTGTGAGATTATGTTCAGATTGTGTTTGAGTAATATATTTGATTTACCTCTTTTATATTTATGTTCGTAAGTAATTCTTGCATGTTCTCCGTTGCTGTTTATTGCTTTGGCCAAGTAGTAGGTAGTGACTCCAAGAGGGAACGTTATGCTCGATTGTGGGTTCATGCCCCTACATGACTAGCTTGAGTGACAGAAACATGAGTCTAGGGGATGTGCTCTTGCCACAAGTGGGAAAACAACGGTGCTTGTACTCGCGGGTGCAAGGATTGTTTACTTTACGCAAAGTTCTTTTAATGCAGTTGTCTGTTGCTTTGAGTTTACACTATGGGTGAGACTCGCAACTTAATACCAGCGAGATGTTCTGGATAGATATCTCAAGGTGGATGATTAGTAGTAGATGCAGATGGATTTCGGTCTACTTACCTTGGCGTACCGCCCATGCTTTGAACCTCTACCTTCCTTGCAACATAGTTAGCATTGGTTTGCGCACATAATTCTGTCAATTACCCAGCTGTAATTCGTTTACCTCACATAGCTGTTTTATCGTCATTTGGGAGAGAGACATCACTAGTGAACATCATGGGACCCCGGTCCATATTACCATCATTGATCACATCCGCTATTTACTTTCTGCTTTTACTTACTAGTTGCAGCAATACCTATCACTATTATCTCTTGCGTTTGATCCTTTGTAAACAACAAGGCCGGAGGGATTGACAACCTCTCTATACTCGTTGGGAGCAAAGTTATTTGTATCTGTGTGCAGGTCCAAGTTGATTGCTAAGTATATGGCGCCATTAGCAGTTGACACCTTCTTGTTGAACCTTGGAGTCTCAGGGGAAATCGATCCTTGGTATCTTTGCCAAGGGAAAACTACCGCTACACTGCATCTCAAACCTTCCGCTTGGGGTAACCAACGAGGGGCGAGAAGCCATCAAGCAAAGTATTTCTGGCGCCGTTGTCGGGGACTCCACTCTTCAAGATAGGGGAGTTGCACGCTATCTTTTACCTTTGCTTTTTAGTCTTGTTAGTTTACCTTTCAGTTTTGCTTTAGTATCTTTTATCGAAAATAACAAAAATAGTTATCTTGCTTGCTTGCTGCTATGGGTTCCACCGAGAACACCAAGTTGTGTGACTTCACTAGTCATAACAACGATGACTTTATCTGCACACCTATCACTACAGCTGTCACTTCAGCACCTTCTTAAGAAATTAAACCTGCTTTACCTCTGGTGAAAAAGACAAATTTCCGCCGATTCAGTAGGAAGCGAGTCAAATTTGAATTGCAGCTACCTCATATTTTGCTCTTTATTTTTTCCAAAAATCATTTCTAGGTACATAAGTATCTATTTAATCGAAGAAACACCAAAAGTTTTCCAATATTCAACCACTAGCTAGGACATTTTAATGCCGTCGTTTGGACTGCATTTTGAAACGGGCATAAAAAATTCAAAAAAAACAAAAACTTGGACAACCTTCGCATTGTGTCATTATATGTGACCAAGTTACCAGGAAAAATAATAAACTTTTAAATACGACAATTCTTTTAAAAAAAGTGTTCTCAGAAACGAGCTATCATGTGTGGTGATTAAGGGCTTTCAAGCCAAATGATCAATCTTATGGCCACATTCATGGCATAGTTTGTTCAAATAATCTCATATTGTGCACAAGGGTGCATATTGGAATGGAAAACATTGTTTCCTAAGGAAGTTTTCATTTTATTTGACGAAAAAATCATTTTCCATTTTTCGAGTGCCCAAAATGAGTTTTTTTTTGGGAAGAACCTACCAAATAATTTTTCGAGCTGGCATTTGGTGGAGGATAGTTATTTGGGCATAGGACAGCACTGTAGAAAATGGATACCATTTGGACATGCCAAAGTGGTACTTCCTTCACAAAGTGTTTTTTTGAACAGAATAGGAAAATGAATATTTTTGAACTAGGCAAGGAAGGTTTTTTACATATTTGACGAAGATATGAACCAAAGAATTTATGAGATTTTTGGGGGAATTTTGGGAATGACAGAAATATAGGTTGCTTCACAACCTAGGGCAAAAACTGCCACATGGACATGACACATAGGCAAAACTGATGAGGTGGCGCCTAGTCGTAGCAACCCACCACAATATACAAGGTTATGACCATCTATATTGGTCATGATGAGCTAGAAATAAGGCAGCGGACCAGTGCTATCTGCTTTATGACCATTTCGTGTAAGGAAATTACGACCTTTCTGACCAAAATGGTCGTTATAGTTTAGGGTTTGGAGCCCCCCGAACAGCTTTTGACCAATTGGTCTGAAATGGTCATAGATCTATGACCAATTCTTCCACGGTCACCGACAGAAGGTCACTAATTGACATATTTCTTGTAGTGTCTGGCCTCTCGAGGAAGAACAGGAGCTGGCAGCGGCTCCGTCTCGTAGATCATGATAATTCTTTCTCCCTGATTTTTTTCTGGACAAAAGTGAACATATAGTATCAAGGTTGGCGTCTGCGGGGCCACCAGGTAGGGAGAACCCACCTGGGCGCGCCAGGAGGGGGGCGCCCTGGTGGGTTGTGCCCACCCAGGTGCCCCCCTCCGGTGGTTCTTGGCTCCAGTATTTTTCTTTTATTATATAAAAAATCCTCGCAAAATTTCATTTCATTTCGAGAACTTTTATTTATGTACAAAAACAACACCATGGTAGTTCTGCTGAAACAGCGTCAGTCCGGGGTTAGTTTCATTCAAATCATGCAAATTAGAGTCCAAAACAAGAGAAAAAAACGTTAGGAAAAGTAAATACGTTGGAAACATATCACGGTCTACCTAGGAATGTACTTAAAAAGATCTACGTATGTATGCCTTTTATTTTGTGTTCTCATATACTCGAATACTTTGTTGAGCGGGCACTTCAGTGCTTTATTTTCACATGTTGACATGTACGATTCATGTAGTTCTGCTTGATATGGGATGGCATAATTTTCTCATGCGCTCTAATCTTTTTGATATATGTTGGTTTTTTGTGACCAACATGTACAACTCTCTTGAAACATCAGGACTTAAATGTGCATGGGTCTCATGCAGCAAATATTTTCCAGGATTTTATATCCAACTAAGAGCAGAGGGTAATCACTACTATGCATATCTGAAAATGAACTAAGTTTACAAAGACCTGAGATTGCGGTGCAAAAGAGCAGGCATCAACGTTGCCAGCTTTGAAGAATTGTTATATTACCAAGGACAAAATGATTGGATATGAGGAAATCAAGGTGGTTATTCCAAAAGTCAAGTTTTTATATCTAACAAGTATCGGGTTTTCGTAAAATATACATTAAGTGGCCTAAGGTGCCTCCACTGGAATCTAAGCCATACATGCCAGATCTGATGGCCCGGATTCATTTTTTCTATTATTGTACTGCATGCCGAGTTTCTATACTAGTCTCCCCTGCCAATGCTCCGAGTCCCATAGACAGTATGTTGTGTGGGCATAACCAACGGCATGACAAAGCAGTCAGGGCTATGGACTGCAAATGCATGGTACGTACATGTTGTTTTATGCCTAAAAGTTAATTTCTACTATAAGCTCCTTTTTTACATCTATCGTATATAAAAAGTGCTTTATAGGCTAACCAGAAAAAAGATAAATAGACTTGAAAAATTCTACAATGATTAGAAATATCAGGCCTTTAATTATGTAAATCAAAAAAAATCATAACTGATAAATTTACTTTAAAGGTGACCAACTCTAAATTATCCACCATTGTCATTACGTAGAATCATGTACCACTTCAATTCTCCCTAACCACGCCGTTGGATTTAACTAAAATAAAAAAACTAGCCCGGATCTAAGTGATCAGCCCCATGTACGCACCTTGCATTAGAAAAAGGAACAAACAACAAGATCTCGCTGTCGTGGTTCTAAGCCTGACAGTGCGAGTAGGGGGTACAAATGAGGAGGCAAGGCCCTAGATATGGTGGACTTGTACACGAGGTGTTTTACAAGTTCAGGCCCTTCTCGGAGGAAGTAATAGCCCTACGTCTCGGTGCCCGGAGGCGGTCGACTGATATGTGTATATGTGTGAGTTACAAGGATGCGAACCCTTGTACTGGAGGAGGGGTGGCTTATATAGTGTGCCAGGACCACAGCCATGCTCCACGTTACTAAGGGTCCAATGTACATTAAGGCAGACGTTACTGGTAACGTCTGCAGTAAAGAGCTATAAAGGCATTCACTATGGCGAGTAAATACCAAACTGTTATTGTCCTAAGGGACCTTTGACCTTCGGGGGATCGAGTGCCTTGGATTGGTCGAGTGGAGTTGAGTCGTCTTGCAGGTGACGTCTAATCAAGTGGGATGTCCTCTTGGGTCGTCTCAGTTGACTGTCTTTAGCATCGTAGGTTTTGTCTTTTGATCTTCTGGGGTAGTGACCTTGGGTGGGGTACTTTGGCCAGGCCCGTGACCCTACCCTAGGTCTCTAACCTCGTCAGTAGCCCCCGAATGGATCGAGGCTTGAGCAGGAGAGAGAGTGATGAAGGGAGCCTAGGTCCTGGCTCGACGCCCTTGGGGTAGTCTTCTTCTGAGATGGTGGACTAGGCTGTCTTCCTCAATCTTGTCTTGGTCGCGTTGATCGATTCTGGAACCGTCGAGTGCGTTTGTTGCGTCTTCCGTCGACTGAACTTTGCACTAGGCGTCGGGTGTCGTTGGCGTGCGCAGTTTTCGGCGGGGTTGGTTGCTCTCTGGTCACCGGATTTCACGGGATTCCGAAATTTGGGGAAGCATGCGGGGCGGGTCGTGCTGCAACAGTCGGACGGATATGATCGGGACGCCTCGATCCTCGCGCCACCTTTTTCGCCATGTATCACGTCTGCGCCTGTTGCGGGATTTGATAAGATTGCTCGGGGCCACCGGTCAGCCACTCGACTGGGGTGCTATAAGTGTGCACCGAGCCCGAAGTGAGGGCACTGTGCACCCATTCCCTGTTCTTTTCGCCTCTGCCTCTCCGACGTGCCTCTGCTCCTTCTCGCTTTCTCCACAGCAACCGTCGGCTCGCTGATACGTCCAAAACGTATCTATAATTTCTGCTTGCTCCATGCCACTTTTGGGTGATATTGCTATGATATTCATACACTTCCATACACTTTTGATCATATTTGGACTAACTTACTAATCCAGTGCACCCCAGTGCCAGTTTCTGTTTTCGGCTGTTTTTGTATTTCAGGTTTTCACGTTTCGAGAACTGCCCAGAAAAATCCACAAAAATTATATAAAAAATCAGCGATCCGGAAACAACACTGCGTCCGAAAGGCAGCCTGGGGGGGGCCACCAGGGCTCCAGGCGCCCTGGCGGCGCGCCCCCCTGGGCCGCGCCGGGGGGGCGCCTGGGCCCCCCGAAGCCCGTCCGGTGCCCCCCTTTGGCATATATTTAGAGGGACCTCCGAAACCCTCAGAGGAGGAACTCTTTTCGCGATCCCATCTTTGTTCCGCCGCCGCCGCCGCTTCCAAGATCGGGAGCACCAGGAGAACTCTTCCCGGCACCCTGCCTGAGGGGAGGATCACCACCGGGAGCTTCTCCACCACCATGGACGCCTCCCGGATGACTCGTGAGTAGTCTCCCTTGGACCATGAGTCCATGACCAGTAGCTACGTGATGTTCTCCTCCCGTTCTTGTGCTTCACTAATTAGTCCTCGTGAGCTGCCCTACATGATCGAGGCACCTATGTAATCCTTATGCTGTTGCTATGTTGAGTTTGCTGGGATCCGATGGATTATGAGATTATGTTCAGATTGATCTTGAGTAATATATTTGATTCACCTCTTTTATATTTTAGTTCATAAGTAATTCTTGCATGTTCTCCGTTGTTACTTATTGCTTTGGCGAGTAGTAGGTAGTGACTCCAAGAGGGAACGTTATGCTTGATTGTGGGTTCATGCCCCTCGATGACTAGCTTGAGTGACAGAAACATGAGTCTAGGGGATGTGCTGTTGTCACAAGGGGGAAAACAACGGTGCTTGTGCCCGCGGGTGCAAGGATTGTTTACTTTATGCAAAGTTCTTTTAATGCAGTTGTCTGTTGCATTGAGTTTACACTATGGGTGGGACTCGCAACTTAATACCAACGAGATGTTCTGGATAGATATGTCAAGGTGGATGATTAGTAGTAGATATTGATGGATTTCGGTCTACTTACTTTGGCATACCGCCCATGCTTTGAACCTCAACCTTTCTTGCAATGTAGTCAGCATTGGTTTGCGTTCGTGGTCATGTCAATTGCCCAGCTGTAATTTGTTACCTCACATAGCTGTTTTATCGTCTTTTGGAAGAGAGACATCACTAGTGAACATCATGAGACTCCGGTCCATATTACCATCATTGATCACATCCACTATTTACTTTCCGCTATTTACTTACTATTGCAAAAACTATCTATCACTACTATCATTGCTTGTAATCCTTTGTGAACTACAAGGCCGGAGGGATTGACAACCTCTCTGTACTCGTTGGGAGCAAAGTTATTTGTATCTGTGTGCAGGTCCACGTTGGTTGCTACTAATCTGGCGCCGTAGCAATTGACACCTACTTGTTGAACCTAGGAGTCCCTGGGGAATCGATCCTTGGCATCTTTGCTAGGGGAAAACACTTCTACTTACTGCATCTTACACCTTCCACTTGGGGTAACCAACGAGGGGTTCGAGGCCCATCACTCGTGTGCCATGGGCAAGGACAAGACCGCGGCGATGGAGCATTCGAAGAAGGCGGCGACGGGGAAGGGGAGGCGGTCCGGCCGTAGCGGATCGTCGTCGTGGTCCGGGCTCCCCCTTGTTGGATCCACGGGGATTGGATCAGGTCCACCATCACGGCGGAGGATTTGGAGGAGCTGGAGGAGGGGCTGGTCGCCCGCGGCTCCTGGCGGGTGCTGGAGGGCGAGCTCGAGCCCCGGCCGCGGGAGGGCGAGTGCGTCCTTCTCGCGACCCACGTCGACCGAGGTTTCTCCATACCTCCGCACCCTTTCTTTTGTGCTTTCTTGATATTCTTCGGCGCCCAGCTGCATTACTTCACGCCCAATTCCATTGCCTTCCTTGCCGCGTTCGTCCCTATGTGCGAGAATTTCCTCGGCTGTCGGTCGCATTGGGGTTTGTTCAAACACATCTTTACTTGTCGCTCTCAAACCGTCAAGAAGGCGAACCCGAGTGACGAGAAGACGCACGTCCCCCAGGCGTGCAGCGGGCTCGGCATCCAACTTAGGAATAGGAGCGCTTTTCCCCCTATGATTCTTCCAGAGTCGATTCGGGGCTGGCAGTCGACTTGGTTCTATTACAAGGACAGTCTGACTCCCGGTCAGTCGACCGGACTCCCCCCTTTCTCTCTTGGTCGAGCCAGCCAGCCTCCGTCAATGATTGTGGGTCGGGCCGAGAGGGCGGAAGTGAACATGTTGGTGGAACGGGTCATCCAGTTGGTCCGCGAGGGTGTCACAGGGTTGGACCTGCTTGAGGTATACCTCATGCGGAGGATCCAGCCGCTCTAGGCTCGGGACCACCCGATGTGGTTGTACTCCGGCACCGACGACTCGTCACGAGTCCACCCGGAGGCGGCAGACGTGAAATACGTGGCGCAGTGCCTGAAATGCGTCACGGGGAACAAAGACAACCCCAAGGGGTCCGGGAGGGTCCCACCATTCGACGCCGACCATCTCCCTGACAAGGTCTGTCCTTGGCTTCCGAGTGGTGTTCCTGTTATTGGCTTGTAATTGTCTTGATGAGTCTAACTGACATTTGGCTGATCTTCCTTTTCTGCAGATCTATACTGAAATGTGCTTGGTGCCCAACGGGGACCAGGTCCAAGAGGGCGAAGAGGGCACGTGGGACGTCTCCGAGTGGAAGTCAGATGAAGAAACCAAAGAGGAGAGCGAGGACTACAACAGCGGGGAGGAGGTCGAGTCACCTCCCCGTGACGAGAAACGATCCAAGGGGGAAGCACGACCCAGGGGCCGTGCGCCCTCGGACGGGTCCCTCTAGCTCCCAAGCGCCCAAGCGACCTCGTACGTCCACTCCTGATCCATCCGAGAAGGCGCCCAAACACCCCAAGGTCACCACCGCCAAGCCCTGGAAGGCCCTGCCAAAGATCAAGGTGGATGTTCCCATCACCTCCACGTAAGTGCTATTCAGCCTTGTTCTTTTCTGCCCTTTGGAGGTCGACTATGTCTTCGTCGACTCAACTTCAAGGAAATTCTTCAGTGTTACTGCTTCCGCGACCTCGATGGACATCGACAAGGGCCGGGGCGATGAGGAGACCACAGATGCTGCTACGTCCCGCGCAGGTGCGAGTTGTAGACCGTTCTTTGCTTTTCGTTGATTAGAGATGACGGTCGACTGAACCTCTCAACTGTTTGTTTTGAAGTGCCGTGCCATGTCATAGAGCTCCCAGACGATGATGATGATGATGAGGAGCGCTCAGGAGACGCTCAGCGACGCACGGGGAGGAAGGGTCGGAAGGTGCCTTCTGGCCCAGAGGCCCGGCGACAGGAAGACGTGGCCCAGGCCACGGTCTCCTTCGCCGTCCCCGTGTCGACCGAACGTCCAGCTTCGTCGGTTGGAGGGGCCGTCGACCCAGCGCCTGCTCCAACCGTCGACCCAGCGCCCGCTCCGGCCGTCGACCCAGCGCCTGCTCCGTCGTTCGTTCTCTTCTCCACCTATCGCCTCCCGGAGGATCCCGTGGGCGCGGCTCAAGAAGCCGTTCGCCAGGCGGGGCTGATGATGGAGAATACGAAGGTGGCGTACGAGGCCAGCATGGCTGCTTACAACACTAGTTCTGCCCTTTGGACCAATGTCCAGGTTTGTTTCCTCCAGACGATTGGCTTGCTGCGCTGGAAAAATCTTTAGTTTGAAAAAATCTACTGCTTTGTCCGTAAGATGATGCCACACCCACTGGGTGTTGTCTTGACGTGTAGCCTTTTAGCGTTTGCTTTGAACTTCACTTGAGCTCGAGCCAGACTGATCTTGGCCAAGTGAGAACCAGTGGGGGCACGCTCAGTGCACCCACTGGGTGTAGTCCCCGAGACCGTGGTCGACTGCTGGTAGTCGGCCATGGTCTGATGATAGAACTTTCCTCCTTTTTTTGAGCTCGAGCCAAACTGATCTTGGCCGAGTGAGAACCAGTGGGGGCACGCTCAGTGCACCCACTGGGTGTAGTCCCCGAGACTGTGGTTGAGTGTTTGACTCGACTGTAGTCTTAGAATCCTGTTTCGTTGTGTTGATGCAGAAATCTTGCGAGTTTGGAGCTAAATTTGCGGATCTTGAGAAGAAGCAGATCTAGCTCAATCTCGACTTGCAGCTGGCTCGGGACCACCTGAAGAAGACGCAGGACGACGCAGCCGGTAAATGATGCGAGCAATTCATCGACTGACCTTTGATAAGTATGCTCTGTGTTCCCTCATGTTCATCTGTCGAGTGATGTCTTTTGTAGGCCAATTGAAGGCAGCCTTGGAGCAGAAAGACCTCGACTTGGCGGCGGCGCAGCAGCAGGCTCAAGAGAAAACAGAACTGGCAGAGCAGAAGCTGGCTTCCGTAGGCGCGCTTGAGGCGGAGATCACTAGGCTGAAGGGTTCCCTCGACGCGGCTAACCATGAAGTGACTCGACTGAAGAATGCCAAGAGTGCTCTGAATGACAAATATGAGGCCCTCTTCCAGAAGAGGATTGATCTGGAAGATTATCTGAGCGACCTCACCAAGAAGTGGTACCTCGTACTCGAAGGTATGTCTCTTTGGCTCAGACTAAGTGGGATCGGTCGACTCGTATTTTGCTTGCTGACTCGACGTGTTTCTTGTGGTGTAGAATTCTGCCGCAACTTCGACGAAGAGACTGGGCGGGTCGAACCCGGTCTGGACCCAGCCAATTCCATTGTCAAGGACGAAGCGACCATGAATATCTTGAGGTTGGAGTCCCGCCTTACTGCTGCCACGGACTACCTGGGTCGGCTGAAAGCAGTGATGGCTCGGATCGATGCTGCGCTCTGGAGGGGAGTCACGCAGTAGAACGTCCTCGAGTCTCTGATGACTCGACTCAATGAGATCCCTGGTCGAGTGCAGGAGTGGAAGAAGTCATCTGCTCGCTGCGGAGCCGACGTGGCGTTATCCTTGGTCCATGTGCACTATAAGGAAGTGAAGGAGAGAAGGCTCGCGGCGCTCAAGGTCGCCAATACGAAGGAGCTCTAGTTTCAGTCCTTCATGAAGACTTTCCTGGAAGCTGCCACCCGCATCGCCGATGGGATCGACCTGGACGAGTTTATTGCACCCACGAGTCCGCCTCCTCCCGAGGAGTGAATGAACTTTGGTACTTTGATTCAATTTGCCTCGGAATGCCAAGAGATCTTGTAATCGTTAAACTCTTGTGGGCCTGTGGCCCAGGTAATCTTGCCCGAATCTTGCGGTACTTTATCATGATTTGATTCCTTTGCTTCTGACTCTTTTTTATCTCTTGGATTTTGAGTCGACGTCTTGACGGCAACGTTGCGCTTGTGGCGGGGCTCGGAGGCCGCAGCTAAGCCCCCGAGTGAGAGGATTGCTCTTCACTCGGAGTTGTTTTGTAACTTAGGCGATTCCAAGCAACGTTGTATTTGTGGCGGAGCTCGGAAGACAGAGCCACATTATACTTATGACGTAGCTCGGAGGACCGCAGCTAAGCCCCCGAGAGAGAGGGTTGCTCTTCACTCGGAGTGAATGTTTGTAACTCAGGCGAGTCACGGGGTTGCAGCTAAGCTCCCGAGTGATAGGATTGCTCTTCACTCGGAGTGGTTTTTGTAACTTAGGGGATTCCAAGCAACGTTGTATTTGTGGCGGAGCTCGGAAGACAGAGCCACTTTATACTTATGATGTAGCTCGGAGGACCGCAGCTAAGCCTCCGAGTGAGAGGATTGCTCTTCACTCGGAGTAGTTTTTGTAACTTAGGCGATTACAAGCTACATTGTATTTGTGGCGGAGCTCGGAAGACAGAGCCACATTACTAAACAATATAACTCAACTAGCTACGAGCCCCCACAATGTTTTGACGCTCTAAGCCGTTGATCACTCTCATCTACGCACGAGATTTGCTCGACCCAGTCGTGAACGTGGACTGCTGAAAGCACCGTTTTCTGGGCCGCTGCTTCGGGGAACGAGTTACACTAAATATCACGCTCTAAGCCATTGATCACTCTCATCTACGCACGAGATTTGCTCGACCCAATCGTGAACGTGGAAGGCTGAAAGCACCGTTTTCTCGGACGCTGCTCTGGGGAACGAGTTACACTAAATATCCCTAATTGGGTCGTTTGGTACAAGGCCCACGAGGTCCCAGGCCACGTCTCCAAACCTATCCTCGAGCTGCTCCCCTCCTCCTCGGCGCTGCGCCGCCACCGTCTTTCGCCTAAGAGCGAGCATGAACTTCTTGTCTAGCGCCTCCGCCGTATTTTGTCCAGGCGACGAGCTTCTCCTTCTTGTCTGCCTCGGCATCGATGCACTGTACTCGCCTTCTACTCTTCCTCCACATGCCCCCACGGCGGGTCTCTTCTTTCCCATGTCGTGGCCAGCAGAGTTCTTCCATGGTGGCTACAGGCCAGAGCACGTGTGACCAGTGACCAATGAGCGGCTCGAGGATTATGGCCACGTGTGTAAGTGGGTGCCATTAGGCTTCCTCCAATGCAAAGGTGCTAAGTGAGGTGCTAAGAGCATTAAATGTGTTAAGCAACTATAGTCTCAAGTGCATTGGTGTTTAGCTTGTTGTTGCTAAGGTTGCATCATTTAATTATTTAGCAACTAAAGTCTTGCATGGATAGGCTAGTTCTTTTTAATTTTAATGTTTTGCATAGGTTCTCGTGACTAGCATCGTTTCCTTCCGGGGTCACCAAACTCCTCTCACTCCTCTTAGTTACGGTGCCACATAGGATTTTTTGCCTTGTTCGCATGCTTAGCACCTATCCAAGGTGGAGCATTGGGAGTAGCCTTATGCCACCATCTTGAGTGTTACCTTGGTGCCAACAACTCTAGGAGAAAGAGGACAGCGACCTCTCAGGGGTAAGAGGAGCACTGAGCGCAGCTGCTCATTGGTCAACACGGCGCAAACAATCCCAAGGCCAGGTGAGCTCTTCCCTTTGGTGATTTTAATTCTCCACTCCCACTCTGTGCTTATGGTCCAGTTGTTTGTTGCGGGTTTTCCCCTGATTTTAAGTTTTTCTTTCTACTCATTGAATTATAGGAAGTTCTGACCGGATATTTCCAGTTCACAGCTTCCTACGCATGGGGGGCATTTTCTGTCAATAAGTAAAAATTACAGTAATGACGCCTAAAGTATTTATAACCAAACAATTGATGTAGCAATGTCGTTCATGTTAAGGAGACAGAGCTTTCTTTTGAGCTATACCTTCATCTTTCTCTTCTGATAGATGTATGTAAAGATAGATTATACTTGAATCTTTGAGGACACTGGCCAAGCAAGGCAGTTTGAGCAGCACGAATCTTTGTAGGCGTTGTTGCATGTTACCCGAGCAATTTGTAAGCATGCAAATCAGTTACTTACCTTAGGTTATCCTAATCATACCTACTTAGCATAGCATATCTTTTACATGCATATCAACTGCAGAAGATGCGCCAACAAAGTTGAGGAAACTAGCATTTAAAAGCGTGATGAAAACTAATTTGTGTCGGTACTTGCTACAGATATGTCATACAGTATAATTTTTTTTGACAGATCTTTTCTTTCTAGACTTGTCCATGGTTATATACGATTATTACCTTTTAATTTCATTTTTAAGTCAAATTTTGTATTCGAAGTTTGGAATGTTGGTAAGGATCATGATTTTGAATACCATTTGTGCCCTGCTCCAGCATGCCCATTCTAACTAAGAAGATAACTAATTCTATTGAGATATTCCACCGAAGAACTCTTAGAGAGCTCAATTATGTGCAAGAGCAAACTAGGCCAACATAAAATGGTGTACGACATTTTTTGTTATGTCTATTTCTTGACCATTCCGATGATTGTAATATAAGACAAACATGAGTAGAAGATTTGTGATTAGTCGATCAGTTCTAACTAATGGTTAAGAATTATGCCCCGGCACCTTTAATGAAACATTGTAATTTAAATCATTAATTTTATCAAATGTTTATATTTTTCTCAAGGATAAACGGGCGCGGCAACGCGCGTCTCCTTGGTCTAGTTATACTTATGACGTAGCTCGGAGGACCGCAGCTAAGCCCCCCGAGTGAGAGGGTTGCTCTTCACTCGGAGTAGTTTTTGAAACTTAGGCGAATCGGGTTCGCAGCTAAGCCCCCGAGTGAGAGGATCGCTCTTCACTCGGAGTAGTTTTTGAAACTTAGGCGAATCGGGTTCGCGGCCAAGCCCCCGAGTGAGAGGATTGCTCTTCACTCGGAGTAGTTTTTGAAACTTAGGCAAATCGGGTTCGCGGCTAAGCCCCCGAGTGAGAGGATCACTCTTCACTCAGAGTAGTTGTTGTAACTTAGGCGAATCGGGTTCGCGGCTAAGCCCCCGAGTGAGAGGATCGCTCTTCACTCGGAGTAGTTTTTGAAACTTAGGCGAATCGGGTTCGCGGCTAAGCACCCACTGGGGGATATTGAAGACCAGCATCTTAGAAAACAACAATCATTAAAGGATAGCTGTAAACTTGTCTTTGAAATAAATCGGAAAATCTTTATTACAACTCGACTGTTCGAGTGTTTCAAGTGTAGAAGCGGCGGAGCAGGTCCGCGTTCCATGAACGAGGTTCGTCTTTCTTCTTGGCGACGTTGTAAAGGTGATATGCCCCGTTGTGCAGTAACTTGGTGATGATGAAGGGGCCTTCCCAGGCCGGGGCGAGCTTGTGTGGTCGTTTCTGATGCACTCAAAGAACCAGGTCTCCTTCCTGAAATGCTCGGTTTCAGACGTTGCGAGCATGGAATCAACGCAGGTCTTGCTGATAGATGGTTGACCGGATCAGTGCCATCTCTCACTCCTCCTCCAAGAGGTCGACTGCATCCTGACGAGCTTTCTCTGCTTCGGCTTCGGAGAAGAGTTCCACTCGGGGGGCATTATGTAACAAATCACTTGGCAGCACGGCTTCAGCTCCATAGACCATGAAGAAAGGGGTTCAGCCAGTCGACCAGTTTGGAGTTGTCCTCAGACCCCATAAGACATATGGTAGTTCGGTTACCCAAGCCCCAGCGGCATGCTTAAGGTCACGCATGAGCCGTGGCTTCAGGCCTTGGAGAATCAAACTGTTTGCCCTTTCTGCCTGTCCATTCGACTGCGGATGCGCCACAGAGGCATTGTCTACTCGTGTTCCTTGAGAAGCACAGAAAGCTCTGAATTCATCTCAGTCAAAGTTGGAGCCATTGTCCGTGATGATGCTGTGGGGGACTCCATATCTGAATATCAATTCCCTGATGAAGCTGATGGTGGTGCTCGACTCGAGGTTCTTGATGGGCTTGGCCTCAATCCATTTGGTGAACTTGTCGACTGCCACGAGCAGGTGAGTGAATCCTCTTTTGCCTGTTCTGAAGGGGCCGACCATATCCAAGCCCCAAACGGCAAAGGGCCAGACTAGTGGAATGGTCTTCAGAGCAGACGCCAGCTTGTGGGACATGTTGGAGTAGAACCGGCAGCCTGCGCACTTGTCCACAATATCTTTGGCCATCTCGTTGGCCCGAGGCCAATAAAACCCGGCTCGGTACGCTTTGGCCACTATAGTCCGAGAGGAATCGTGGTGGCCACAATTTCCCGAGTGAATCTCATCCAGGATCAGTCGACCTTCCTCTGGGGTGATGCAGCGCTGAGCGACTCCGGTGACGCTTTCTCTATAGAGTTGACCCTGAATGACAGTGAATGCCTTGGATCGACGGACGATCTGGCGCGCTTCTTCTTCATCTTCCGGGAGTTCTTGCCTGAGCAGATATGATATGTATGGCACAGTCCAGTCGGGCGTAATCACTAAAACCTCCATGATCAGGTCGACCACTGCAGGCACTTCGACTTCAGTCGGATCTGATGCACTGACTGGCTGCGGGGGTTCTTCCGTGAAGGGGTCTTCTTTGACAGAAGGGGTGTGCAGATGCTCCAGAAACACATTCTTGGGTATAGGCTTCCGGATCGACCCAATCTTTGCGAGGTCATCAGCAAGGTGATTCTTGGCTCTGGGCACGTGATGGAGCTCTAAACCTTCAAACTTCTTTTCAAGCTTCCGCACTGCTCTACAATAACTGGTCATTGCCGGGCTCCTGACGTCCCATTCCTTCATCACTTGGTTCACCACTAAGTCTGAGTCGCCGTAGACCATCAGGCGACGGACGCCGAGTGAGATGCCATGCGCAACCCGTACAGAAGTACTTCGTACTCAGCTTCGTTCTTCGATGAGTCAAAGTGGATCTGAAGGACGTAACTGAGCTTGTCGCCCCTGGGAGATACCAAGACCACGCCTGCGCCGGATCCATTCAACATTGGATCCATCAAAGAACATAGTCCGGTGATCCGACTGAACTTGAGTCGGCAGCTCTTGTTCTATCCACTCGGACACAAAATCTGCTATAGCCTGTGACTTGATGGCTTTCTTCGCTTCAAACTTGATATCTAAAGGAAGAAGTTCAATCGCCCATTTTGCCACTCGACCGGTCGCGTCTCGGTTGTTCAGAATCTCTGACAGCGGGGCGTCGCGGATGACTGAGATTGTATGGTCCGAGAAGTAATGGGCAACCTTTTTTGCAGTCAAGTAAATCCCATACACGAGCTTCTGGTAATGCGGGTACCTTTGCTTGGAGGGAGTCAAAACTTTGGATATGTAGTAGATTGAGCGCTGGACCTTGTAGGCCTTGCCCTCTTCTTCCCGCTCGACCGTGAGTACAGTGCTGACAACTTGTCCGGTGGCTGCAATGTATAGTTGGAGAGGCTCTATGCTGACTAGGGCAGCAAGCACCGGCTGGGAGGACAGCAGGGCTTTGAGCTCTTCAAACGCTGCTTCGGCTTCGGAATTCCACTCGAACTTGTCTGGTTTCTTCATGAGTCGGTAGAGAGGCAATGCCTTCTCACCGTGACGAGAAATGAATCGACTCAACGCGGCCAAGCAACCAGTAAGCTTCTAGACGTCGTGTATATGCTCGGGGCATTTCATTTGGAGGATGGTGCTGACCTTCTCTGGGTTGGAATTGATTCCCCGTTCGGAAACGAGAAAACCGAGTAACTTGCCGCCAGGAACTCCAAATGTACACTTCGATGGATTGAGCTTGATATCATAGCTTCTTAAGTTTGCGAATGTCTCAGCGAGGTCGGTCAGTAGGTCGGAACCTTTCCGTGACTTGACCACAATGTCATCCATGTATGCTTCGACGTTACGACTGATTTGCCTTATCAGGCACTTCTGGATCATGCGCATGAATGTAGCGCCGGCATTTTTGAGACCGAAAGGCATGGTGACATAACAGAAACACCCGAAGGGGGTGATGAAAGCTGTCTTGATTTCATCGGGTCCGAACAGACGGATTTGATGGTACCCAGAATATGCGTCCAGAAAGGACAAACGCTCGCATCCCACAGTCGAGTCAACTATCTGCTCGATGCGAGGGAGAGGAAAATGATCCTTCGGGCAGGCCCGATTGATGTGCTTGAAATCGATGCACATGCAGAGAGACGTGTCCTTCTTGGGGACCATGACAACATTGGCGAGCCACTCGGAGTCTCGCGGATAAACTCAGCTGCCAGGAGCCGAGCCACTTCCTCGCCAATTGCCTTTCTCTTCTCCGCAGCGGACCGACGGAGATGTTCCTTCACAGGCTTCACCTTTGGGTCGACTCGCAAATGGTGCTCAGCCAGTCCCCAGGGTACACCTAGCATGTCTGATGGTCACCATGCGAAGATATCCTAGTTCTCACGGAGGAACTGGATGAGCGATTCTTCCTATTTGTTGTCGAGTGTAGTGGAAATGTGGGTCGGTGCTGCATTGGGGTCGGCGGGGTGAATGTGTATGGGCTGCGTCTCCCCGGCCGACTAGAAAGCTGACTCGGAAGCCGACTTCTTTGCCCTCAGCAGATCACTCGGGTCCACGCTTTTTTGGTACTCCTCCATCTCTACTGCTGCCATCTGCTCGTCAGCGATCTTCGAGCCTTTCTGGAAGCCCTCTTCCGCTTTCTGGCGGTTCCCAGTGACAGTTATAACACCGTTGGGTCCCGGCATCTTCAGCTTGAGATATACATAACACGGTCGAGCCATGAATCTGGCGTAGGCGGGCCTACCCAGAATGGCATGATAAGCGTTGTTGAAGTCCACCACTTCAAACGTCAGCTTCTCTTTGCGATAATTCTTCAAGTCGCCGAAGACTACGTCGAGTGTGATTTGGCCAAGTGAGTCGGCCTTCTTCCCGGGGATGACCCCGTGGAACCTCATGTTGCTCTCACTCAGCTTGGACATTGGGATGCCCATATCCCGGAGGGTTGCTGCATACAGAATATTCAAACCACTGCCTCCATCCATCAGGACCCTGATCAGACGTGTGCCCGCGACCACTGGGTCGACCGCCAGTGCCTGCCGCCCGGGGGTGGCAATGTGCGCAAGGTGATCAGACTGGTCAAATGTGATGGGGGTCTTGGACCATTTCAAAAACGCGGTGGTTGCCGGGGCAACCATGTTGACTTCTTTGTTGATGACTTTCAGTCGACTTTTGCTTCCGACGTCTGCGAAGATCACCAAAGTGGAGTTGATCTGGGGGTATCCTCCATCCCCTTCCTTGTCTTCGGACTCCTCTGATACCTTTCCCTTCTCGGTCGACTGATCTTTCTGGAAGTTCTGGATCAGGAGCCGGCACTGTCGAGTGGTGTGCTTGGGATATACCAAGTTTCCCTCTTCATCTTTCTTCGTGTGAATGGGACACGGCTGGTCGAGTACATCATTCCCAGCTTGGTCCTTCACTTTCTTAGGTGCCCAGGGCCCCTTCGGCTTTCCTTTGCCTTTCCCTTGGTTGACCACTGCAGCTTCGCCCTGAGCAGCTGGCTCGGCCTTGCGCTTGTTCTTCCGATTGGAATTCTGATCATCCTGCCCAACTGGTTTCTTGCCGCTGCAGAGCCGATCGGCCTCTTCGCCGTTAGAGTCACGACTGGCAATCTCCATCATCCGAGACAGGGACATATCGCCTGTCCGACCAAACTTCAGATTCAGCTCTCGGTTACGCATGCCCTCCTTGAAGGCGCAAACTGCCTGGTGCTCAGACACATTTTCCACTGTGTGATGCAAGGTGGTCCATCGCTGGATGTAATCCCTCAAGGTTTCATCCGACTTCTGCGCGCAATGCTGAAGCTCTGCGAGGCCAGCAGGTCGCTTGCAGGTGCCCTCGAAGGTCCGAATGAACACTCGAGCCAGCTCCTCCCAGCTGTAAATACTCCCGGGGGCCAACTGATTGAGCCACGCCCGAGCCGAACCGCCCAGCATAAGAGGAAGGTGCTTCATGGCTACGTCATCGTTGCCGCCTCCGATCTGCACGGCCACTCGGTAGTCTTCTAGCCAGGTGTCTGGTTTCGACTCACCGGTGAACTTACTTACCGCCAATGCCAACCTGAAGTTCGGGGGGATCTCTGCCGCTCTGATGGCACTGCAGAAACACTCGGGTCCAGAGACAGGTGCTCGGCTTCCACTCGGATGATATCTACCTTGCTCTTCTCTGAACGCCCTGTTCCAGTTGACCCGTCCCTACAAAAGGATAGACCTTGCTTCGAAACCCGACCTCCGGGGATCTGGGGGAACCCTTCGCTCGTCGTCGCGCAGGCGCCTGCCCTCGTGCCGTCGGGGCGAGAATTATCTGCTTCCCGGAGGAGGCGTAGGCACTCGACGGTGGTCATGATGCCCGGGTCGACGGTCATATTGCTTGTCATTCCGACCCAGATGCCGGTCTTGCTGCGGGCCACGTTCCTCACGCCTTGGGGTGATCTTGGGCGGTGTGAGTCGACCATGAGGACTTCCGCTTCGGGATCGCTGCTCCCGCACTCGGAAACTGAATCTACGAGCTCGATCGACGGATCGGTCGGCCAGTAGAGGTAACCGTCGGGCTCGATGGCCGCGACCTGAGGGGTGGCCGCATGGCGGGCCACCGCGTATTTCACCCATCGCTGGAGCCGTGAGCGACCGGATCGTTTGCGACGACGTCCGGTGGGGCTGGGGAACGATGTAGGGTTCGACAGGTACTGAGTAGACGGCTGCCGAAGAAGGACGTCGTAGGCGCCGGCGGGGAAGTACGTAGCCCCGCGGACGGGCAGAGCCTCGACGTCGAGGGGGGCCTCCTGGAGCCATGCGGAGTATTCGGCGACGAAGACAAGCGCGTCGAGTCGGGTCGCGCGGACCAACGCCTGACCACCGCCGGAAACCATGATGAAGGAGGTCGGAGAAAAGATTGCAACCTCACCAGAAATCGCTATAACGCCTTGCCCCACGGTGGGCACCAACTGTCGTGGTTCTAAGCCTAACAGTACGAGTAGGGGGTACGAATGAGGAGGCAAGGCCCTAGCTATGGTGGAGTTGTACACGAGGTGTTTTACGAGTTCAGGCCCTACTCGGAGGAAGTAACAGCCCTATGTCTCGATGCCCGGAGGCGGTCGACTGATATGTGTATATGTGTGAGTTACAAGGATGCGAACCCTTCTACTGGAGGAAGGGGTGGCTTATATAGTGTGCCAGGACCCTAGCCATGCTCCACGTTACTAAGGGTCCAATGTACATTAAGGCAGACGTTACATAAAGGCATTCACTACGGCGAGTAAATACCAAACTGTTATTGTCCTAAGGGACCTTTGACCTTCGGGGGTCGAGTGCCTTGGATTGGTGGGGTGGAGTTGAGTCGTTTTGCAGGTGACGTCTAGTCGAGTGGGATGTCCTCTTGGGTCGTCACAGTCGACTGTCTTTACCATCGTAGGTTTTGTCTTTTGATTTTCTGGGGTAGTGACCTTGGGTGGGGTACTTTGGCCAGGCCCGTGACCCTACCCTAGGTCTCTAACCTCGTCACTCGCATCCCTCAAAGAAAATAAAAATCAAAGAGAAAACTCACCACATGTATGCACCTTGCATCTGTCTACACGGCCCTTAAGAGCATCTCCAGCCGTTGCGCCCCTCAAGACGCGCCGAAAATCGCCGCTTGGGGGCGAGCCGGCGTTTTTTCGGCGAGGGGGCGAGCACGTCCCCAGCCGTCGCCCCCAGGTCGGGCCCCAGATGTCCCCACAGTTCGGCCAAATTTCAGCAAGCACGGCCAAATTTCAACAAACACGGCATATTTCAGCGAAATTTAGACGTTTTTTACACGAATAAAATGGACGGAAAAAACCCTAAACTACGAGCCGAAGTAGGCACTGAGCAGGGCGTAGTCGTCGCCGGTGTCGTCCTCCTGCTTCTCCTCCTTGACACGGCCGGCGCCGCTGCTCGACCCCTCGCCCCAGCACGCTGCTTCACGGCGGCGGCGTTCGGCGATCTTCTCCAGGGCGTGGCGCTGGCGGTCCAGCTCCATGCGCGCGTAGTCCTCGCGCACCCACTTCAAGGCGGCCTCTTCTTCATCGGCCTCCTCGGCGAGAGCAGGCTCCGGCTTCACGGCGGCGAGCCCCGGCTCCGGCTTCACCATCGCCAGCCCTGGCACCCTCTTCGGCTTGACGAGGCGAGGAGGGGCCGAGGAGGAGGAGCCACGGCCGCCGTCGTTGATGACGAGGCCGGCGCCGCGGGTGCGCCTACCGAGCGGCGAATCAGCAGGCTCTGGCTTGACGCTGACCAACGCCGGCGCGTCGGAGGAGTGAGAGGAGGATCGGTAAGAGGAGGAGGAAGAGGAGGATGACCATCCCATCATCCTCCTCGGCAGCCACGCGCCGCCGCTCCGAGCGGTCGGTTACTCGAACGGCGGGTCGTTGCCGCCCCCGAGGTGCGCGAGGACGCCGCTGAGCATGCGGCCCGGGACGCCCCACCACAGGCGGCGGCCCTCGCTGTTGTTGCGGCCGCGCATCGTTGGCACGTTGTTGGTGGAGGCGAGCCGCTCCTCCTACCGGCGTTTGAAGTACGCCGCCCAAGCCGCGTGGTTGCCGGTGGCGTACTCCGGGAGCGCCCGCTCCGCGTCCGTCAGGGACGCCCGCGCACGCTCGATCTCGGCGTGGAAATAGGCGGGCGTCTCGGGGACGGGCAGAGGGGGGACAGGGACCCCGCCGGCGCTGAGCCTCCACCGCGACACAGCGCGTACGTCGGGCGGCGCGGGGTAGTTGGCCTCGTGGAGGAGGTAGGCCTCCCACTCATGCAGTGAGCGGCGACCGAACCCGTTGGCCGCCGCCGCATCGCCGGGGTACCTCGCGCTCATGGTTGCCAGGGGAGAGAGGGGCTCGAACGGCGGAGAGAGGGGAGAAAGTGCGGCGGCGAGGAGGGGGAGGACTGCCGATGGATGGGTGTCTCGCCGGCACGGCCAGGGGCGCCTTATATAGTGGCTCGGGGGCGGCCGCGTGCGATCGCGTGGCGGAAGTCGGGGCGGCGTCGCCGCACTGCGCCGCCCGTGAATCAATGGCAGGCTGACCGGTGGCAGCCTTGGCATTGATTCCCCGCGGGAAAACCGAGACGATGAGGACGACCAGCCTTCGTCTCGCTGACGCGCCGGTCCCGCCACTCTTTCGGGCCGGCTTCCCCGGGCGCCCCACAGCGCAGCGGGTGTGGGTTGGGTGCGCCGGCGCAAATTTCGGCCCAATCCGGCAAAAAACAGGCTCGTGGAGGCGTAATTGGGCCGATTTTTCTGCGCCGGCGCTAAAAACGGCCTTGGGGGCCTGTTGGAGGCGCGTCTGGAGATGCTCTAAGAAAACATGAACCCGATCTAGCATATGCAAAAAGAAAAACTACATGACCCTTCAAAAAAGAAAAAAACAATCCGATCTAGCATATGCAAAAAAAACTACATGACCCTTAGAAAACACGAACGCAATGTAACATATAAAAAAAACTAAAAGAGAAAACAGACCATGTGTACGCACTTTCCATCTTTCAATATGGCATTTCTAAAAAAAAGGAAAACTATCCAATCTTGCATCGTTAAAAAGGAAAAGGAAACTAAAAGTGAAAACAATGATCAATTTGGTTGATCCACCCTACGGAGCATCTATCTACACGTCCAATAAAAAAATAAGAAAATAAACGCCCATAAGTGTGGTAGGAGTCAAACCCGCCCACACGCCATATATCACACAAACTGTGACACGTCACTGCATGCATGCATGTGGAAATCTTTTTTGGATTTTCAGTTTTTAAAATGTGTTATCCCTTAAATGAAAAATCCGATTAAAGGTCTGTTTTCACCATTAAATCTCTCGCGACGAGATTTTCGAAACTAGATCTCATATCAATATATTTTGATGAAATGTTTTTTTGTTAAAAGTTGCCATGTTTATTGCACATGAATTGCCATGATGTTTGCACTGAAGTTGCCATGATACGTTTAAGCTATTTTCTTCTACATTTATAAGTAAATTCTGACACATTATTAAACGGGAATTAAGAAACTAGACTTGTCATGCACCATAAACAAAAATCGGCATGATACATGTACTTAAAATTGTCATGGTTTATTCAAAAAATATTTTTGTTGTCAAAGTATTGGAATTGCCATCATCAAAAAACTAAAATTGCCATGCTCTACAAACTAACATTCACACATGGCAACTTTAGTTTAAGCACTATGACAACTACAGTGTAAACATCATGTCAACTTTTGGGCAAAAATTTTTCGTTGAAATATATCAACATGGGGTCTAGTTTTGAAGATCTCGTCGGGACGGATTTAATGGTGAAAACGGATTTTTAATTCGATTTTTTATTTAAAAGATAAAACATTTTTAAGCCGAAAACCAAAAAGATTTCTACTGATGTTATCTATTCCTACGTGGCAAAATAAGTGGTGATGGAGACGTGTGGGCGATATGCAAATGCCCACAGCGTGTGGGCGTTAGTTTTTTTTTTTTGAAATAAAATTACCAGATCTCACCTCCCTCAAAATGAAAAAAAATTCTTATAGGCATCTAATGTATATGGGCTGTAATGATTAATTAGAAAAGACACCTTTGACCCTTAAAAATACAAAGAGAGAACGACACGTTTGGCTACATGTCTACGTGCTTGACTACCTCGAGTACTACTTTCCCTAAAACAAACAAAAACTCGAGTACTACTTATTCGGAAAAAATACTACTTCTCAAGTAGACTAATTGATACTCTCAGTTGGTATTTGCTAAGACTCTCATTGGTGTGACATGACGAACAGGGTTCTTACCGGAGTAGGCAATCCGCATATCCTCACAAGTTCATCGGTAGATATAGATAATAAAAATTGATGTTGTTGTTACATGTACATGCGACGGTATGAGAGCTTTTGTTAGGTAATATTGGGTGAGACTTTTTACTTGGCCCTCTTATACAAATGATTAATCAGGCCACAATCAAACTAGTATTTTAATTCAATGACTTAAAATAACATGAATTTCAAAGAAATTGGTCACTTGGTCGAGACACCGGATAAATTATTCACCAGACCCAACTAAGTAACCTTTTTTTAATAATTTCAACAAATTGTTGACTTAGTCGCGACACCGGATAAATTATTCACCAGACACACATAAATTACAAATTTTTAAATGTAAGTTTTTTCATTTAAAAAAGATGCCATGATGAAAAATGTTAATTCAACATTCCATATATGGCTGTACTCACAAGTTAATTTGCGACATGACCAAGAAACAATATATTTAATCACCAGACCAACGAAATAATAGTATTTTGTTCCAATTAATAATTCCAAAATCAAAAGTTTAACAAAAGATCTAAATATACCAAATTCTAAAGAAATGTTGCTAATTTTATATATAAACACTGGATAACTAAATTAATCGACCTATAAAATATTTAAATTATTGCCTATTCGGTGATTTCAAAAGGTTCTCTAGAAGGTTTGATGTACCATCTAGGTGCACATAACGACATGATGTAACAGCTGACAATGTGATATACATCCTTCTATATTCTTTAGTTCAGTCATACTTATTTCAAAAATAGAATGTACAATAAAAAAATTTATGGTATTTAGTGTCATAATGAAATTAAAATTACCTTAATCAGTTCCATATTATACTGTGAATTAGTTTTCTCAAAAGTCATTTTTCATAAAATTTCACCAATACAAAATAACGAATATATATGACATATCAAAATATATTCGTGGTGTAATTGTAATGGTCTGATATTGTAGATCTTGATTTTTTTTTCTATAAATTTGGTAAGACTTTATAAAGTTTGACTTGCAAAAATCAAATATCCTATGTATTTCGGAAACATGGATAATTATTATTGTGGTTTGACATTTGTTGAATTAAAACTATTTAAAAAATAATATGCTTTCCAGTCTTCTATTTTCAGCTTGCATTGACATTCTTATTTTTTCAAATTATGCGTGCCAAAGAGGCCTTTAAGAAGTTTTCTTTCTTATGATATTCACTTTAGTAGTAACAATCAAATATAAAAAAACTACCCAACATTTTCATGACAATAAAGGAGGTGCCCTCGCAACACTTGGTTCCAATTTTTCTTTAGATAAATCATATAAAATGTTCTCTCCATTGAACTTTATACATTTCTAGCCCGCGCATCGAGCGAGCCACTTTGCTAGTTGATAGAAAAATAAATAATTATGATGATATCCAAGACAATGATCATGTATATAGGCATCACGTCCAAGATTAGTAGACCGACTCCGGCTTGCATCTACAACTATCACTCCATATATCGACCGCTATCCAGCATGCATCTAGTGTATTAAGTTCATTGTTCGGGAATTCGGTAACTGGTAACTGCTCGGTCGACTACTGATTAGTGATTAATCGGTTAATCAGCCATTTAACTGAATTAATCGGTCGATCATTAATCGGCTGCACATGAGAATATATTGGCAACATGTAACAAGTTTTTCATGTATTGTACACCACATAATCCAATGCTCACAGCTGCACATGAGATGAATCTCAACAGAACTGTACCTTGTTGGTTGGTGAATCCTTGGGGACCTGGTTCAAGGGGTCCCCGGCGCTGCTGCCTGGCCTAGGTCGCCGGCACTGCTACCTAGCCTAGGTCGATGCTACTGCCTGTCCTATGCCGCCGCTGCTGCAACTTGCAGGTAGGGGCTTGAGGAGAGACGGGAACAAGAGTATGGGAGGGGATGGGAGTCAGAGAAGGAGGCTAGGGCCGGCGACGGGAGTAGGGCGATCGCCGGCGGTGGCTAGGGCCGGCGAGGAGAAGCCATGGTCGTGACTCGTGAGGAGTCGGGAGAAGAAGGGGTGCTGCTATTTGAGAGAGGCAGGATGCAGCGCCGGAGGTTACGGGGTCAAATAATGGTCTGGATTGTCGCTTCGGTACCCCCCCCCCCCCTTATTTTATGGATGCCGCTTCAGTTACCTGACCCATCACCGATTAATCGGTTTGACAACCAGTTAATCGTATGACAACCGATTAAATGTCAGTTAATCGGCTTGACCATTTAATGAACCGAGTATGTGCTATTCGCCTCAGTTAGGCACTGAGTAGCGATTAAATGGGCATTTAAATGGTAACTCGACAGAGTTCTCGAACAATGTTTAAGTTCATGGAAAACCAAAAGACTAGATATTGTTCTCGGAGACTGGCATTGCCTAACCAGATGTCTTCCCAAAAACGAATCTTAGACCCGTCCCTTATCGCGAAAGACCCAAAGCAAAAAAGATGTTTCTTTGCCGCCATTAGGCCAGCCAAAAAGTGCGAGTCACCAGGTTTCCAATATGCCCGAGACACCGTCTTTTGGCCTAGCACTAGTAGATAAAGGGTCATCAGACCCAGTTCGTTTGGGCCTTTAGCCCCGGTTCCTGAACCGGGACAAAAGTGTCGGTACTAATGCTCTGACCCTTTAGTCCCGGTTCAATCCAGAACCGGGGCAGATGGGTGTCCACGTGGCCTGTGCGCCGAGCCCAGGCAGGAGGGGCTTTGATCCCGGTTGGTGGCACCAACCGGGACCAAAAGGCATCCACGCGTCAGCATTTCTGTGGCTGTGGTTTTTGTTTTTTTTGAAAGGGAAGGGGGGTTGGAGGTTTTGGGGGGTTAATTTAGGTGTTTCATATTGTGTTAGCTAGCTAATTAATAGAGAGAAGTGTCCTCTCTTATGTCCGTGATTGGTCGACGCTACGTAATACACATACGTATAGAGAGGACTAGACACGCTAGCTAGCTAGCTAGCTAGTAAAGCAAACGAAGGAAACAGAAGATCGTATAATCAACATATATATATATATATATATATATATATATATATATATATATATATATATATATATATATATATATATATATATATATATATATATATACAGAGAGAAGTAATATCGACCACCTCTCCTTCTCCGAGAGATTGGTCGAACAACAAGTTCTCGTATATCTCTATCCGACACTACCGGATACATATATACAATAATTATCTCTTACAAATATAATCTCCTATAGGATGGACGCATGGTCCACCTAGTATTCTCCGTCTGGCGCGATCACGTGTTCAAGGAAGAATGCCGTCAATTCCTCTTGAATTGCTCGCAGACGATCTGGTGTTAGGAGTTCATCCCGCATCCGAAACATCTAATTTGAAGTAGGGGGTCAATACATGAAATGATGCTATAAAATTGTGAATATTATTAATTGCTTACGCACTTCAAATTGTGCTTCAGAGTAGCCCCGCTCACAGGTCGTGTGGCGGATGGACTCGCAAATATAGTATCCACAGTAATCATTCCCGGGTTCCTGCCACAACCACTTTACAAGAAATAGAGGTCAATCAAACTGATAAGCAAGAATAATGCCAAATGGTATTGATGAAACTAGCGCTTGAATCAAGATATAGGAGATGCGCGCGCGGAACATGCTACTATATAGTACTTACTTTCGGGTATCTAAATTCTAGCTTCTTCGGCAGTCCCGGAGCTTTTTTGGTGAATTTTCTCCAAACCCTGCCAGACAAAGAAAACAATTACTTGATAACAGAAATGAAGTTGCTGATATGCATGGTGGATAATATTGATCGATTTAACTTACCTGTCGAGCATTTGAGTCATGTTCGCATACTCCTCGGGATCTTTACGTTTAGAGTCCAAGACAGTTACTACTCCCTTCTCAAGCTTAATCTCTAAGAGAATATAGTGGAAGCTGCGCACGCATGCATGAACTCATCAATTACATTACTATAACCTTGACTGATATATAAGGGAAACCAAATATGCACAAGACAGTAACACTCACTTGAAGTTGTAAGGAAAGAGTATTATATCTTTGTTTTCATTTACCACCAACGATCGTAGCAAGTTGGTCTCGGTATCTAAGGGACGCAATTTAACCTCGGTTGCATCTATGAGGTATGTGTTAATGAACCCAATATCACCTACTTGTCTTTTTCTTCAATTCGACGATCTTCAATCTGCATAATATAGTGAGGATAATTATAAATACATGCAATGAAGATCAGCTATATAGAGAGACTTAATGACAGAAGTAGTACTACTTACAGACAGTAGCAGGTGACCATTGTTTTATCGAGGGCCAATTGATTGAAAAACTGATAGAACTCCTCAAATGGAACAGGCAATAGTTCAATTCCAACGAGGTCATGCTCCGGTTTAACTCTAAAATACAAGCTATCCCTCCCCCCAGACTCTCTGCAGATTTTCAAGTACCAATCATGTAATCTTCGCATATTCGTTGATAGAGATCTTTCATTTTTGACGAGAGGCTTTTTGAACTCGTATCTTTCTATCTGCACGTCCAAGAAATCATATTGTACATCATCGGACACGTAATCTCCAAGATTGGTATAACCGGGCACCATCCTCGGATCATTAGCGACCATGTCGCTAGACACCTTGAGCGGGGGGCACGATTGGTCCGCTTGTTCGCCGAGCTGGGCAATTTGTTTCCCAGCTCGTCCTTCTGCTAACCTTTGATCACTTTTAGTACTTCCCGACCGCTTCGCTGCTTGAAATGACTTTTGAATCATGCGGTCATAGTTGTCCTGCGGCTTACTTTTCGCTGGTTGCTTCAGGGCAGCAAGAGTGCGCTTTGCTTTCACCGCATCTATCTTCTCCTCCGGAGGTGGATGTCTCTATGCTTTCAACCCTTCAAGCCAGTCCTTCACTTTGCCTTGAGCTATCTTCGTGTTTTCCTCGTCGGACCTCTCATATGGTAACTTCTCTAGAGGTGTGAGAGAAGGACCGAATCTGCATCGCCTCCCGCCTCTGGCTATACTGCTAGACGTCGCCAGACCAGACGAAACGGCTGTCTTCTTTCCTTGCTTACGCGCCGGAGCAGGAGCAGCCGGAGCGGTGGCAGGTCTTTTTCGCCCTTGCTGACTAGGCGGAGAAGGAGGAGCAGGCTGGCTGCTCGGGCGCGCCGGCGGCGAAGGAGGCGGAGTGCCGCCACGCGCCGGCGGCGAAGGAGGCGGAGTGCCGCCACACGCCGGAGAAGGAGCCGGAGTGCCCTGATCGTCACTCGCCGGAGGAGGAGGCGGTGGAGGAGGCGGAGTGCCCTGACTCGCCGGAGGAGGAGGAGGAGGAGGCGGAGGCGTCCAGTTGAGAATGTTGATGAGGTCCTTCCGCCATAGGCATGGAGTCTTCAGTGAAGAACCCAGCCGAGTCTTCCCTTCACCGGTAGGGTGGTCAAGCTAGATCTCCTCAAATCCCTCCGTAATTTCATCCACCATCACCCTAGCATATCCTTCTGGAATCGGCCGGCAGTGAAAAGTGTCGCCGGGTCCAGTAGGATAAACAGAGCCAGTAGCCGCCTTGACCTTCAGATTCATCCACTGCGCCATAAGGTGGCAATTTTGTGCCTCCGTGATAGCATCCACGGGATACCTGGCAGTAGCTGTCAAGACAGGCTCCGGCTGAAGCAGCTCGGTGGAAGCTACACTGCTTCTCCGCTGAGATGGTGGGGTAGCTTCGGGGGAAGCTTCGGCAATTATTTTGTCCCGATTTGCTTCCCGTTCTTCTATCGCTTGTATTCTGGCCCGCAGCGCCTGCAGTTCGGTCTGCTCCATTTTTTTTCCTCCTCTCGTGTCTTTTGTAGCCGCCTGCGTCCGGAAACCTAGCACGCCACGGAAGGGAGCCTGGCGTGCCTCGTGTCCGTCCAGGGTGCTCAGGATTCCCGAGGGCCATTGTCAGCTCGTCGTTCTCTCTGTCGGGGAAGAACGTCCCTTCATGCGCTGCTTTGATATACTGTCGCATCTTCCTGAGTGGTGTTTCCAATTGCTTGTCCGTCCAAATGCACCTCCCTGATACAGGGTCCAAGGTTCCGCCAGCCCCAAAGAACCAAGTCCGGCAACGGTCTGGCCATTGCATTGTCTCTGGTTCGATCCCTTTCTCAAGAAGATCATTCTCAGCCTTGGCCCACTTAGGCCGGGCTCTGAGGTAGCCACCTGACCCCGTGCGATGGTGATGCTTCTTCTTCGCAGCATTTATCCAGTTTGTCTTCGACATCTTCTGACTCTTTTCCGATGTCTTATAGGCCACAAATGCGGGCCGGTCATCTTTGATCTTCTCATATATGCCCACGAATTCTGGAGTCTTTTTATCTTTGACAAACTTATTCAGTTTTTTCTTCCATGACCTGAATTGGTCTGCCATCTTCGAAAGAGCAGCAGACTTGATTAAGTCCTCTTTAACTGGATTCGCCGGATCATCCTCTGGTGGTAGGATGAAATTTGACTTCAGCTCAGTCCAAAGATCTTCTTTCTGCATATCAGTGACATAAGACACCTGAGCGTCATTTGCAGCCGGCTTTAACCATTGATGGATGCTGATCGGGATCTTGTCCCTAACCAAAACTCCGCACTGATTAACAAATGCGTTCTTTGTCCGGATGGGTTCAATCAGCTCGCCGGAGCGCGAGATTTCTGAGATCTCCAACTTTTCATCCGGCCTCAACTTTTTCTTCGCGCCTCGTCTCTTTACCGAAGATTTGCTCGATCCGGAGGGCTAGAAAAAGGAACAAAGACGAGAGTTAATGAATGCATCAATTAACTAGTCAGCACAGGCTTAACTTGTTGGGGAACGTAGTATTTTAAAATTTTCCTACGATCACACAAGATCTATCTACCAGATGCATAGCAACGAGAGAGAAGAGTGTGTCTACGTACCCTCGTAGACCGGAAGCGGAAGCGTCAAGTGACGCGGTTGATGTAGTTGAACTTCTTCGCAATTCAACCGATCAAGCACCGAACGTGAGGCACCTCCGCGTTCAGCACACGTTCAGCTTGATGACGTCCCACGAGCTCTTGATCCAGTTGAGCTTCACAGGAGAGTTTCGTCAGCACGACGGCGTGGTGACGGATATGATGTATTCACCGGTGCAGGGCTTCGCCTAAGCACCGCGACGGTATGACCGAGGTGTGTTTCTGTGGAGGGGGGCACCGCACACGGCTGGAACAATTCAACTTGTGTGTCTTTGGGTGCCCCCCTACCCCCGTATATAAAGGAGCAAGGGGGGAGGCCGGCCGGCCCTCCTATGGTGCGGCTAGGGTGCAATCCTACTAGGAATAGGATTGCAATCCTATTCCTAGTAGGAACTACCAAAGAAGGAAGAGAGGGAAAGGAAAAAGAGGGAGAGGTGGCGCCCCCCAATCCTAGTCCAACTAGGATCTCTAGGTGGGGCGCCGGCCAGCCTCTAAGGGCTGACTCTCTCCTTTCCTTAAGGCCCACTATGGACCATCCCCCCTCATAGGGGGTTCCGGTAACCCCCTCCGGCAATCCCGTTAAATCCGAAACTTTTCCAGATCACTTCCGGTGTCCGAATATAGTCGTCCAATATATCAATCTTTATGTCTCGGACATTCCGAGACTCCTCGTCATGTCCGTGATCTCATCCGGGACTCCGAACTACCTTCGGTACATCAAAACTCATAAACTCATAATACCGATCATCATCAAACGTTAAGCGTGCGGACCCTACAGGTTCGAGAACTATGTAGACATGACCGAGACTCATCTCCGGTCAATAACCAATAGCGGAACCTTGATGTTCATATTGGCTCCTACATATTCTACGAAGATCTTTTATTGGTCAGAACCGCATAACAACATACGTTGTTCCTTTTGTCATCGGTATGTTACTTGCCCGAGATTCGATCGTCGGTATCTCTATGCCTAGTTCAATCTCGTTACCGGCAAGTCTCTTTACTCGTTCCATAACACATCATCTTGTGACTAACTCATTAGTATTTTGCTTGCAAGGCTTATTGTGATGTGTGTTACCGAGAGGGCCCAGAGATACCTCTCCGACACTCGGAGTGACAAATCCTAATCTTGATCTATGCCAACACCACGAATACTTTTGGAGACACCTGTAGAGCATCTTTATGATCACCCAGTTACGTTGTGACGTTTGATAGCACACAAGGTGTTCCTACGGTATTCGGGAGTTGCATAATCTCATAGTCATAGGAACATGTATAAGTCATGAAGAAAGCAATAGCAGTAAAACTAAACGATCATAGTGCTATGCTAACGGATGGGTCTAGTCCATCACATCATTCTCCTAATGATGTGATCCCGTTGATCAAATGACAACTCATGTCTATGGCTAGGAAACATAACCATCTTTGATCAATGAGCTAGTCTAGTAGAGGCATACAAGGGACATACTGTTTTGTCTATGTATCCACACATGTACTAAGTTTCCGGTTAATACAATTCTAGCATGAATAAAAGACATTTATCATGATATAAGGAAATATAAATAACAACTTTATTATTGCCTCTAGGGCATATTTCCTTCATAACTAACATATATACCTCCTGGCCAGACTCGGTTCGGTCACCGGAGCCAGCATCACGGTCTCCTTCTTGCACCGGCATTGGGTCACCGGAGCCGTCCTCACGGTCTAATTCTTCCATGTGCATTGGGTCACCGGAGCCATCAATATCATAGCCTAGATCTTCCAGCTCCAGCTCTCTTTCCACCTGCTCATCGGTGTCGTTGAGAAACGACAAGATGGCATTTTGTCCGTCTGCGATTATGTCCATCAACATCGCTTCTTTTGCTAGGTCTCGGGTGTTGTCGTCCATAGTTTCTACAAATATTTACAACATGCCAATTATTATTCAAACATGACAGATGGATATATTAATGGCAAACGTAGAACTAGCTTCGACCCTAGACCCCTGGACGACCCTCGACTGCTCGGCGATCCACAACCATTGACCCCCTCATGTCACATTTTGGCTAGTGTCAAAGGATTCAACAAAACCAATACTTCATCATTAGGCGAAAGTAACAGTCGCATGATGGTACGAAGCTCTCCAAAGTGGTTTTGGAACGGAGTCCCAGAAAGGATAATTCGTAACAAAAGACGGATTATCCTATCAGGAACTCCATTCCAAAACAACTTTGCATAACTTCGTACCAACATGCCCCGGTTACTTCTGGCAAATGATGAAGTCATGGAAGTCTTCAATGCTTTGACACTAGCTAGGCAACCTCTCGACCCCTCGACCCTCCACTGCTCGGCAATCCACAACCCTAGACCCCCTCATGTCACATTTTGTCTAGTGTCAAAGGATTCAACAAAACCAATACTTCATCATTAGGCGAAAGTAACAGTCGCATGATGGTACGAAGCTCTCCAAAGTTATTTTGGAACGGAGTCCCAGATAGGATAATTCGTAACAAAAGACGGATTATCCTATCAGGAACTCCGTTCCAAAATAACTTTGCATAACTTCGTACCAACATGCCCCGGTTACTTCTGGCAAATGGTGAAGTCATGGATTTCTTCAATACTTTGACACTATATAGCTAGGCAACCTCTCTCGACCCCTCGACCCTCGACTGCTCGGCGATCCACAACCCTAGACCCCCTCATGTCACATTTTGTCTAGTGTCAAAGGATTCAACAAAACCAATACTTCATCATTAGGCGAAAGTAACAGTCGCATGATGGTATGAAGCTCTCCAAAGTGGTTTTGGAACGGAGTCCCAGAAAGGATAATTCGTAACAAAAGACGGATTATCCTATCAGGGACTTCGTTCCAGAACAACTTTGCATAACTTCGTACCAACATGCCACGGTTTCTTCTGGCAAGTGATGAAGTCATGGATTTCTTCAATATATACTTTGACACTAGCTAGGCAACCTCTCTCGACCCCTCGACCCTCGA
>LR738712.1:661337025-661350637 GCA_902687465.1 Secale cereale
TTTGCTTTATTTTTTAATTCTTTCTGGTAAAACCAATTACAAACTTTCTGTTAGTGCAAGTAGTATTCAAATTTGAATAGTTTAAATTTGAAATTATTTGTTTTCTTTGTTGCTTTATTTATTTTATTTTGTTTCTACTTACAATGAAATACTTATTGTTGCTATTTTTTATTTTTTTGCAAGTTTTTTTTTTGTTTTCTGCATTATTTATTTTCTTTTGTTTTTTGTTTTATTTTTTAATTCTTTCTGGTAAAACCAATTACAAACTTTCTGTTAGTGCAAGTAGTATTGAAATTTGAATAGTACAAACGGACAATGGTATCATACTCGTTTGTTACAAAGTTGGCATGGTATCATCATAATAGTTGCCGAAAAAAGTCTTCACTTTTTCTTCGCTTGTGCCATTTGCTTATTGCGCCGTAACCATGGATAATCTTCATCGTTTATCAGGATGCTTGGGTCAGCCTTGACTTTGAAGGGAGGAATTTCATGAAACTTTTCATAATCTTCAGACATGTCTGTCTTGCCCTCCACTCCCAGGATGTCCCTTTTTCCTGAAAGAACTATGTGGCGCTTTGGCTCATCGTATGATGTGTTCGCTTCCTTATCTTTTCTTTTTCTCGGTCTGGTAGACATGTCATTCACATAGATAACCTGTGCCACATCATTGGCTAGGACGAACGGTTCGTCAGTGTATCCAAGATTTTTCAGATCCACTGTTGTCATTCCGTACTGTGGGTCTACCTGTACCCCGCCTCCTGACAGATTGACACATTTGCACTTAAACAAAGGGACCTTAAAATCATGTCCGTAGTCAAGTTCCCATATGTCCACTATGTAACCATAATATGTGTCCTTTCCCCTCTCGGTTGTTGCATCAAAGCGGACACCGCTGTTTTGGTTGGTGCTCTTTTGATCTTGGACAATCGTGTAAAATGTATTCCCATTTATCTCGTATCCTTTGTAAATCAATACAGTCGAAGATGGTCCCCTGGACAACAAGTACAACTCATCACAAACAGTGTTGTCACCTCTGACACGTGTTTCCAACCAACTACTGAAAGTCCTGATGTGTTCACATGTAATCCAGTCGTCGCACTGCTCCGGGTGTTTGGAGCGCAGACTGTTCTTGTGTTCATCGACATACGGGGTCACTAATGTAGAGTTCTGTAGAACTGTGTAGTGTGCTTGAGACCAAGAATATCCGTCAATGCATATTATTGAGTCCCTTCCAAGCGTGCCTTTTCCAGTCAGTCTCCCCTCGTACCGCGACTTAGGGAGACCTATCTTATTAAGGCCAGGAATGAAGTCAACACAAAACCCGATGACATCCTCTGTTTGATGGCCCATGGAGATGCTTCCTTCTGGCCTGGCGCGGTTATGGACATATTTATTTAGGACTCCCATGAACCTCTCAAAGGGGAACATATTGTGTAGAAATACGGGCCCCAGATTGACAATCTCGTCGACTAGATGAACTAGGACGTGTGTCATGATATTGAAGAAGGATGGTGGGAACACAAGCTCGAAACTGACAAGACATTGCGACACATCACTCCTTAGCCTTGGTACGATTTCTGGATCGATCACCTTCTGAGAGATTGCATTGAGGAATGCACATAGCTTCACAATGGCTAATCGGACGTTTTCTGGTAGAAGCCCCCTCAATGCAACCGGAAGCAGTTGCGTCATAATCACATGGCAGTCATGAGACTTTAGGTTCTGGAAATTTTTCTCTGCCATATTTATTATTCCCTTTATATTCGACGAGAAGCCAGTCGGGACCTTCATACTGAGCAGGCATTCAAAGAAGATTTCTTTCTCTTCTTTCGTAAGAGCATAGCTGGCAGGACCTTCATACTGCTTCGGAGGGATGTCATCTTTTTCGTGCAAACGTTGCAGGTCCTCTCGTGCCTCAGCTGTATCTTTTGTCTTTCCATACACGCCCAAGAAGCCTAGCAGGTTCACGCAAAGGTTCTTCGTCACGTGCATCACGTCGATTGAAGAGCGGACCTCTAGGTCTTTCCAGTAGGGTAGGTCCCAAAATATAGATTTCTTCTTCCACATGGGTGCGTGTCCCTCAGCGTCATTCGGAACAGCTAGTGCGCCGGGGCCCTTTCCAAAGATTACGTGTAAATTATTGACCATAGCAAGTACGTGATCACCGGTACGCATGGCGGGCTTCTTCCGGTGATCTGCCTCGCCTTTGAAATGCTTGCCTTTCTTTCGACATTGATGGTTGGTCGGAAGAAATTGACGATGGCTCAAGTACACATTCTTCCTGCACTCGTCCAGGTATATACTTTCAGTGTCATCTAAACAGTGTGTGCATGCGTGGTATCCTTTGTTTGTCTGTCCTAAAAGGTTACTGAGAGCGGGCCAATCATTGATGGTCACGAACAGCAACGCCTTTAGGTCAAATTCCTCCTGTCTGTGCTCATCCCACGCACGTACACCGTTTCCATTCCACAGCTGTAAAAGTTCTTCAACTAATGGCCTTAGGTACACATCAATGTCGTTGCCGGGTTGCTTAGGGCCTTGGATGAGAACTGGCATCATAATGAACTTCCGCTTCATGCACATCCAAGGAGGAAGGTTATACATACATAGAGTCACGGGCCAGGTGCTGTGATTGCTGCTCTGCTCCCCGAAAGGATTAATGCCATCCGCGCTTAAAGCAAACCATACGTTCCTTGGGTCCTTTGCAAACTCCTCCCAGTACTTTCTCTCGATTTTTCTCCACTGCGACCCATCAGCGGGTGCTCTCAACTTCCCGTCTTTCTTACGGTCCTCACTGTGCCATCGCATCAACTTGGCATGCTCTCTGTTTCTAAACAAACGTTTCAACCGTGGTATTATAGGAGCATACCACATCACCTTCGCAGGAACCCTCTTGCTGGCGGGCTCGTCATCAACATCACCAGGGTCATCTCGTCTGATCTTATACCGCAATGCACCGCATACCGGGCATGCGTTCAGATCCTTGTATGCACCGCGGTAGAGGATGCAGTCATTAGGGCATGCATGTATCTTCTGCACCTCCAATCCTAGAGGGCATACGACCTTCTTTGTTGCGTATGTACTGTCGGGCAATTCGTTATCCTTCGGAAGCTTCTTCTTCAATATTTTTAGTAGCTTCTCAAATCCTTTGTCAGCCACATCATTCTCTGCCTTCCACTGCAGCAACTCCAGTACGGTACCGAGCTTTGTGTTGCCATCTTCGCAATTGGGGTACAACCCTTTTTTGTGATCCTCTAACATGCGATCGAACTTCAGCTTCTCCTTTTGACTTTCGCATTGTGTCCTTGCATCGACAATGACCCGGCGGAGATCATCATTTGGTTCCTCTTGATCTTCAGCAGCTTCACCCGTTGCAGCATCATTGGGCACATCGTCTGGTTCCTCTTGATCTTCACCAGCTCCCCCCATTGCAGCATCACCGTATTCACGGGGCACATAGTTGTCATCGTACTCTTCTTCTTCGCCGTCTTCCATCATAACCCATATTTCTCCGTGCCTCGTCCAAACATTATAGTGTGGCATGAAACCCTTGTAAAGCAGGTGGGAGTGAAGGATTTTCCGGTTAGAGTAAGACATCGTATTCACACATTTAGTGCATGGACAACACATAAAACCATTCTGCTTGTTTGCCTCAGCCGCATTTAGAAACTCATGCACGCCCTTAATGTACTCGGAGGTGTGTCTGTCACCGTACATCCATTGCCGGTTCATCTGCGTGCATTATATATAATTAAGTGTGTCAAAAACCATTACAGAACATCATAAATAGATAATTAAGTGACCAAATGGATAAAAGTTCATCATCACATTAAAACCAAAGTACATACATATATAGTTCTCATCTAACAACATATAGCTCTCCATACACATCGAAACTATGTAAAACATTTCAATGCGAAAACAAATGCGATCATAATCGCAACCAAGGTAACAATTGACCCAACGACATAATGATACCAAGCCTCGGTATGAATGGCATATTTTCTAATCTTTTCAATCTTCAACCGCATTGCATCCATCTTGATCTTGTGATCATCGACGACATCCGCAACATGCAACTCCAATATCATCTTCTCGTCCACAATTTTTTTTATTTTTTCCTTCAAGAATTTGTTTTCTTCTTCAACTAAATTTAACCTCTCGACAATAGGGTCCATCTTGATCTTGTGATCATCGATGACTTCCACAACATGCAACTCCAATTCCATCTTCTCCTCCTCCATTTTTTCCAATTTTTTCTTTAATGAAATGTTTTCCTTTTCAACTAAATTTAACCTCTCCACAAGAGGGTCGGTTGGAATTTCCGGTTCAACTACCTCCTAGACATAATAAAACATCTATGCATGTCAGGTTGGTCGGCATAACTATCATAAACACTAAAACAAATAGTTATAAATTAAAGATAATATACCACATCCGAATCGTAGACAGGACGAGGGCACACGTGGGCGGATATCAAAACCATCGCACTATATAATAACAAGCAATAATAAACGTAAGAAAATTAGACAAATATCTATCTAAAGCAATAATAACAAGCAATAATAAAAGTAAGAAAAGCATGGACATAACAAGAGGCTCACCACGGTGGTGCCGGTGACGAGATCGGCGGGGGCGATCGACGGCGGCGAAGACGGGGACGGGACGTGACGGACCGCTAAACCTAGACAAATCTCGGAGAAAATAGAGCTTTGAGAGGAGAAAAGCTTAACTAGTGTGGCTCGGGCATTCCACCGAACACGTTGTGTGCATAGGAGGTGAGCTAGAGCACCACTAACCCCTCTCCCCCTCGGCCAGAAAAAAAACAGAGCAGTGAGCTCTGCGCTTGAGTGAGGGGTTATATATAGGCACCTCATTGGTCCCGGTTGGTGCTACGAACCGGGGCTAAAGGGGCGCCTTTGGTCCGTGGGCCAGGAGCAAGAGCCATTGGTCCCGGTTTGTCGCTCCAACCGGGACCAAAAGGTCCAGACGAACCGGGACCAATGGCCCACGTGGCCCGGCCGGCTCCCTGGGCTCACGAACCGGGTCTAGTGCCCCCATTGGACCCGGTTCTAGATTGAACCGGGGCTAATGGGCTGGACAGGCCTGGACCAATGCCCTGTTTTCTACTAGTGTAGATACTTGTTGTGTGGCATGGTTTGTCAAACACCATCCTCGATAAGAAGTTTTTTAAACCACTTACTAAGCAGGGCCTCATTCTTGACCCGTCATGAATTCCAAGACCACGTTGGTTTTTTGGCCTACAAACCATACTCCATTTGGCTAGTTTGTACTTTTTTTTCTTTTCACCGTCTCCTTGCCAAGAGAAATCTAGATCTAAAATAGTCCAGTGTTTTGAGGACCCCTTTTGTAGCCATTAGATATCGTCACATGTGATGTATCATCAGTCTAATGCTACCAAATGGCTGGAGTAGTCAATTGATGCTCGTCTATGAGCACAAGGAAAGAGGTGATCCAATCCTAGATACTTGAATTATCATTTTAAGGTATTTTTCTTATATAGATAGCTAGACTTCCCATGGTTGAACCATGATCGGTCTCAACTATGAGCAAGCTTATGTGATTCCATTTATGACCAGACTCTTGTATATATTGATTTTTCCCTTCTGGAAACGGGTTAAACCCGGATCCATTGTCATACCACATATGCAAAATGCCATGGTCAACATATTGTTTATTTATTGGTTTTATTTTGGAGGGGAACGATTTGCTTACCTTTTTGTTTGCAAGAATTTAATCATTTCAATATCTATTCTTCAGCTTGTGCAACCTTGTGTTCTCCAGTATATTTTTGGTTTCTCTTTCGCTCAAATACTCTCTATAGCACCAGGTGCTAAATCCACACACTTATGGCCCCTTTGTATTGAAGGATTTTCATAGGAATATTGGAGGATTCCGATCCATTGGATTTCCCCCCTAAAGAAGCCCTTTGGATCAAAGGAATGGCACCTTCAAAATTCCTATTGATTGCATTCCTACACCTCAATCCTATGGGAATTTCAACATCCACTACAACCTTTTTTTTACACTCATTCGCGTAGGATCGAGGCACTTTTCCTGTGTTTTTCCTATGTTCCATCCAAATGACAATTCCTACAATTTTTCTTTGTTTTGTAATCCTCTGTTTTGCACCTGCAATCCCATCAAAATCCTGTGTTTTTTGAATTCCTATGTTTTCTAATCATCTGATCCAAAGAAGCCCTTAAAGCTTTTCACAGATGAACACCTCAGTTTTCAAGAAGAACTTTGCTACTGTGGTACAGTAAGGTTTACAATTTTGATCATCTTGTAGTTTTTTCATTAGTGAGGAATTAGTGTTAGAGCTTTAATGAAACACGCATCATCCTCCACCAAGAAAAAAAAGCTAGCCTCATTTACCTTATTTTACTTCTATTTTCATATTGGTCTCACCTTCGACAAAAAAAAGTCAGTTTGATGTTGTCGAGGTCTTTCCGACCAAGATAGACACTTTGAAGAATGGAAATTACTGTATTACAAATCATTGGTGGCCTGTTTGGAGCACAAACAAATTACACGCAATCCAAACAGGACCGTTGTTTAATCATATCAAACTTGCAAGTAGTTCCGTACAAGGCACAAACCTTGTTTCTTGAAATACGCAGCTCCGTCCTGTGACAACATGTTTCTTGATTTTGTTGAGGAGTTCTGCATGCATATGCTGCTATGTTGAGATATTTCACAATGCTTTTGTTTCTGTCGAGTATGTGTCACATAGTTTGACCTTTGTACTTCACGACGGCCGATTCACCTTCCACTAGTGTAACTTTTTCTCAGATTTTCCTGCCTTGTGTGAAATGTTAATGTCATTCAGCCTGCCTTGTCAACGCCCGGCCTCATGCATGAAACTTGCATCCAGTGTGGGAACAACATGTGGTTTTGACATGCGATTGCAGCGTACATTTAATAAGCTGGCCAAACTCTCTAGCATGCCATTTCCATTTTTTATTGAATAAAGGTGTAGGTATGGAGTTCCTTGTGTTTCTTCCTCACCGGATTAGGTTTTCTTGATCCAATTTCAATAAGTATTGCATCACTGAACGTCTCACGTTTTGAATCATATGTAATTAAATAATTGCAACCCACTACCTATTTTCTAGCACATGCCCTACCAATTTTTCTAGCACATGCAAATCCTCTGCATCATTAAGCAGATGCAAGCCCTTCACATTCCATTTTTCAACACATGCAAACCCTCCTCAAGCACATGCAAATTCTTCACTTCATCATTTTTTTTCCAGCAACAAATCAGTCCAACGAATGTCATGAGCCATTTCAACATGTAGTCAGGCCCCATTTACCGCTAGGTCTGCTACCGTTGATATATGGTGAGGATGTGGAAGAGACTTATTCCCAAATCAAGGCGCGGAGTATTATCTAGTTCTTCTAAAACTCGAGGGCAATGTGGTCATGTACACTTTGTGGATAATGAGACGAGGGATGACATACTTTGTTGATATGAGACTAGAGATGATACATAGTGATGGATCAGTGCGTGTGCGGGTGTTATTGTTGAAATGTGAAAGATGATACACTGACGAGAAGTACACGGTCATGCTAGTGTTAGGTTTGTGGCTCACACAACAGCCTAGCTAGAGCCTAGGGACTACAAAAGTAGTTGCTCCGATCATGCGCCTTCTCTTTTCCCCTCAGACTTGGCCACCCACGATCAAAGATATTTATCCCATCATCAATCATCTAGTAAGTTCGGCTACAATTTTGTTACCACGAGTAAGTTCGGCTCTTAGACTTGGCCGCCCATGAGCAAATATTTTTATCGAAAAATCATCTGGCAAGTTAACATCATCATAAGGTTTTATAGTGTGCATACGAAGTAGCTAGTCCCCTAAGCTGGTAGTGTGCTATCATGTCATCTACTAACTTCGTTCCTATAAGACCTTTTTAGCGATTTAAAATACGGACTACATACTGAGCAAAATGAGCGAATCTGTCCTTTAAAATATATCTATATACATTCGTATGTAGTCCGTATTTAAATCTCTAAAAAGGCTTATATTAAAAAATAAAGAGTGTAGTACTCTAAAAGTCTAAATAGGAAAAAAAAGTACTCCATCCGTGCATAAACATAAAATGTTTGGGATATTTTAACATGGACTAATACGGACTAAAAAGAATGAACAAGCACACTAAGACATATCTATATACATCCGATTAAGATATTTTTTAGAACATGTTATATTTTTGAACGGAGGGAGGGAGTAGCATTCTAGCTAGCTAGGCGAACAGCTTGTGAAATTTTAAAAGGGTAGCTAGGTGAAGAGAAAGCCAGCTACTAAAGTCCACACCCATAGTATCGTCATGTTCTACTCAGCTGATCTATTGTTATCCATTTTCATGTCATGCAAATGTACTTTCACCAACCACTCTAGCCTCTAGCCGATTAGGCCTCAGTCCTCTCCTTGATTTTCACCGCGCGTGCCGTGTCGTGCTGGACATGCATGGGCAATCAGACAGCCGACACGTGCGGAGGCCCAAGGCCTTCCAGTTCCTCCCCGCACACGCGACAGCTAACTGCTATAGTCTCCGTTTCCCAAAAAAGAAAAAGAAAAGAAATGCTATACTCCCTTCTAGGCGTTTTTGCCGTTGCTTTGCTCTGCTTTCTCACGACTCACGGATATCACGTCACGCCTCTACTCTCTTCCATGCACCCCTTGGGTCTCTCCCGTGCTCGTTTCGCACGTCGCCTTCGCAGCGGACAAGACTCCCCCGACCGCACCCACCGCCGCGGCCGCGGCTCGCCACATCAGAACGCACGCGCCGCCTCTATGTGTGACAATGAGTAGCAAACTGGCAATATACTATTGGAAGAGGACGATGGAGGTGTGTACTGAACTGATCGACGTGCCGTGGATTAGCGGCGTACGACCTGTGTTCAAACTGCAAAGTCGATGCGAAATACCGCCTCGGAAAAGCTACTCCTACTTGTCATCAAAATAAATAAAAGATGATGCATCTAGATGTATTTTAGTTCTAGATACATCTTTTTTTTGTCCATTTTGATGACAAGTATTTTGGGACCGAGGAAGTAGTATTTTCTAACGCATCGGCAAAATACAATGGCTCGCAGCAGGAATAAGTTGGAGCAAGATTCATGTCCCAACACGTACGGCTGGCAGTTTAGCAATACACTTTGTAATACCATATTTGTGAGTGGGGCGTTGTTGCACCCAGGAGCATATGGGATTGAGCGATGACGGTGCTTTGGCGTCGTAGTCCCTCTTGAGGGCATCATTTTTGGAATTTGCTCCGGGTGAAAGGACCAGCAACGCCGGTAGCGCACAGCCTGGTGGCACGACCGCCGATAAAAATCGCGTCGACTATGGTCATGGCAGTGTCTCCGATGTCGTTTCTTTATATAGGCATCGTCGCTGCAGTTTCCGTTATCATGCTCAGGATGCTCCAGGGGAAACCCTAGATCTGGGTCTTCCGGATCGAGCGATGACGGCGTCCTTGGTGTCGTTCTTCTATCTGGGGCATCGTTTTGGAGCAAGTGCTCGTTGGAGGGAACTAGAGGAGGAGCGGTGTTACATCTACCACAAGGCCTGCAGCGGATCTCGGTGGCATGGTGCTGCGGAGTTTCAGCGACGGGCGTGTTTGTATGGATACGTGCAAGATGGTGGTGTTGTCTGGCGTCGTGATGGCGTCGACGACAGGTCTAGCAAGGTCGATGCGTCAGTGTTTGCTTTGGAGATGGATCGATGGAAGACGACGGCGGCGGCGGCCTTTGTGGGTGTGCCGGACCAGTGTGTGCCCCAGCAACGCGGCTTGGTTGGGGCATCTAGGTTTAGATGTTAGGCTTTGTTGTGATGTCTGTTTGGTATTAGCCTCGAACTATCGGCACCCCTTTATCAAGTGAATAAAAGTAGCGATAAATGTTGTCAAGATGTTGGCTTCAAACAACATGACGTACTACTTTGTAAGGAATTTGTGAATGATTAATAAAATGACTGCATGCATCGCTCAGATGTAGAGGCCGTATGCTCCTAGTTTTTAAAATGTATTTTAAACATATTTTGAAATGTCCCAAAATTCCGACAACATGTTCCGCTCTTACATCTTGACATTGTACGTACTCACAAAGTCATTTCACGAGAACCGACAATTTTTGTGTCACATGTGGAAAACACAAAATTCATTATTAATTAAAAAGGGTTTTCGCGAGATATTTATTTGTCTTTTTACACAAGCCACATAAAATGTCAATTTTAAACAAACCTTGGCGTGCACACATAGAAATCGAGATGTATGCGTCAATTTGTTTTCAGAATTTCTTGACATTTTGATATGTTTTTTCGATGGCAGGAGCATATGCTCCCGTGTGCCAAAGTGAATTTCCACATATTTGCTCAATGCCGTATTGCTTTTGTCTATTTTTTAATCTTTTTTATAAATGACATTCTCATTGGATCAATATATTAAGATATTACAACCACACTGACCGAATGTTTGCCCTCCGCTTAATGCCTTAATGAGAAGAAAACAGCCAACGTGTCATACACAAATCAAGGACAAAAATATCGTTTTACAGCGGAAAAAAAGAGGGCAGCCTAAGATGCGAAAGATTCTGCGCAAAGATTACACTTCAATATAGTACATGGGAGATACATCTCTCATTGTATGCTTCAATCAAATAGATGTCATCACAAAAATGTATTTGTCATTCAGCATCTATAGGATAGATCAAGTATGGAGCCCTCCCATACATGAATGAATAATCTGAATAGGACAATGAAACTAATTCTCTTGGTCCTCTGCATTTACAAAGGTGCAACTCATACATTGAAAACTCACGTGTTTTCTTTTCTACAGCAGATTGAGAATCACGTGTTCATCCATAATTATATACGACACCAACGTCCGGATATATATAAATCCCGCATAGCTTGCTCCAACCAGATGTTGCCTAGTCTCATGTGCTCTTGCCTCTCAGACCTTTCCAACCGATAGACAAACAATAAAGCATGCAAAGGAGTGGATTTTTCTCATAAAAACAGTAACATAATTACAACGAAAAAGTTAATTACCAAACACAAAATATGTTCAAATGACAATCAATAAAATTTTATATAGTATCTCAACTCTTAACTAAAAATCAACAAGTTTATTGCACTTTAAATTCTTTGGACCTATATTAAGCAGAATATGATTGAAATATATAAATAAATATTTTCTAACTTTAGTGACAGGTATACATTCCAATGGTGTCTATTACAGCCTTGAAAACCAGACAAAAATTCCTACACAAAATTACCAATACACTAACAATCATTATTATTAACATTTTTTTGCATTTTATATCCAACATTTAAAGCTGTAATTTTTATTTATTTGATTTCTTTATAGCATCTTATTAATATGTTTTCATAAAACTATTAGGCTAAGGTATATTTTGTCGATGCCTCACTGGATTGCTTATCTTGAATTAATTTCAGTTGTATATTCCTATTTGACAAGGTCACACTTTAACTGATGCAAAAAATATTTATATTAAACATGTATACTTTATATGTGGATATATTTTATCAATTAACACATAATCTTAATTAGCATGTTCTCTATTTTTAGTTAGTGCGACTGCACACAATATTATAAATATTAACATATAATGTTTATTACATCATTCTAATATCTATCATGGGTTGTTTTAAGTAAATTCAAACCAACTTAGTTTCTATATTCCGAGACACTAACATATAAAAAATTGCTGGAAAAAAGCATGAGGAAAATTAAACAGAAACAAAAGGCAAAGCCTTCAGACTAATTTTGTGGTTGCATGCATCAGTTTGTATATATCCACGCCAGCCGGCATGCGCGCACATGAGTGTTATATATATATTTTAAAATCCTTAAATATCTTCATAGAAGTCTGTAAATTCTAACAAGTATCTTGATAGAGGTTTCTAGTGTATGATTAAGTTTAAAAAATAGAAAAGTCCAAGAGCACGTAAGTTGTTTACGATAAATTTGTCGTCCAGTCATTTTCTTATTTATGTTTATATTTTTTTCCCTGAAATGAAAAGGTCGCCCTCTCTACGTATTTACCTATAACAGTTTTGGCGAAATCACCAATTAAGGAGCACTCTTTGCAAAGTTCACTCCCACTGTGTGCACCACTTCTTGCAACCTGGGAGTTTTCCCTTTTTTTCGTGAATTTGTTTGTTCAAAATATATTTTATCTCTTAAATTGTGCGTCGAAATCTCTTACCGTTTTTCTCGTTGGATTCCTCGTGCCAAGATCTTCAACACTAGATCCCATGTTAATAGGTTTTGATGAACTTTTTTTCATGAAAAAACCGAGCTGGGAGCATGTTTTCCCCCCTTTTCGTAGACCATCCAGCGACTATTACAAGCACTGAAGTGAGCCGAAGGCCACCGCCGTCATCAACCCTCCCTCGATGAGGCCAGGCAAAACTTACTGTAGTAGATAGCTTGAAAGTCACCGTGCTATGGTCGCATAGGGATCAGACCAACAACCGCCGCCGATGAACCGAAGAGTTGATCAGAAGGATCTAACCTAAATACATGCTGACAAAGACGAACGAAGACCGACTCCAAGCGGATCCATCAAAGACACACACCCCACACGCCCTCCGACGATGCAACACACACCACCGGGACGAGGTTAGGCAGTGATAACCTTATTCCATCTTCAAAGAGCCATTGTTGTCTCATCTTACTAAGCAGGACACAAACCCTAGCAACACTCAAAGAAACATATATATAAAAGTGGAGCCCTCGTGGCGGCAAGGGCCGGGATCCACCACGTCTCCATGGCCTTAAGGCTATAGGAAATAAGGCAGATCGGTGGCGACGTCGGCACAGGCAGAAACCCTAGCTACCTGTTCTATTCGCTTGGAGGAGACCGAAGGTATATATACCAATTGCATTGCACTGTCCATTTAAAGGCATGTACTTGGGGACGCATTTATATCTTGCTCAAGTCGTAAATTAGAGATTGTATTGTACCTAGAAAGAATAAAATGAAGCGACTATTCCCGAGTCGATTTTAAAATAGTTAGATCCAGTCGACAATCATAGTTGTTAGACGGTGATATTATCACCCCTTTGTATTTTACACGAATCCCAGTGTTTAAATAAGTTTATAGTATCAATTTGAAAGCAATTATGGGTGCTCATAGGATTAAGGTGTGCATGTATGTGTTCATAGTTCCTTGAGTATATAGCATATGTGAGCGTTTGCATGTTTTCAATAAAAACTTGAAAATTGTTATGCCTCGGTCGTTTGTAAAAACAAGAAGACAAAATTGCAAAGCTAAACAACAATAGAACCACACAACTCCATTCAGAAGTTGCTACAATGCTTTTTTTGTTCAAACTAATAAGACCCGACAACAACATTGGGTGTTGCAAACCAACCTATGGTTGGATGGTTATAAAGACAACAATATCCAAGGAGTGAAATGGTCCATTAGTCCATTCACTCAAAGTGATTGCATTCTTTAGGACAAAAACCTCAGGAATTGATCAGATTTAGTCCATAAACTCCTTTATTTATCAGTTAAGGCCAAGACAGATTGAAAAGAGAGAGGGG
>LR738712.1:661350701-661371612 GCA_902687465.1 Secale cereale
GGGGGGGGGGGACGGGACGTCCACATGGCTGCCATGTCAGCGTACCTTGGACCACTCGTTCTTGATTTAATTTCCACAACGTGTCTTATGCAAAAATTACAAAATCAACTAGTTTATTTGCATTTAAAAATTAATAAAATCAACCAGTTCATCCAATGCATTGTGTTCTTATTTTTTTTTTAACACGCAAAAATAACATCAATGACGTGCTGATTTTGAAGAAACAACACCCTATATAAATTAAACCATGCACGAACAGTTCAAGGTACGCATGTGGCAGCCATTTGGACATTTTTTTTCCTTCTCTTTTGAATCATTTTTGGCCTTAGCTGGTCAAATAAACAAGTTATTCAATTAATTTTGATCCATTCGTGAGTTCTTGGCCTAAAGTGTGTAATCAATTTGATTTAGTGGACTAATGAGCTTTTCTCTCTATTCCTAGCTCACCGGGGTTCAGGTCCTAAATTTGACAATGATGCTCGCATTATTCTGGATTTATTTCATGCCTTCCGGCGATGTGCGTTTAGTGAGAGGATATATTTTTGCTGACTACGCATGCGTTTGTGACAAGCTCATAGTCTCTCATAGATGTTCATAGAGTTAGGGTATATGCGTGTGTTTATAGGGACGAGTGTATGAGCATCTACGTATGTATTGTGTTAAAAAGACAGCATTACGTGTTTTGGACCAGTACAACCTGGCATGGATAACCACTTAATTAACCAGTCCAGCACGATGATTAGTCCCGTGTGGCTTCACATATAAAGTCATCTTTGAACAATTTGACGCGTACTTTGACTACTATCATCTCGTAGGTAAACAAAACTAGTGTAGGTTTGACTTGCTTCCTCCATCCCCAACCGAGATCAGTTGATCACCAAAGCAAGTGGTACTACACGCGCGCACACACTCTCGTCCATTTCCAAAGTCAAGATTTAGCGTTTTCGCGCCAAATGCAGGCGCGCGCGGCCTAGTTAAGTTAGGCAGCCACCTCTTCGTCTCCAGGCTCCAGCTACTTCTCCCCCTAAAACCATGGCATCTAGCAGACGTAGCTACCAAATGATCGCCGGTGCGCTGTGCACGTCCACCTCATCGTCATGGTTCTGCAGCTGGACCGGCGCCGCGTGTCTCGTGTGGCCGCGGTGGCTCGTTATAGGATCCTGCTACGTACAACTATGTTACAGTGGTAAATGTTCCGCAACTCCGCCGGCGAGTCCGGTCCGAGGTTGCGGAGCGGTGGGCGAGCGTCGTAGACGAAGTAGTCGAACAAGCGAAAGTAGATTGACACAGGGAAATATGAGGAGACCAGCTTTATTAATCAATGATCAGGGGTTACAATGATTGCTCCTCGTCTCTTTATATAGGGGTACAGGGCAAAGGGATAAGTACCCACTTAACGTAAAGTGAGGGAGCGGGAGGGGCTACCCCGTGCGATACGCACGAGGCGAGCCGCCACGCCCTGTGGCCCAGGTTTCCCAACACTCCCCCTTGGGTAATTATCCATATATCCATGCCTCAAAACTCCGAAAAACCCAGTGGGAAAAAATATGGAGAAAGAGCACATAGTATACGTTGTTGTATTGCACGAATTGCCTCGTTAAAAACCTCGTGTGAGAAACATCAGGAAAACTCACCCAAGGGAAAAAGAGTACAATCCACTCAACCATCATGTCGAGTACTCGATCATCGGGATTGAGATTTTAACGACGAGTTTGTGAAGTTTCTCCCCCTGAACTTTGCATCTCTCTAAGTCTCATCATACTGATTCCACGCACACACCTCTCTAAGGTTGATGCCGGTAATGATTTAGTGAACATATCAGCAAGATTGTCACAGGACTTAGTATGCAAAACTCTCACCTCGTTCAACTGCTGCAACTCATGTGCATAGAAGAACTTGGGGCTAATATGCTTTGTGAGGTTACTCTTCACATAACCCATCTGAACTTGTGCAACACAAGCAGCATTATCTTCATAGATAATGGTAGGGGTTTGTACGGTGTTCAGTCCACATGTCTGCTGAATGTGGCCGATCATCCGCCGAAGCGATACGCATTCTTTTGACGCTTCGAATAGTGCCATGATTTCCGAGTGGTTTGTGGAAGTCGACACAAGAGTTTGCTTGGACGATTTCCAGGAAAACGCAGTTCCACCACAAAGGAAAACATACCCAGTCTGCGATTTGCAATCATGCGGGTCCGATAGGTACCCAGCATCGGCATAGCCTATAATAGATAGGTCTTGATTCCTCTTATAAAACAGGCCAAGATCTTTGGTCCCTTGCAGGTAACGGAAGACGTCCTTGACACCTTTCCAATGTCTTTTGGTAGGTTCAGAACTGTACCTAGCAAGCAAACTGACGGCGAACGCAATGTCTGGCCGTGTGCAGTTTGCGAGGTACATAAGTGCTCCAACTGCACTCAGGTAAGGAACCTCTGGTCCCAGAGTTTCCTCCCCCTCTTCCTTTGGCCTGAACGGGTCCTTGTCTGGCTGTAAAGATCTTCCGACCATCGGGGTCTTAGAAGGATATGCCTTATCAAATCCAAATCTTTCCAACACCTTCTGGGTGTAGGTCGACTGGTGCACCAGAATCCCATCAGGGGAATGTTCAAGTTGCAGACCTAGACAGAACTTGGTTTTACCCAAATCCTTCATCTCGAATTCCGACATCAGGTAGGAACTCGCTTCCTCAATATCCTCAGGTGTACCGATTATGTTTAAATCGTCCACGTACACCGAGATTATACAGAATCCATCTTGGGATCGCCGTATAAAAACACATGGGCAATCTTTATTGCTTGTGTAGCCCTTCTGATGAAGGAAATCGCTTAGGCGATTATACCACATTCTACCTGACTGCCGAAGTCCATAAAGTGCCTTTTGAAGTTGGACACTGTATAGACTCCTGTTTGCTCTATCATGGTTCGGAACAGGGATACCTTCAGGAACCTTCATGTATATGTTCGAATCCAAGTTACCATACAGGTAAGCAGTGACAACATCCATTAATTTCATTTTCAAACCCATGTTTACTGCCATCGAGATCAAGTATCTAAAGGTAACTCCATCCATGACCGGGGAATAAGTCTCCTCAAAATCGACACCTGGTCGTTGAGTGAACCCTTGAGCGACGAGCCTTGCTTTGTACCGTACTACCTTATTATTCTCATCTCTCTTTCGAACAAAAACCCACCTATGGCCAACAGGGCGAATGTGGGGAGGAGTTCGACACACTGGTCCGAACACCTTCCTTTTGTTGAGAGATAATAATTCGGCAGTGATTGCCTGCTGCCAATCTTTCCAATCTGACCTCTTCTTACAATCGGCGAGCGTGTTAGGCTCAGGGTCAAGATCTATGATTGAGGCAATTTTTGTAGCAAAGTTAATGTCGACAATCACCGTTGCTCGGTTCATGGACTCCCCCGTGTAAATATAATTTATGGCCATTTCGTCATGGAGCGCATCCGGCGCCAACACTTGCTCTACCAAATTTCCCATTATGGGAGCAAGGTCCTTTAGATTTCCCGCGCCAATGTGTGCGCACACATCTCCGCTCGGCGTTTCCCCTATGGGAAAGTTTAAGTCCGGAATTTCGTGCACTGAATTTTCCGTACTTGTGCCAGGTCTCGACTGGCTCCCCGTTTCACTTTGGGGTACTTTGGCGACAGGCTGTAATAAATCTCTCTTATCCTTTTTCGTCGGGCGTCCCCGAGTACTTGGGATTTGAGAAGCCGGATTTCGCGTCCTTTTAGGCCTTTGGACGGGAGCGGGTATACCATCATTTTTCTTCGGTATTTCAACCCTTTCCGGTGCATTGCGCGCGTGCACATGCGATTTTGTCACAGACTTTAAGTCGCTAAAGTGGTCAGGCAGTTGATTTGCTAATGACTGCAAATCTATTATCTTTTGGACTTCTCTCTCTGTCTCGGCAGTGCGCGGGTCATGAGCGTGGATCCCCGTGGCTTGCCACGTGATTTCTCGACTTTTAGCATCAAGGGGTTGATTCTCTCCCCCTAAAGTCGGGAAAAAATCCTCGTCAAAGATACAATCAGCAAAACGGGTCGTATGACAGTCACCTGTCATGGGGTCCAGATACCTGATTATGGACACAGTCTCATAACCAACGTATATCCCCGACTTACGGAGCGGGCCCATCGCCGATCGCTGGGGTGGTGGTATTGGTACGTATACCTGGCAGCCGAACCTACGAAGGTGGGAAATTTTCGGTGCCGACCCTTGCGCAAGCTGAACAGGAGAGTGGATGTTGTAGGCCGACGGTCTAAAGTTGATGAGTTTGGCCGCGTGTAACACTGCGTGGCCCCAACATGTAGTTGGTAAATTACAACCCTGAAGGAGCGGTCGAGCAATGAATTTAATTCGTTTGATCAATGCCTCGGCAAGCCCATTTTGTGTATGGACATGCGGTACTGAGTGCTCAACTTTGATTCCCATTGCCATGCAATAATCATCGAACGCCTTTGAAGTAAATTCTCCGGCGTTGTCCATTCGAATAGACTTTATATGATAATCGGGGAAATTATTCCTCATTTGTATGATCTGAGAGATCAACTTTGCAAAGGCATGGTTCCGTGTTGACAGCAGGCAAACATTGGACCATTTAGAGGAAGCATCAATGAGCACCATGAAGTACCGAAACGGCCCCGTGAGGGGCTGAATTGGACCGCATATGTCCCCTTGGATACGTTCCAAGAACGCGGGGATTTCATCCCTCACCTTGAGGGGCGATGGCCTAATGACTAACTTCCCCGTGGCGCATGCGGATCATACGAAATCATCGGGATTCGGGAAGTTCTTGACATTAACATTATGACCATGCGAGTTGTTAATTATATTTCTCATCATCGTAAGTCCGGGGTGGCCTAACCTATCGTGCCAGAGGCAGAAGAGTTCAGAGCTTCTAAAAACAGTCTTGAGGGTAGTGTACACGGGCGGTGCTACTATTTTAGTGTAGTATAGCCCTGTGTCGAATGAAGGAAGCCTTTCGATAACATGTTTACCATTTACATCCCGCTTTGTGATGAGTAGGCACTCCTTGCCGTTCTCGTCATCGGTCTCAATATGAAGACCATTGGCGCGGATGTCTCTGAAGCTCAAAAGAGTACGAGTCGACTCCGGGAACAACAACGCTTCTTTAATGATCAAAGTTGTTCCCATAGGAAGTATGATAGTAGCTCGTCCGGAGCCAACTATGTTTGAACCGCAGCCGGCGATTGTCATAATACTTCCCGGAGATTTTTTAATAGACTCAAAATACTTAGTTTCTCGTAAAATGGTATGTGTGGTTGCGCTATCGGCAAGGCATGTTTCCTCCATTCGGGCGCCACACGCGTTCTAAAATATGACATCTAATTAATGTAATGAGGAAGACGCTACATTAATAATAAATGCACACATTTCAGAACATAACATACTATCATGAATAAATAATGGAATAAATGAATGGGATAAATGTCATCCAATCGCCAAAATAAAGAATAAGTTTGTGCTCTCATAGAGCTTACAACCAAATCGAATTTATTCGAATATATTGTATCAAATCACGGAATCCTGAGGACTAACAAGGGAAGCTAAGCAGACTCGGCAAAGAGGCCATTGATCTTAGCCTGGATCTCCATACTGGCGATCCCATCGTCGTTAGAGATCATCTTGGCTGCAGCATCAATGTCCAGTGGCGGCGCCGTAGGGGCGACCATGTGCTCAATCTCCATGGCAACGTTGGCGTCATTAGAGACCGCCAAAGCCGCCGCTATGGGCACATGCGGGGTCGCAACTATGGGCGTGGTGGTCGGCGTAGGGATCATCACGGGTGCCGCCATGGGCGCCGGTGGTGCTCCCCCCTGAACCAAGGCGAGGTGCGTCTCACGCGCCTTTCGAGCCTTGTATGCATCCACGACCTCCTGTGGTGCGCGACACTGGCGGGAGAAATGCTCCACCCAGCCACAGCGGAAACAGTCCTGAGGCCTCTGCCCACCCTTGCCCGGCTTTTGCTGCTTAGCCTGAGCGGATGGTTGAGAGCCCTTCTTCTTGCCCTTGCGGCCCCTCTTCTTCTGTCGAGGCTTGCGGACTTTGAGAGCGTTCACCTCCTGGCTAGAACTCCCCCCTAGTGGTTGCGCGACAAAGTTCTTTTTGAGAACCTCGTCATGCGCCTCTGCCACCTGGAGGACGTCAATCAACTCTGAATACCTCGTGTAGTTGCCCTGGCGGTAGTTCCGTGAGGACTGGACCGCGTCAGGGTGGAAAGTGGATAGGGTTTTCTCAATCTTCTGGGTGTCGGTAATCTCAGTACCACACAACCGAAGAGTTGTACAAATCCGGTGCAGAGCCGAATTGTACCCCCAACCGTCTTGAAGTCCGCAAACCTCAGACGGATCCACTCTGCCTCTGCACGTGGCTTTACAGTGTACTTCAGCCGTTCAAACCGCTGCTGAAGAGCGGTCCAAAGGCCAGAAGCACTCCGCTCAGCCATATACTCATCTTTCAGAGTAGGTGACAGGTGATGATGGAGAAAATGCAGAGCATGTGCATTCTCAGGTTCAAACTTGGGATCAGTGGGGGCCAGCTGAGCCCCCTTACCGATCGCCCTCAGGAGGCTCTTGCCCTGGAGAAAGATCTCACAGTCCGAGGCCCATGACAGGTAGTTCATCCCAGTCTGGGCCAGCTCAGCAAACTCCTTGTTAACGATTCCGGCCATCTGCAATTTATGCAAAAATCATGAGATTACAGCAGGTAATCTTTTGCATAAATGCGATGTTGATAAACTTATTCAATAAAATGACGTTCCAATATTTAAAACATGCTATTATATGACTTACTAATTGATTAAGAGTGCTAAACAATTAATCTACAGCAATCAAATCATATAATAATACCATGTTACAAAAGATAGCATGTTAAGCGCGTCTAGTACGTGAAAAATAGCCCAAAAATGAGTTCCCGAGGCATTTTTAAGCCCAAATACACATTTTCAGTGAAAACAGACAGTTCCAGGGGCTTCTACGCGAAATATTACAGCAGGAATAAAAACTCGCGTAAAATCTGGAAACTACAGGGGCTAAACCGCAAATTGCCGCGCTACAGCCTGCGCCCCCTTTTTTTTTCTGGAGGAACACCCACGGCCACGGCCCATCCGGCCCAGGAGCCAGCGGGCCGGCCCAGGCGCTGCGCTTGGCTTTTGCCCGCAACGACGCTAGGGTTTCCCCTAGCGCCCAGGGTGCGGCGGCGGCCTGGGGCCGGCCAGCTCGCGCGGCGGCGGCTGGTTCCGGCCAGCTCGCGCGGCGGCGGCCAAGGCCGGCCAGCTCGCGCGGCGGCGGCTGGTTCCGGCCAGCTCGCGCGGCGGCTCGGCGGCGGCGGCCAAGGCCGGCCAGCTCGCGCGGCGGCGGCTGGTTCCGGCCAGCTCGCGCGGCGGCTCGGCGGCGGCGGCCAAGGCAAGCGGTGGCTGCGGCCAGGCTAGCGGTGGCGGCGGCCCTAGCCAGCGCGCCCACGACGGCGGCGGCCCGGGCTCGCGGCAGCGGCGGCTCTGGCCAGCGCGCCAGGTGCCAGCAGGGCACGGCGTCTGTGCGTGCAGCGGGCACGCGGGCGCGGCGACAACGGCGGGGCTCCGGCGTGTAGCGGCGTGGCACGGCGTCATCTGGACGCCGGCCTCGGGATGTCAAAATCGTGCGTCTTCGGGACGTCACGACGCGTGTACGACAGGTACAACGCGGCGGTGCCGTGCTCATCCGGAGTACATGTAATCACCGTCTCCCTAGGTGTAGTCAACAAATCTCTCTTGATCCAAGAACATCGACATTGGTCGGCGACGTATTCGTCAGCCAGTTCTTGGGAGAGAAATCCACACCGTAGGTAGATTTATCCGAAAAAGAAACTAATCGCAAAAACGGAATCGTAGTAACGAGGGGGATCCATTTTTGCAAAAGATAGATCGGATCTTATACCTCCGCGTGAACGACGAAAGCCTGCTTGATGCAGGCTTGACGCAGGCTTGATGGAGAGTTGGTGGAGCGAAGCGTGCTGATAACGTGTTCCGCAACTCCGCCGGCGAGTCCGGTCCGAGGTTGCGGAGCGGTGGGCGAGCGTCGTAGACGAAGTAGTCGAACAAGCGAAAGTAGATTGACACAGGGAAATATGAGGAGACCAGCTTTATTAATCAATGATCAGGGGTTACAATGATTGCTCCTCGTCTCTTTATATAGGGATACAGGGCAAAGAGATAAGTACCCACTTAACGTAAAGTGAGGGAACGGGAGGAGCTACCCCGTGCGTGATACGCACGAGGCGAGCCGCCACGCCCTGTGACCCCGGTTTCCCCAAAGTGAGGGAACGGGAGGAGCTACCCCGTGCGTGATACGCACGAGGCGAGCCGCCACGCCCTGTGACCCCGGTTTCCCAACAGTAAAAACACTTTGACGGAGGAGATCCAAGCATGACACTTCACGCGCGGTCGAGGCTGCAGCAGCAAACAATTGGATAGAATATTTGCACAAATGGGGATTCGAACCATGCACCTTCACATTTTTGTTACACGAGTTACCACCGCGTACAGACCATTTGTCGTGTACAGTTTCACATCTTTTTCTTCTTGTTGTCTACCATTTCGGTTCTACATATCGTGTTTTTTCCAAACGGTTTTCTTTTGATTTTGTATGCACGTTTTTTCGCTCGATTTTTCCTCTTTTTTCCATCTTTTCGTTTTATATTTCTTTTTTTACTTTTATTTTTCACGAATTTCCTTTCGGGTCTGTAAACTTTTCAAAAATTCGTGAAACATTTTTAAAATCCGCAGACTATTTCGAAATTTGTGAACAATTTTCAAACTAATGAACTTTTTAGAATTCATAATATTTTTAAAAATATAACTCATGAACAACTTCCAAATTCGTAAATGTTTACAAAATCATGAACTTTTAGAAAAAAATACTCGTAACAATTTTAAAATTCACAAAAATTTCAAACTTGTGGTATTTCTCAAATCATGAACTTTTAAAATTTTACTTGTGAACAATTTCAAATTCGTCAACCTTATTTCAAACTTCTTAACGTTTTCAAATTCATGAACTTTTTTCAATGCTAGCGCAAATTTTGTGAGCATGTTGTTTTTCAACATGCACCAAATACATGCGCATTTTGATCAATTTGATGTATGTGAAAAAAAGACTATGAGATGGACTCTTCCGTCTTAACAAAAACTCCTCCGTTGTACATGATGTACCTGTGGACATTCATAAAATTTACCCAACTCTTGCAGGCTGTTGGGCATGACCATTCTAGTACTTCACACAAAACTTGAACGAATTCGGACATTGGGCACACGTTGTGTCACGTTCGGATAGTATTTTAGGATTTTTTTCATCGGGGAAATCATAGAATATGCAGAAAATATCAAAATTTAATGAGACTTGGCATGGATGCAATGCCATGATGATTCTAGTGTGTGAAAAAATAGGGTTCATTTCAGTGGCGGCTCCAGGAAATGAAGGCTGGGTATTCACTCAAATTTTTTTTTGCTCTAAATATAGTATATGAACTAAACAACAAACCACAAGCAATATATATGAACACAACAACACTAGGATAATGGCAGTAGCAATATTTCAATGTATCAGACCATAATGACATGAATACATAAGTACCTTTTGATTGATAAAGTGATGATATCCTTCTTACAATATAACTTTGCGGTCGCCTTTCTGGAAGAGATTGATGACATCTTCATCCTTCACTTGATTGAAAAATTCTCTCTCAACAAATGTAACCAAACAATTTTTCAAATATTCATCACCCATTTTGTTCCTTAACTTATTCTTCACATAGCTCATTGAAGAGAATACCCTTTCAACACTAGCAGTAGCTACTGGGAGAATCAATACCAACTTAAGAAGCTTGTAAACAATATTGAATAGTTCATGCTTGTTTGTCTCGACAAGCATAACTGAAAGCTGACAAAGATTTTTCAGGTTTTGAAACCTTTCATCTCTACGCACATTAGTAACATACATGTTTAGTTGCCATGGAAGTCTTGCTAGTTCATCACTTGTAAAATCGGAAGCATAAAACTTTGTAGCAAGCCTAACCAACTTCTCTTGGTCATAAGCAGCAAATAGATGAAGTGGACAAAATGCTGCCATGCAAGAAAGTAGCTCCGTATTTACCTCATCAAACCTGGCATTCAGCTCACTGAGTTGCCTATCAATGACACCCACAAACATATCAACCTTGAAGCGGTGGTAATTGGTCACACCATTACATAAACCCCTTCTAGGCCGGCCAATGGGAAAGTAAGGACCCTCCATATCAACAACTTTGATCTTATGCTTTGTACAAAAAGATGTGACCTTTGTGAGAAAATCATCCCATCCAGCATCGGTCCTCAAAGCCTCCAAGTAATACTTTGTGTCACTAACAAGCTCAATAGCATGAACAATATCTTCGTCTTGCTTTTGCAAAGCTCTACACAACTCATCTGTGTATCCAAATATTTCTTGCATCAAGTGTGCCATGAAAACAAACTCAAATGATCGAAATATTGTCTCTATGGATAGAGCCGCTTGTGCCTCCGCACCATGGTACTCGTCTCCACTCTTGCGAAGGACTCGTCGTAGTGCACCATACATACAGATGACATGGTTCACAGTTTTGAAGTGAGAGCCCCAACGTGTATCACATGGCCTTCCCAAACCCATTTCCTGATTCAGCCCACTCCCCGTTTCTACTTCTTCCAATTCCAGTGCATCAATGAGTTCTTCAGCCTGAGCTATCCGAAGCATTCTCATCTTTTTACAAGACATGCCAAGAGCATTTAACAAGTGTGCAAGCTGCTGAAAGAACCAAGTACAATCACCACTCTCCTTAGCAACAGCAACTAGAGTTAACTGTAATTGATGGGCAAAACAATGAACATAGTAGGCAGAAGGGGACTCATCCATAATCAGTTTTTTCAGGCCATTAGCATTACCTCTCATATTACTAGCTCCATCATATCCTTGCCCACGAACCATTGCAAAGGTCAAATTGTAGTTCATAAGCATTTTCTGAATTGCAGCTTTTAGTGTCAAAGAGGTGGTATCTTCAACATGAGCAAGACCAAGAAATCTTACAACCTCCCTTCCTTTCTTATCAACATAACGCAAGCAAACAGCCAACTGTTCATTCTGATACACATCACTAGACTCATCTGCAAGTATTGCAAAATGACCACCATCAAGTTCTTCAATGACTAGTTTAGTAGTCTCTTGTGCACAACATTTTATCACCTCTTGTTGTATATCATGGTGAGTCATCTTGCAATTCTGTGGAGCATTCTTGAGAACAACCCTGTCAACCTCTTCAAAATTTCCTGCTAGCCAATTTAGAAGCTCAAGGAAATTTCCTTTATTTAGCGAGTCTTCACTTTCATCATGCCCCCTAAATGCCAAGCCTTGGCTCAATAGAAATCTCACACACTTGAGTGTCCATGTCAAACGCTGTTTATACAAAGCCTTGTATTGTGAGGTGTTTGAAGCAATAGATTCCCTAATTGATGTTGTAGGTGTAGTGAACATATCATATTTTTCTTGAGCTTCAGCGTGAGCACTACTAACAGCTCCAATATGCCTCTTCAATCTTGCTTTCATGTTCCAATTATTAAACCCACCATTCACAAATGCATCTCCTTCGGGAGTTTTTGTTTTATCCTTGAACAAGTAGCAAACAAAGCAAAAAGCAGCCTCTTTTTCCACGCTGTACACAAGCCACTTATGATCTTTAAACCAAGTAGGGGAAAAGCGACGAGAATGTCCACTAAAATCTCTGATTTCAAACTTATGATCCTTTGGTTGACAAGCTCCCAAGTCAATGTATCTCCTTCTAACTCTATCCTGGTCATTGACATGATATGAAGATATAGGAAGTCGCTTGCCGGGATCACGTTCCAGAGCAGCCAAATCTGCTTCAAAGTGGGGCATTGATTCATCATCTTCATCAACCGCTTCATCATCTTCTACAATTGGGGTCGGGGAGCCTCTCTCCCTCTCCGGTTGTGGAGTTTCATCATGTGTTGGTACTAGTGCTAGCTGCAGATTGCTCTCAACCTCCACAGAAAGAGGAGTTGGTGTGGACGTAGAAGTTAACTTTCTTGCCTTTGAAGATTTGTCCCACAGTTCAAATAAGCTAACATCCTTTCTTTTCATCTACATCACAATTACATAAACAGAGTAAAATCAGTGGCAATGTGGCATGGACTGTTGAACATTGAAAACAATTTCAATTTACATAGTAATCACCAAATGAGTCACATACTAGTAAATACTAAGTAGTTCAATTTCAATTTTACAAGCAATCACTAAAAAATCTTCAGATTTGTTTAGAAAAGAGAGGGAAGAATACCTTGGTAGATGGCAGATGGCTCATGGCTGGATGCTAAACTTGGATGTGGATGGATGTGGATGGCACGAACTTGGACTGCCGGAGGGCGCCGCCGCGCTGGGGACGCCGGACCGCCGGTCACCGGAGTGCAGAGGTGAAGGCAGCGGGCAGACTGCGGTGGGGCAGAGCTGGGCGGAGCCGAGAGGACATAGGGCCGGAGGGTGAGGGCCGGCCGGAGGGGCGACGGACGGCGGGCCTGGCCGCCGGAGCCGGACCTCGACGGAGCAGCCGGACCTCGTCGGAGCGAGGGGATCGAGCGAATCTGGTCGGCCGCCTTCAACTTCAGCAGAACGAGCGAGCGAGGGTCGGAGGGGATCGATTGAATTGGTCGCTCTCGCTCGACCTGGACGACTGGACTACTCGCGGGCTAACTAGGAGTTATTGGGCTGGGCCGAATCTGTAAATTATACCTAGTAATTTTTTTACGCGAAAACCTTGGGTATTCCAGGGAAGTCCCTGGAAGACCCCCAGCGCCGCCGCTGGTTCATTTGATGTGTGTGGAAACAAAGTGATATGAGATGGACTCTTCCGCCTAAACCGAAATCCCTCCGTTGTACATGATGTAGTTGTGAACATTCATAAAATGTAGCCAAAATTTTCAATCAACTGGGCATACCCATTCTAGTACTCCACGCAAAATTTGAACAAATTCAAACACCGAATGCATGTTGCGTGACACCCGGTAAGTATTTATGGGGTTTTTTCATTGGGAAAGCAGTAAAAATGCATACAATGTCAAATGTTGATGAACCTTGGCATAGATGCATGCCATGATGATTCTACTCCGTGGAAAACAAACTGGGTTCATTTGATGTATGTGAAATATAAGTGTTATGTCATGGACTCTTCCGCCTAAACCGAAACCCCTATGTTGTACCTGATGTACATGTGGACATTTATAAAATTTACCAAATTTTGTCAGAAGCTTTGAAATAAAAATCAAGGAAAGAAAAGAAATAAATTGGTGAGGCCCAGGACGGAGTGGTGTGTGCGTCAGTTTGTGTGACGCTACTCCATGTAAGGAAGCCTCTCGGTGCTTCAGGAGCCATAAGGAGTAGCTGGCGCTCACTTGGGTACCTCCCTCTCATGCCCACTCGCTTGAGTTTTGTTTTTGTTTTCTATTTCATGTTGTACATTGTTGCAAAGAACACTCATTAAGAAAATAGGAGGGAGTATAATTACAAGTTGACTTTTAGATAATTACTAGTTCGAAGAAAGTCCATTGATTTGAAAAAGAGTTGAAAAAAGTCCATCAATTTTGAAAAAGAGTTCACAAATATGAAAAACAAGTCCATAAAAATTTGGAAAATATCACATTTCACAATTTTGAAAAAAGTTCAATGATTTTATTTCACAAATTTGAAACTAATTCATTGATTATGAGAAAAATCATCAGTTTTCAAAAAATATTCGCCGGTTTGAGAAATAGTTCAAGAATTTTTAAGAAAACTTTATCACGCTTTCAAAAAAATCACCGATTTTGAAGAAAAAATATCAGGAATTTGAAAAAATCCATCATTTAGAAAAAAATCATGATTTTAAAAACTCCGCGCATTTAATAAAGAAAAGAAAAGGAGAAACGAAAGAGAAAAATGAAACTAAATAGGAAACAGTGCGCCCTTCCCAAAAAAAAACCCGATGAAACTGTGCATTTTGTCCGTATTATTAGGATATAAAAAGAAATCTATCACAGTTGGTAAGTGAGGCTGTCCTATATCCTAAAGGTGCGAGGTTCAAATCTTGCAGTGCACATATTTTTGCCAATTAAAAAATAGAATAAATGGCCGGCCCACCGTGTCAAATAAGAAAAGCGTCCATGTACAACGTATAGTATATAGCGGGTGGAGATTTTACGAAATATGACCATAATCTGAGCCATCCTTGTGTTTAGGGGAGGTGTATCGGCTGAAGTGAACTTCAAATGGAATGGAAGAGGTCGAAATGCAAACCCTCTTTGTAGCCGTTAGGTACTTCAGATGTCCTGATCGATCTAGTGATACTAAATTATTCGAGTTGCCGACTGATGCTCATCTATGAGCAATACGTACGTACAGAGCCTAAGAGGTGAATTATCATGGTAAGATATTTCTCTTATGTAGGTACACTTCCCATGCTTTTGAACCTTGGTTGATCTTAGCTCCGAGGAGGCCCGAATATAATCCATTCCGGTATCTTTGTAAATTCTTACCTCCATATCATGATATTCAATCGTTTTTCTCACTCGTGTTTGTCATTTAGATTTCTTGCTTCTGTCGTTCCAGTTATGACCAGACTCCTGGATATATTGACTTCCCCCTCTCGAACGGGGTTAAACCCAGATTCCATTATAATACGACAATATACAGCACCCCGTAGTAACATATTGCTACTGTATGTTTCACTGGTTTGATTTCAGAGGGGAATAATTTGCTCACCTTCATCGAAAAAAGCTTCCGCCCCGCTTTGTAAACAAAGCCACAGCCAATACAGATGGAGATACACACACACCAACCTTGCTGGGAATGCCAGCTTTACAATAGAGGCACAAAGAGCTAAAAAAGGTAATATACAAGCCAACCTAAGCTCTAAACTAAAGAAGCTGCTAGTTCCAGGTAATAAGAGCATCTCCAGCCGTCCCCCAGGAGGTGTTTTTGACCACTTTTTTACATCCGGCGATAGAAAAATAGCCTAGTCGGACCTCCAGAGTCTCGTTTTTCGCCGGATTTGGCCGAATATACGCCCGGCGGTCCCAGGTGAAACCCAGCCCGCCGGGGGGCTCTTGGGGACGCCGACGCTATATTTGAGGCGTTTTTGGCCCATAGTCAGTGTCTTTTTCCTTTCTCTCTCTTCTCTGTCCTCTGTCCTCTCTCCTCTCTTTTCATCTTTTCTTCACGGACGAAGCCGAGAAGGGCGTGGGTGCCGAGCATGGCTGGGGATCCGGAGCTCGCCGGGCAGGGGCGAGGCCGTGGCGCCATGGTGGAGCAGCCGTGGTCTGGTGGATGGCTGGGACGGGGCGGCGCGGACGTGGCTGGGACGAGGCGGCCGCGGACTGGACAAACTCAAGGAGAAGGAGCTCGGCGTCCATGAAGCTCGGGACGAGGCCGGACTGTCCATGGCCTGGGACGGGCGCGGCCTGGGTGGCCGAGGCCTCGGATGGGGCGGGCACGACCCCGGACGGGGTGGCGCGGCGACACGGCGAGGCCGAGCCGTCCGTGGCTTGGGGCGGGCGCGTCCTGGGCGGCCGTGGCCTCGGACGGGGCGGGCGCGGCCCCGGGCGCGGTGGCGCAGCGGCACGGTGAGGACGGGGCGTGCCTCCACCCCCACCGCCGCAAGCTGCTCGCCATGGCCTGGGCGTGGCATCAGGGCCATCGTGCTCCCGCTAGCGGATCCTCGCGCTCCCGTCGCTGCTCTCCTCGCTGGCGGCCGTCCAGCTCGACCATCGTTGATGAACACCACCACGCCCACAACCTGTTTGGTTGAATGACAGGCAAGAATAGGTCAAAAGAAAAGAAAAAAAAGGCTATCGCCTGGGGGGACGGCTAGGAGAGTTTGCCCCCCAGAGCAAAAAACTGTTGCCGGGGCAACCCCAGGACGGCGAAAAAACGCCTCCTGGGGGACGCAACTAGTGGAGATGCTCTAAGCTCAAGTCTTCTCGGAGCTCCTCAACACACCTCACCAAAAAGGCCACCACTCCAAGGCACACTCCAATTGATGGGCCAGGCGAAATAAGCTACCATCAGGTTGACGGAGGAAGGGCCATATAGACAAAGCCTCCAAGGAGGAAACCGGCATCTGTGGACGTCGGCGGCGGCAGCCTGATAATATCAAGAACGACATTTGCCGGCGCCCCATCAATCAACCAGAGAGAGCATTACTGCCAGTGAACAACTACTCCCAATGCTCCTTGACTAAAGAGTACCAATGGCAGCCTACCCCATGACACTGATCCCAGCAACCCCTGGTCCTAGGATGACCTCGCATGCCAAGCAGACTGCCACCGTCTATAAGAGGCCAAGAAGACATCAAGATACATTTACGACGACAAGAGGCACCTAGAGGAACCTTGGTACCGAAAAATCAGATGAACACCGCCAAGGCACCTAGATGAACCTTGGTACCCAGTAATCAGATGAACACCGCCAATTTGCTTACCTTTAATACTCTAAAGATCAAATCTTCAGCTTGTGGAACCTCTCTGTTCTCCAATCTAGATTTGGTTTCTCACTTCTCAAATGCTTACTAGCATCAGCAGCTAAATCCACACACTTGCTAAGGTTTTTACAGATGAAGACCTCCATTTCCACTAGGGTTTCCCAGAAGAACTTACCTACTGTGGCTTAGTGAGGTTTGGAATTTTAATTATCTTATCATTTTCTCATCTGTTGATGTTTTAGTGTAACCACTTTAATGAAACCGCATCATCCTCCACCAACAAGTAAGCTAGAAGCGCCTCTTTTTTTTCACTTCACTTTTCATATTGGTCTCACCTTTGAGAGGAAAAAGTCTGTTTGATGTTATTGATTTCTTTCCGACCAAGATAACTAGATAAGCACTTCGAAAGAACGCAAATTACTGTATCACAAATCACTGGTTGTCTATATGTTCACCATGCTTCAGAATGTTAAATCTAAGTTGCAGAAAATCACTGTTCTTTTCTGTTAGCCAATAAGCATTTCGTGTCCAACTTAAGTGTATTTGAGTATAAACAAAGATGTCAATTCAACATACAAATCTGAATTCTTTCTGACTTGGTTTCTTCAATCATATCAAAGCTACAAGTACCTGTGTGCAAGGCACAAACCTGTTTCTTGAAATTGACAGCTCTGTGCTGTGACAACATGTTTCTTGATTTTGTTCAGAAGTTCTGCATGCACCTGCTGCTATGTTGAGGCATTTCACAATGCATGTTGCAATCAAGTACCTTTTTTTTGCGGGAAGTTGCAATCAAGTACCTGTCGTATAGTTTGAGCTTCAGATTACACAGGTTGACCTTCAGACGTCCCACGACCGATTCACCTGCCACTCGTGTAACTTTTTGTATATCAACGTGTTTGCTGGCTTCTGTGAAATGTAAATGTCATTCAGCCTGTCTTGTCAACGCCCGGCCTAACCGCCTAATGAAACTCTCTTGCGTGTCGGTTCCGTTTCCAGTTTTTGCTGCAGAAGTATTACGTTTTTGTAATTATTTGGTGACAGTGATTTGAGAAACTTTGCAGTGATAATTTTCTCAAATTCTTCTAAAACTATGGGTCATGTCTACTTTACGGATATGAGACGAGAGACGACAATACTTTGTTGATATGAGACGAGAGATGACATAATGATATATTAGTATGGGTGTTATTTGTTGACATGTATTATTCCATGTGTATTTGTACCTATGTATACTCTCCTACTCCCTCCGTTCGGAATTACTTGTCGCAGAAATGGATGTATCTAGACGTATTTTAGTTCTAGGTACATCCATTTCCGAGACAAGTAATTCTGAACGGAGGGAGTAGTATATAGGATCGTGGGTGTTGCCCGGGCCTGCGTGCAACATTCATCGGGCCTTCTGTTGTAACTCCTCCTGTATATGTTGTACCGAGGGCAGTCTGCCAAACATAGCGAATATCGTTGAGCAGTTCTCCTTCCAACTTGGTATCAGCGACCAGTTCCTCGCTTCTACTCCGTCCTCCGCCATGGCCGTCGAGCACGGATCCTCTTCCTCCGCCGCCACCAGCTCCGCCTCCTCGCCGAGCTCCCTCTCCTCTGCCTCCTCTGCAGCCATGTCCGGCGGCACCGCGGCCTCTACTTCCCGTGCGTCTTCTCCGGCCCTCAACACCGGCTCCTCCGCTCCTACTGCATCCCAGTTCGCCCCTCTTTTCTCCTCCAACCCGCCATCACCAGCGGCGCCCCCTACTCGCCACCCCATGTTCAATGATCATGTCTCCAACCACATCAAATTCCTCCTCGACCCCGACCAACAAAACTTTCACAAATGGAAATCCTTCTTCCTCATGGTCCTCGTCCGCCATGGCCTCTCCTACCTCATCGAGCACCCACCTCCCCCCAACGCCGATTCCCGGTACCTTGAGCTCGACGCCATGTCGCTCTGGGGGTGTATGCCACTCTTGCAGACTCCATCATCGACCACGTCATCGGCGCCACCACCACCTACGAGCTCTGGACCCGGATCAACGCCTACTTCCTCGCCAACCGCGCTGCTCGGTACATGACGCTCAACCGGCAGTACCGCAATCTCAAGCAGGGAGATCTCTCGGTCGCCGAGTATGCGCGGTGCATGAAGCTGCTCACTGCTGGACTCGCCGACATCAACCACGCCGTCACCGAGGTTGACCTCACCACCCAGTTCCTCCATGGCCTCGATGGTCATCTTGACACCATCCGAGTCGTCCTGGGCGACACCGTTCCCCTGCCACCGTTCGAGACCGTCTTCAACCTCGCCCAACGCGCTTCCGAGGTCAGCGCCACGGTGCTCGCTGTCCACGGATCTGGTGCCCCTCCCGGTGGCTCCTCCGCGGCCTCCAGATCCTCTGGCACCGGCGGCTCTGCTCTTCGCTCGGGTGATCGCGAGGCCGATCGCTCTCAGGATCGTGGGAGCGACCGCGGCCACGGACAGTCGCCTGGATGTGGCTCCTCCTCTCGCCAACAGGACAGCGGTGACCGCGGCCGTGGGCGCGGTCGCGGTGACCAGGGTGGCCGGGGCTCTGCATCGCCCTACAACCCCTACAGGGGCTTCTTTGCCCCCTACGGCATGGCCTTGCCCTCTCCGCGCTTCGGCTGGATACCGCCCAATGCTGCTGGTGTCCTCGGCCCGCGCCCGGGCGCCCACGCCAACGCGTACTCCATGCAGTTCCCGGCCTACCCCGCGCCCACTCCGCTCCAGCCGCCGTCTTGGGATCATCTCGCCATGCTCCAGGCGGCCTACATCTCTCAAGGCTTCCCCAACAACGGCAACGGCCCCGCCGAGTATTACCTCGACAGCGGTGCCTCCTCTCACGTCACCGGCAACCCTGGTAATATTCACCAATCCAATCCCTCTTTAAAGCATCATTTATCTCACATTATTGTTGGCAACGACACTCATCTCCCCATACAAGCCATTGGCTCCACCACACTCCCGCACAATTTTCAGTTGCGTGACGTTTTGTTTTCGCCCATGTTGTCACTAGTCTCATCTCTGTACGTCAATTCACTCGCGACAATTCTTGTTCTATCGAATTTTACCCATTCGGCTTTCTTGTGAAGGATCTTGGCACCAGGAGGGTCATCATGATCTCCGCTAGCTCTGGCGATCTCTATCCATTCTTCGGTAAATACAAGACTTGGCCAGCTGCTCTCCTCACCACGACATCTTCCGCCGACGTGTGGCATCGTCAGCTCGGTCATCCAAGTCCACAAACAATTGCTTCTTTAGCTGCCAAGGATTTTCTTCCTTCATGTAATAATGTGGTGCACACTCCATGTAACGCGTGCCAGCTTGGCCGGCAACCGCGTCTTCCATTTTCTTCTTCTAGTAGCCGCACCTATGCTCCCTTTGAGCTTATTCATTGTGACTTGTGGACGTCCCCGGTTGTAAGCTTCTCCGGCTACCAATATTATTTAGTTGTGCTTGATGATTATACGCATTTTTCGTGGTCCTTCCCCCTACGCAACAAGTCTGACACCTCCACCGTCTTGCAACGCTTCTTCACCTATGTGCGCACCCAATACCATATCATCATCAAAGCTTTGCAATGCGATAATGGCGATGAATTCATCATAAACTCCTTACACGCCTTTCTTTCCACCAACGGCATCTCCTACCGGTTCTCATGTCCACATACATCCCCACAAAACGGCAAGGCCGAGCGCCTCCTTCGTACAACGGATGACATCATATGCACCCTTCTCCTACAAGCACATTTACCTCCGACCTTCTGGGTTGAAGCGTTGCACACCGCCACACACACCTCCTCAACATTCGTCCATCTCGCTCCATCGCTGGCCATACATCGTTCTTCCTTCTCCATGGACGCCATCCTTCATATGATCACCTCCGTGTGTTCGGCTGCCTATGCTACCCCAACCTATATGCCACCTCTGCCCACAAGCTCGTGCCACGTTCCACACGTTGTGTTTTGCTTGGCTACCCCCCTTGAGCACAAGGGCTACCGCTGCTATGATCTGGCCACCCGTCGCATTATAGTCTCCCGACACATCACGTTTGACGAACACATTTTCCCCTACGAGCTGGTGATACGTCCAAAACGTATCTATAATTTCTGCTTGCTCCATGCCTCTTTTGGGTGATATTGCTATGATATTTATACACTTCCATACACTTTTGATCATATTTGGACTAACCTATTAACTCAGTGCACCCCAGTGCCAGTTTCTGTTTTCGGCTGTTTTTGTACTTCAGGTTTTCACATTACGAGAACTGCCAGGAAAAATCCAGAAAAATTATATAAAAAATCAGCGTTCCAGAAACTACCGTGTGCCCGAAGGACATCCGTGGGGGGGGGGGG
>LR738712.1:661371678-661381997 GCA_902687465.1 Secale cereale
CCCCCCCCCCTGGGCCGCGCCGGGGGGGCGCCTGGGCCCCCCGAGGCTCCTCCGATGCCCCCCTTTGGCATATATTTACACCGCGTCGAGGAAACCCTGATTCCGGACCCCTTTTCTCCAGACGCGATTTCGATCTCCGCCGCCATCGCCATCAAGCTTCGGGGGACCTGAATTCCTGTGCCGGCACCCTGCCGGGACGGGGAAGTGCCCCCGGATTCATCTCCATCGACGTTGCTTCCTCCCTCCATGATGCGGGAGTAGTTCCTCCTCGGGGCTGAGGTTTCTACCAGTAGCTATGTGGTCAATTCTCTCTCCCATGATGTGATCTTCGTTGTGATCATAGGCTATGTTAATCTAGGGTGATCCCATGATATTTCCCCTTCCCCTATGTATTGGATTGATGTACCCACTTGTCTTTATCTAGTATAATCCCCGAGACCAAGGTGACAGCGGTCTATTGGACATGGATTTGAAGAATAATTTCATGAGTGATTTCCTTTTTGTGTGTTGATTAAAGATTGAGAGTCTCTTAGTGCTTGTCTTTGACTATCCTTTAGATATGTTGTGGTGATTGTGGGACTCTCTTTGGATGGCCGCGGTGACATTGGGAAATCCTTAGATTGAGAACTACGAACTTTGAGGTGTGCTTTTGTAGCCCTACATAATTCTCGTCCTCTCTTGACCACGAAGGAATGACCTCCGAGTGCGTCCCCTTTGCATGTTTTATGGGAAATATCATGTGATTCGATTATGTTAATGTGAAAGTATGAAGCCTAGGCCTTGTTTCCACCATTGCAATACCATTTGTGCTCACGTTTACCACTTGTTTGCTTGCTGCACTTTTTATTACAGATTTATATTACTTTGTTTTGCCATCCATATCACTTGCCATTTAACATCTCTTCGCCGAACTAGTGCACCTATACATCTGACAAGTGTATTAGGTGTGTTGGGGACACAAGAGACTTCTTGTATCTTAGTTGCAGGGTTGCTTCAGAGAGACCATCTTCAACCTCTACTTCCCTGAGTTCGATAAACCTTAGGTCATCCACTTGAGGGAAATTTGCTGCTGTCCTACAAACCTCTGCGCTTGGAGGCCCAACATAGTCTACAAGAGTAGAAGCGTGTGTAGACATCAAGCTATTTCTGGCGCCATTGCCGGGGAGGTGAGCGCTTGAAGGTATATCTTTAGATCTTGCAATTAAATCTTTTTGTTTCTTGTTTTTATTTCACTAGTTATGTTTATGGAAAACCGTGCTATTGGATCGTTGCTTGCGGGAAGACGCCCCACACCTGTGGTGGTTGCTCCTCCCCCTACTAAAATTGTGCCCTATAAAATACCAGATGGTATTATCGATTATGTTTTGGCTAATCGTTATGCAGGAGACAGACATCCCGGCGAACACTTGCTATATCTGTCACAACTAAGTTCATTATTTAAGCTTGCAGGTGTATCGAGGGAGTTTGTCATGAGGAAATTATTTGCCTTGTCACTGAAAGGAAAAGCATTGGAATGGTATAGGCTACTAAATGACTCTCACCTGCTGGAGTGGGAAGAGATCCAGTCTCTCTTTTACTCCAAGTTTTATCCTCTTCATGAAGTCCATGAGAATAGGAATTATGTTTATAATTTTTATCCTCATGACAGAGAGAGCATAGCTCAAGCTTGGGGGAGACTGAAAACATTAATGCTAAAATGTCCTAACCATGGGCTCCCCAAAGATATGATTATTACTAATTTCTATGCGAGGCTCTCTCGACAGGATAAAGATTTGCTCGATGCTTCCTCTATGGGTTCTTTCACAAACGAAAAGACTGATGCTAAACGGGAACTTCTTGAGAGAATTCAACGCAACACTGAAGATTGGGAGATCGACAAAGGTAAAGAGTCAGATATAATTTATGAGTATGATTGCATTAAGTCCTTTGTTGAAACTACAAGTTTTAATAAGTTTAGTGCTAAGTTTGGACTTGATTCTCAACTCCTTGTTGATTTCCTCAAATCTTTTGCTTCACATCTTAATATGACTAAGGAGGATTGGATCAAGCATCATAAACCTTTTAAAGAGATTTGCAAAGAAAATGAAATTGTTCATGATGATTGCAACATGCATGATCCAATTCCTAAAAATGAAGTTTTATATAAGCATGTTAATTTTTGTGGAGTGGATAGACCTTGTGAAAAGCCTATGATTGAAGAAGAGAAGTATTGTAAGCAACATAAGCATGAAAGAACAATCACTTGGGTCAAAGATTTAAATGAAATTGCTAGAGAATTGTGTGACATTTATCCTTTTACTTGTGAACTTTGCCGTATAGAGGGTCACTTTAATTTTCAATGCATGCACTTTCAAAACATAACTGTTAACCAGTTGTGTGATAACATGATCACCTCTGATCTTTATGATGAGCTTATGTTATTTTTGATGTGTGAAGAGTTATCAGAAAAGACTTCATGGCTAGATGTTAATGCCATAGGAATAAAAAACACTTTGCAAAATTGCCATCTCTATTGTGTTGTTAATTGCCATGAAAATGATTACATAGGTAAGATTATAAAGGAGGGAACTTTACCAAAGTATATAAATGTCTCTTATATTTCTGCTAATAAAAAGGAGAGTTTCTCCCAAGTTTCCCCTATTGTTTCTAATGATAAACCAGGATATGTGGAGAAGCTTCATCTCCAACCACTCCCTCCTAAGGTTAAGAAGAAGAATAAGAAGAGGAGGAGGAAGAGGAGCAAGAAAGAAGAAGAATGGGTATCAACCTGGCCTGAGCATATTCCTCCCATCAACTTTTATCCTAACGATTGTAAGTTTAAAGAAGAAGGTGAAGTTTATTGCCTTAATTATCATCTTGATGATACGTCCGTAGGTACTATTGAAGATGATTTTGATTATGATACGCATGTTACTTATTGTGATTGGGAAAATGATGATAATGCTACTTATGATCTTGAAAATCTTTTTGGTACCAACTCTGAAAGTGATGATATGGGAAGCTCTAAGCTTGGGGATGATAGGATTGCAAGTCCTTTACCCACTAGTGATGTGATAATTGATAATTCTTTTGCTAGTAAGAATAAAGACAACATGTTTACAAATATAGTTGCTAGCAATGATAATGCTCTTCTCTACCATGATGATGTTATAACTCCAATATATAGTGATTATAAAGGTACCTATGACATAAGGAGAAATTATCCTTATGAAACTTGTCATAATCATGGAGGGAATTACTCCCTTGTTGAACACCACCCTCCTAATATACAATTAATCTATAGTGTTCAAGTTGTTTATGATAGTCCTACTCCCACTATTACCAATGAGAAAGATTATGCTTATGTGGAGAGTAAGAGTACCTTTTTGCATGTGGATCATGGTAACAATGCTTTATGTGATGCTTATATTGTTGAGTTCATCCATGATGCCACTGAAATTTATAATGAGAGAGGGAGACTTGGTTCTAATTATCTTAATAATAAGAAGTTTCCTCTCTTTATGTTGAAGGTTTTGAAGCTACACTTGTTTTGTCTTCCTATGCTTATTGCTTTGTGCTTCAATGAATTATTCCATTGCAATATTCCTATGCATAGGAAGCGTGTTAGGCTTAAATGTGTTTGGTATTTGCTTCTTGATGCTCTCTTTTGTTCTTCAGCTCTTATTCTTACGAGAGCATCATTAAAGTCTTATGCCTAGCTTAAAGGCATAAAAGAAAGCGCTTTTGGGAGGCAGCCCACATGAATAAAATTTTATTTTGTTTTTGTTGTGTCTTGATGTTGTTACTACAGTAGCATCATCATTGTATCTTTACTTTTTAGTTTTGTGCCAAGTGTAGCCTCTGATTGCAAGAAAGTTCAAAAGTTGTGACGTGCTGTCCAGGAAACAGATTCTGTCCTTGGATAGAAAAAATCGTATAAAATCATCAGATCATCTTTTTGGTCTGAATTTTTTCGACAGCGTGCTCTATACAATTTTCTTTCGAGCGTCTGTTCTGAGTTTTTTGATTAGAGTTGCAGAAGTGCCCCGAAAAAATCATTTACTACCTGCTGTTCTGTTTTTCACAGATTCTGTCCTGTTTTGCCTTTCCTTTATTTTGCAAACCTTGAGCTTGTTTTTTCTTTGCAAAAACCTTTTGGCAATCTTGAGAAACAGTAGACCTTCAAGAATATCCTTATTTCCAGCGAGGAACAATTATTTTATTATGGGTACTAATCTCGCTAATCAGTTTATGATGAGTTATGTATGAAGGGACTTTTCAAGTGTGCGAGGGAAGATGATAAAAAGATTCAGGAGTGTCAAACGCTCAGCTTGGGGATGCCCCCATGCACCCCCAAGAAATATTCAAGGAGACTCAAGCGTCTAAGCTTGGGGATGTCCCCGTGCATCCCCTTCTCCATCAACATTATCAGTTCGTCTTTCGTTCCACTATATTTTTATCACTTCATGTGTTATGTGCTATGCTTGGAGCGTCTTGCTTTTAATTTTCCTTTTTAGTTTTCTTTAGCTTTTCATAACGAGTCGGAACTCAGCATTTCTTTGTGTGAGAGAGAAACACGCTCCACTTCTACCTAGAACATAACATAGAATTTTCATGACTATCTTTGCTGTGTATGTTCTTTGTCTTTCAATAGCTACTATCATGTTTCGCTCCTAGTTTTCATGCTTTTCTTTGTAAAGAGCTTTTTTCTAGTTGGTTGCTTGAACTCTCTTTAGTTATCATGCTTATCTTATTTAGAGAGTTTGCTTCTGTTGCATTAGTTGATATGTCTATGATAAAAATGCTACGTGCATAATGGCGCTTAGTAATTCATGTTTTCTTATGGTTAGTCTCAAATAGCTGGGGGGTTCCCAATGTGTTATTGGAGTACCAACATGATTTGTTTGCCTATGATGTGGTATGATTTAGTAATATATTCCTTCAATAATTTATTTTGATTGACTTGGCGTATGCTCACGCATATTTAAGACTGTAAAGAAAGTCTGTCAAGCCTTGATGATCTTTTATTTCTGAGTAGCGATATAACTTCCATGCCTAATTCAATGTCGCTTTGTCGCTCTGCATGATTATGATGTTCAAGATATCTTCCGATATGCCGATAAATCGGCCGATTTATCGCTTACCATTGTCTGACCGATAAGATAAATCGGCCGATAAATCAGCCGATATGCCGATAAATCGGCCGATATGCCGATAAACTGGCCGATTTACCACTTATCATGGATCGACCGATAAGTTCCCGATAAGCGATATCCCCAACATTGATTATGACCGTCATTGTTCTCTTAGTTGGTCGCTCCCAGTCTTTTGCTAACCTTCGCCTGTACTAAGCGGACTGACTGCTTGTGCATCCAAAATCCTTTAAACCAGTTATGCCATATGAGTCCACCATACCTTCCTATACATGGTATTTACCTGCCATTCCTAACGAAGACTTTCATGTGCCATCTCGAAATTATTCAAAAAAAATGCATTTCTATTTTGTGCCTCTGTTTTAGCTCATGAGGAAGTAGTAGTTAATTCATGATCTTTTTAAGTTGGACAAGCTTCACCCCGGGATTGCATGTATAATGTGCAAACCCATAATACGAGAAGGAACTGACAATGAGTGCGCCCGGCTCAAAATTAATATAACAAACAAACCCTCCTTCACGCTTTGTTCATGAGAAATCAGAAAACTTTGGCAGTGATAAACAAAGAAGATTAAGAGGATGTGATCGTCCTCATTCGGGAGCCGTTCCTCGAAACTTGTCCATCTCAAAAAGTAATTGAGTTATCTGCTAGCATTCGTTGACGAAACATGCATATTCAAAAAAATAATTATTACCTCTGTTTTTAAAACCAAGAGCTCTGGTACATGTTTTGTCTTTGTTTCCGACCACGGGTTTTCAACCTTGCCAACAAAAGCCACGGTTCGAGAGTCTCCACCTTCTTTTAAAGTACCAACTACTGAGAGCATGATTGTCATTCTGAGTGTAATGTGCATTGTCCCAAAGTAGCATTGTCTTTTGCATGATTATGATATCGTTTATTATGAAATCATTGTATCTAGTCATCACTTAAACCTTGGAGGTGCCCCTGCATTTATGTTTTGCTTCACTACAGGGGGCAAGCTAGATATCACTTTATCATATTTGCACATCATGTTCATTGCAAATCTATTTGATGTTTCAGTATCATATTGTAAAACTTTCAGTCCTTTGTGATTTTCTCATGAGGCAACTTAATTACTATAGATTCATTGTCTCAGTAAGCTTTTGTCATATGACTATGAAAAAGTCCTATATGGTTAATAGCATGTCACCACAGAAATTATTCTTGTTATCATTTACCTACTCGAGGACGAGCAGGAATTAAGCTTGGGGATGTTGATACGTCCAAAACGTATCTATAATTTATGCTTGCTCCATGCCTCTTTTTGGTGATATTGCTATGATATTTATACACTTCCATACACTTTTGATCATATTTGGACTAACCTATTAACTCAGTGCACCCCAGTGCCAGTTTCTGTTTTCGGCTGTTTTTGTATTTCAGGTTTTCACATTACGAGAACTGCCAGGAAAAATCCAGAAAAATTATATAAAAAATCTGCGTTCCAGAAACTACCGTGCGCCCGAAGGACAGCCCGGGGGGGCCACCAGGGCTCCAGGCGCCCTGGCGGCGCCCCCCCCCTGGGCCGCGCCGGGGGGGGCCTGGGCCCCCCGAGGCTCCTCCGATGCCCCCCATTGGCATATATTTACACCGCGTCGAGGAAACCCTGATTCCGGACCCCTTTTCTCCAGACGTGATTCCGATCTCCGCCGCCATCGCCATCAAGCTTCGGGGGACCAGAATTCCTGTGCCGGCACCCTGCCGGGACGGGAAAGTGCCCCCGGATTCATCTCCATCGACGTTGCTTCCTCCCTCCATGATGCGGGAGTAGTTCCTCCTCGGGGCTGAGGTTTCTACCAGTAGCTATGTGGTCAATTCTCTCTCCCATGATGTGATCTTCGTTGTGATCATAGGCTATGTTAATCTAGGGTGATCCCATGATATTTCCCCTTCCTCTATGTATTGGATTGATGTACTCACTTGTCTTTATCTAGTATAATCCCCGAGACCAAGGTGACAGCGGTCTATTGGACATGGATTTGAAGAATAATTTCATGAGTGATTTCCTTTTTGTGTGTTGATTAAAGATTGAGAGTCTCTTGGTGCTTGTCTTTGACTATCCTTTAGATATGTTGTGGTGATTGTGGGACTCTCTTTGGATGGCCGCAGTGACATTGGGAAATCCTTAGATTGAGAACTACGAACTTTGAGGTGTGCTTTTGTAGCCCTACATAATTCTCGTCCTCTCTTGACCACGAAGGAATGACCTCCGAGTGCGTCCCCTTTGCATGTTTTATGGGAAATATCATGTGATTCGATTATGTTAATGTTGTTGGGAGTTGCCACTAGTGAAAGTATGAAGCCTAGGCCTTGTTTCCACCATTGCAACACCATTTGTGCTCACGTTTACCACTTGTTTGCTTGCTGCACTTTTTATTATAGATTTATATTACTTTGTTTTGCCATCCATATCACTTGCCATTTAACATCTCTTCGCCGAACTAGTGCACCTATACATCTGACAAGTGTATTAGGTGTGTTGGGGACACAAGAGACTTCTTGTATCTTAGTTGCAGGGTTGCTTCAGAGAGACCATCTTCAACCTCTACTTCCCTGAGTTCGATAAACCTTAGGTCATCCACTTGAGGGAAATTTGCTGCTGTCCTACAAACCTCTGCGCTTGGAGGCCCAACATAGTCTACAAGAGTAGAAGCGTGTGTAGACATCAGCCGGCCACACCAGTGACCCCCAACAGTCGCGCCACATCGGATCCCCCCGCCAGATACTCCCATCTGACCCGGCACCCGATCCCATACCCCCCCGCCTCCACAGCGGGCGCCGCCTACCGGTCTGGATGGGACGCCGCCATGCAGGCCAATCACGCCTCCGGCTTCTCCATCCACTGCGTCGCCTGGGTCCCCATCCCCCACGCGTCGCCCCTCCACGAGCTCCCACCGGCCTCCCGGATCCACCTCGATCCCCATGCCACCCGCTCCACCCACGCCTGTCGCCCCACGCGCACCGTCCCCACGCGGTTCCTCGGATCACGCCCCTGACCGCGCATCTACCTCGGATCCCGCCCCCTCCTCGTCCACCTGCCTCACAGAATCTCCCTCAAATTCCGCGCTGACCACTCCCTCCCCTCCACGTCTGCCAAATCGCGCCCGTCCAATTCTTCCACCACACAATTTACACAAAATGAGTACACGTGCCAAATCGGGATTTTGCCAGCCTAAACGTTTATTCCTTACCAACACCACGTCCACGCCCATCTCTCCCATACCTGCCACATATCGTTCGGCTCTCAATGACCCCAATTGGCAACATGCAATGTGTGATGAATATGATGCTTTAATGAAGAATTCGACTTGGTGTTTGGTTCCCAGACCTGCAGGTGTTAACGTGGTGACCGACAAGTGGATTTACCGCCACAAGTTCCATCCTGATGGCACCTTGGCGCGATACAAGGCACGCTGGGTTGTCCGTGGCTTCACACAAAAAGAAGGCGTTGATTATGAAGAAACTTTCAGCCCGGTTGTCAAACCGGCCACTATTCGGGCTGTCCTTAGCCTCGCCACGTCGAGCCCGTGGCCCATTCGTCAACTCGACATCAAGAACGCCTTCCTTCATGGAGACCTCAAGGAGACCGTGTACTGTTCTCAACCCTCTGGCTTTTGTCGATCCCTCCCGTCTGGACCACGTGTGTCTCCTCCGTAAATCTCTTTACGGATTGAAACAAGCCCCACGCAGATGGTTCCATCGCTTTCGGACATTCCTCCTGTCCCTTGGCTTCGTTGCATCCAAGAGCGATTCTTCACTCTTTATACTACACCGCGGCCCCTCCATCGCCTATCTGCTTGTCTACGTCGATGATATCATTCTCACCGCCAGCACACCCCACACTCTCCACCATATCATCCACGCTCTCAAGCATGAATTCTCCATGACCGATCTTGGTGACCTTCATCATTTCCTTGGCATAAATGTCACCCCTAATGATTCTGGTCTCTTCCTGTGTCAGCAACAGTATGCTCTTGAGGTTCCTGAACGAGCCAACATGCTCCACTGCAAGCCGGTTCCCACTCCGGTCGATACCACCGCCAAGCTATCTGCCAGTGCCGGTGCCCTCTTGGCCAACCCAACCCTATATCGCAGCCTCGCTGGTGCTTCGCAATATCTCACTCTCACCCGGCCGGACCTTTCCTATGCCGTGCAACAAGTGTGTTTGTTCCTGCATGCTCCACGAGACTCTCACATGCAGCTTGTCAAACGCATCCTTCGCTATTTGCGTGGTACAACACACTATGGCTTACAACTCTTCAAGTCATCCTCGCACGAGCTTGTGGCCTATACCGACGCCGATTGGGCCGGGTGTGCTGACACACGCAAATCTACTTCAGGGTTTTGTGTCTTTCTTGGCCAGAATCTCCTTTCTTGGTCTTCCAAACGGCAGGCTACCGTATCACGGTCCAGTGCGGAAGCCGAATACATGGGTGTGGCAAATTGTGTCACCGAGTCATGTTGGCTTCGCCAGCTGATGCATGAACTACGGCGTCCTCCGTCTCAAGCCACCATAGTCTATTGTGACAATGTCAGTGCAGCCTACATCGCCACCAACCCGGTACAACATCACCGGACGAAGCACATTGAGATTGATCTTCACTTCGTCCGTGATCGTGTGGCCCTCGGTGAAGCTCGCGTGCTACACGTACCATCCAGCTCGCAATTCGCCGATGTGTTCACCAAGGGCCTACCCACACAGGTCTTCCGAGAGTTTCGTGACAGCCTAAACATCCTTCCCAATGAAGTTCCGGCTGAGGGGGGGGGGGGGTGTTGACATGTATTATTCCATGTGCATTTGTACTTGTGTATACTCTCCTAGTATATAGGATCGTGGGTGTTGCCCGGGCCTTCTGTTGTAACTCCTCATGTATATGTTGTACCGAGGGCAGTCTGCCAAACATAGCGAATATAGTTGAGCAGTTCTCCTTCCAACTTTATTGTCGATGTGAAAGATGAAACACTTGCGTGCTAGTGTTAGGTTCGTGGCTAGCTCACACAACAGACTAGCTAGCTATGTAGGGGCAACAGAGGGAGTACGTAGTTCCTGGTGAGAATGTACAGAACTGGCCCTTATCTAAAATTTCAACACAAAATGACCCCATTTTGAAAATATTTCACGAAATGGCCCCTTTTGCATGACGCCCGCGGCTAGGGCGCCATGC
>LR738712.1:661385322-661473934 GCA_902687465.1 Secale cereale
GGGAAAGAAGTGGGAGGGACAGATGTGGACCACACAAAGAAAACGTGCGGATGTGGGGGAGGTAGCGCGTGCCAGCGAGGACGCGTGACGAGGCAGCAAGCGACCGGCGCAAACTCGGCCGGTGCGCCGTTCCCAAACATTTACCATAATGGATGGCAGGAACAACTGAAGCCGGCGGGTGGTGATTTATGTACGAACAAGTGGTAGATAGCAACATCTGGAACCGCTCGCTCATGTGCCGCTCGTAACCGACACTCGGGCGCGGGGCGCCCCAATCCTAGCCGCCACTGACCGCTACCACCAGCGGCTCCTCAAAGCAGGTGACGTGTCCCCCTCTTACTCCAAGGCCGTTCCATGCGTGCTTCGCCCCTTCTTGACCCCTTCTTCTGAGTTAAATGCAGAGAACAATCACTATCATGCCACGATTTGCGGAAAACCAACATTTTACAAAACGTAAGAATTTGTATCAGACCGAAGAATTACCAGTGGCAAAAAATACTAAGTAAAAAATGATATTGTTTTGACGTGGCAAAGCGACTGTGTGGCTAATGGTGGACGATGCAAGCACTAACGCCGTTCGGAAGATGCCCAAAAAGGCAACAATGGCTGCTCTTTCCACTCTCGCTCACTCGCTTGCTCACTCAATCCCCTCTATGCCCTCATTCTCGCTCTAGCTACCTTCTACGACGCCATCGCCGCAATGGCTTCTTGGAGAGATCTGGAAGATAAAGGCGAGGAGTGGGAGTTGACCTACACTGGCATGGATGTGGATGTGTGGGTAAGTATGGAGCCATCCCATACATGAATGAATAATCGGCATAGCACATCAAACTAATTCTCTTTGTCTTCTGCATTTACAAAGGTGCAACTCATACATTGAGAACTCACGTGTTTTTTTTTCTACAGCAGATTGAGAACTCACGTGTTGATCCAAAATTATATACGGCACCAGCGCCTGGCTATATATAAATTCCGCATAGCTTGCTCCAACCAGATGTTGCGTAGTCTCATGTGCTCTTGCTTCTCAGACCTTTCCAACCGACAGACAAACAATAAAGCCTACAAAGGAGTGGATATTTCGCCTTATAAAAACAGTAACATATTTTCAACGAAAAAAGTAATTATCGACCACATGTGTGATATTGAATGATCAGGTGTACGATTAAAAGTTACCATGACCACACACACAAAATATGTTCAAATGACAATCAATAAAAATATATTTAGTATCTGAACTCTTAACTGCGAATCAACAAGTTTATTGCACTTTAATATTTTTAGACCTACATTAAACAGAATATCATCGAAATATATAAATAAATATTTTTCAACTTTAGTGATAGGTATATCTTCCAATGGTGTCTATTACAGCCTTGAAAACCAGACAAAATTTCCTACACAAAATTAACAATACACTAACAAACATTGTTATTGACATTTTTTTTGTATTTTATATTCAACATTTAAAGTTGGACTTTTTATTTATTTTATTTATTTATAACATCTTATTAATATGTTTTCATAAAACTACTAGGCTAATGTATAATTTCTTGATGCCTCATTGGATAACTTATTTCGAATTAAGTTCAGCTGTATAGTCATATTTGACGAGCTTATGATTTAACTAATGCAAAAAAAAAATATACTAAACATGTATACTTTATATGTGTATCTATTTTATCTATTAACACACAATGTTAATTAGTATGTTCTCTATTTTTAGTTAGTGTGACTGGACACAATATTACAAATATTAACATATAATGTTTATTACATCATTCTAATGTCTATCATGGGCTGTTTTAAGTAAATTCAAACCAACTTATGTAAGTTTCTATATTCTGAGACATTAACACATAAAAAATTGCTGGAAAAAAGCATGAGGAAAATTAAATAGAAACAAAAGGCAAACCTTAGACTAATTTTGTGGTTGTATGCATCAGTTGGTATATATCCGCGCCAGCAGGCATGCGTGCACATGTATGTTATGTATATTTTAAAATCCTTAAATATCTTTGTAGAAGTCTGTAAATTGTAACAAGTATCTTGATAGAGGTTTCTAGTGCATGATTAAGTTAAAAAAATTATTTTCGTCCAATCATTTTCTTATTTATGTTTATATATTTGCCCTGAAATGAAAAGGTCATCATCTCTACATATTTGCCTATAATAGTTTTCGTGAAATCCTTAATTAAGGAGCACTCTTTGCAAAGTTCACTCCCACTGTGTGCACCACTTCTTGCAACCTGAGAGTTTTTCCATTTTTTTGTAAATTTGTTTATTTAAAATATTGTATCTCTTAAATTGTGCGGCGAAATCTCTAACCGTGTTTGCCGTTGGATTTCTTGCGTTGAGATCTTCAACACTAGATCCCATGTTGATAGGTTTTGACAAACTTTTTCTTCATGAAAAAAACCAGAAGAAAAAACTAAACTGGGAGCACGTCTTCCCTCTTTTCCGTAGACCACCTAGCGATTACTACAAGCACTGAAGCGAGCCGAATGCCACCGCCGTCATCAACCCTCCCTCGTTGGGACGAGGCAAAACTTATTGTAGTAGACGGCTTGAAAGTCGTCGAGCTATGGTCGCATAGGACCATCGCATCAGAACAGCAACCGCCGCCGATGAACCGAAGAGTAGATTAGAAGGATGTAACCTGAAGACACACTGACAAAGACGAATGAAGACCAAATCCAAGCGGATCCATCAAAGACAACCACTGCTCGAATCCCACGAGATCCGTCGGACACACACCTCCACACTCTCTCCAACGATATTAGACACACCACCGGGACGAGGTTAGGCGGGGATAACCTTATTTCATCTTCAGAGAGCCGTCGCTGTCTCATCTTACTAAGCAGGACACAAATTAAACCCTAGCAACACTCAAAGAAACATATAAAAATGGGGCCCTCCTACCGGCAAGGGCCGGGATCCACCATGCCTCCATGGCCTTAAGGCAGATCGTCGGCGACGTCGGCGGAGGCAGAAACCCTAGCCACATGTTATATTCGCTTGGAGGAGAGCGAAGGGATATATACCAATTGCATTGCACTATCCATTTAAAGACATGTACTTCGGGACGCGTTTATATCTTGCTCAAGTCGTAAATTAGAGATTGTATCGTACCTAGAAAGAATAAATTGAAGCGACTAATCCCGAGTCGATTTTAAAATAGCTACATTCGGTCGACAATAATAGCTTTGTATTTTACACCAATCCTAGTGTTTATATAAGTTTATAGTATTGATCTGAAAACAGTTATGAGTGCTCATAGGATTAAGATGTGCATGTGTGTGTTCATAGTGTATAGCATATGTGAGCGTCTGCATGTTTTCAATAAAAACTTGTAAATTGTTATGCCTCGGTCGTTTGAAAAAAGAAGAAGACAAAACTGCAAAGCGAAACAACAATAGAACCACAACTCTGTTCAAACGTTGCTATAGTGCTTTTTTGTTCAAAATAATAAGAGCGTGTTGCAAACTAATCTATGGTTGGATGGTTATAAGGACAACAATATCCGAGGAGTGAAATGTGCCATTAGTGCATTCAGTCAAAGTGATTGCATTCTTTAGGCCAAGAACTCAAGAAGTGATTAGATTTAGATTTAGTCCATAAACTCATTATTTATCATTTAAAGGCCAAGACCGATCCAAAAGAGAGAGGAAAAACGTACACGTCAGCATACCTTGGACCACTCGTTCTTGATTTAATTTCTACAGCGTGTCTTATGCAAAAATTACATAATCAACTAGTTTATTTGCGTTTAGAAAATTACAAAATCAACATGTTCATCCAATGCATTGTGTTCTTAATTTTTAATTTTTTAACATGCAAAATAACATCAATGACGGGTTGATTTAAAAAAAACACTATAGAAATTCAACCATGCACGAACAGTCCAAGGTATGTAGGTGGCAGCCATTTGCACATTTTTTTTCCTTCTCTTTTGAACCAGTTTTGGCCTTAACTGATCAAATAAACAAGTTTATGAGCTAAATTTGATCAATTCGCGAGTTCTTGGCCTAAAGTGTGTAATCAATTTGATTTAGTGGACTAATGAGCTTTTCTCTCTATCCCTAGCTCATCGGGGTTCAGGTCCTAAATTCGACATTGATGCTCGCATTATTCTGGATTTATTTCATGCCTTCCGGCGATGTGCATTTAATGAGAGGAAATATTTTTGCTGACTACGCATGCGTTTGTGACCAACTCAGTTTCTTAAATGTGCTCATAGAGTTAAAGTATATGTGTGTGTTTATAGGAGTAAGTATATGCGCGTCGATTAATTATTGTGTTAAAAAAAAGACAATGTTACGTGTTTTGGACCAGTACAACCTGGCATGGATAACCACTTAATTAACCAGTCCAGCACGATGTTTAGTCCCGTGTGGGTTCACATATAAAATCATCTTTGAACAATTTAACGCGTATCTATAATCTATAATACCTAAATAGTTCATCTCCACTAACCTATTTCTCTTAACATGCAGCCTATCCACATCAGCAGCACCGCCACATCAGCATTTAGTGAGAAGCTTACAAGCAGGATCCATCACAGTAGGAAATACACACGTTAGCTTCAGTTTCTGATGTGTTGGCTTCAATTACTTTTGTTAGCGTGTTTTACGGCCCACGACACAGCCTGCCCACGGACGATGGGTTGGGTGCCACAAAGTCAAAGCTACATCTGCAACAATGCAGCCCGACCGTCTCCTCAGTTACTCCCCCATCGATTGATTTTCATCTTCCTCTTTATCTTCTGCGCCTGATCTTCTTCCTCCACTAAAAACTAAGGATAACGATTACTGCCACACGTGTGGGCGTTAAGGGGTCTGCCCACACGTTTTGTGTGTGTTTGAGTTCCTCGAGAGAAGCAAGTGTAACATCCCAAAATTCTAAAATTTGGAATGTTATAATAAATAGATAGATTTGATTGTTTGTCTGATGTGTTGTGTGAATTTGAGAGAAACTTGAAGCTTTTGAAAGTTAAATGAAAGGGAATAAAATGACTTTCCCAAAACTTTCACCTTGCATTTTGATCTCCGGGAATTCAATTTCTTTTCAACACAAAACCCTAGAGTGAAGATAATATGACTTCTTCCATTTATTAAATGAAAAAGGGTTTTGAAAGGATTTTGAATTTCATTCTCGAAATTTTTCAAATTAGAAACCTTATGCAACTCAATGATTTTCCCGAGAGAAGATAAAATGACTTCTTCAAATTATAGTAAATATGAGTTGGAGTTTTTTCTGAAATTTTCTACAACTCATTTACAAAATTTGAGTTATTGGGTTTTATTAAAATTATTTTTCTCCAAAAATAAAATATATGGAAAATAGGGTAACATGATTCCCTACAGTAGAAAATTGGAGAGAAATAATTTTGAAATCATTTTGGTATTTTTAAAATGATTCTTATTGGTTTTTATTGCAACAGTAGCCCTTTTGATTTATTAGAATTTATGGGCATTCTATTTGACTGTAGAAAAATGTCACTTTGTGAGAAATCTTTTTCTGAAAATTTTGGTATATAATATGCCTATATAAATGTTTCCTTTATTTTCTTTATTTAGTTTTTCTTTTATGTTTCTACTAAAAAAGAAAACTGTGCGTGCGCCTTTGTTTTTCTGTCGCTTACATGCGCAGCTTAGCAGCAGAGGGCGCCTCTTTTTTTCCTTTCCTCCTTATGGGCCAATCCCAGCAGTTTTTTTTCCAGTTTTCTTTTTTTTTCTTTTTTTTCCCACTTGGCCGAATAAAATAATAATAATAAAAAATTAACAGGAGCACGTGCGGCCTATGGCCTTTAGGCCCGTGCGGCGAGCGCTTTGTTTTCTCATCTGTTTCGTATATTTTCGTCTACATTTACATTTAGTCCCACTTTACCTAGTCTTTGACCCCTAAGCCTCTTTTTTTACCTATAAATATAGACCCATAGAGCCTTCAAAAATCATTCAATTCGGGTTAAATCAATATTTTGGTTTGACTAGATTCCCTTAGAAAAAAATATTTCTTCTTTCCGGCGGAAATTCCGGAAGTCGTCTCCTCTCTCCGAAGTCATCTTTTCTCTACCTTATAAAGGTATATTTTTCGTATTTTTTTATATACCCCCGTAGCTTATTATTTCCAGACTAGTACGGTAGAACAATTAGATTATCAATTAGTCTATGTATTTATACATTAGACCTAGAATTCTTTTAGCCGTATCTATTTTTCTTACGTAAAACAACTTGGCCCTGATTTTTCAAATAGCCATAACTTTTTACTCATTCGTTCAAATTAGATGAAACCAGCGCCCACAATTTCGTTTTGACTCTACATATCCAGTAAATCTATCAAATAAACTTTTTACAACTTTTTAAATTTCGAAATTTGTTCAAATTCATATTCAAACTTCTTTTGATCATATCTTTTTAACCGTAACTTCGTTTTAGTTGATTCTTTTTGCAAATCGAAGCTCTTGACCTAAACCTTCTGATAAGGCCAAATTCACATAATTTTGGTACTGTTGGAAATTGTTTTATGTCTCAAGAGTCATTCGTTTGTTTTCGAAGCTTTCCGAAGTGTTTTCGTTCTTTCTGATCTTTTGAGTGATTGCTTATGTGTGGTTACTATTGTTTGCTTACGATAGATTGTTCGGAGTGTGACGAGTAGATCTATCACGAATTCTGAGTGCGAATCATCTACAACGTCAGTACAAGGCAAGTTCACACTTCGATCATATTTTCCAATACCCGGTTTTCGTTGCATTAGTTATATCCTCATACACATTGCATGAGTAGGATCTCTTAACTTGTGGGACTGGGAAGTAGATTGAGGTAGAACCTATTACCTGCATTATTTTCAAACCCTTGGGAGGTACTTCTACGTTATGCTTAGGTTGCCATGCTATGCTCGTAGACGTGGATTGGGTTTGAGTGAAATCCATGACAGATGTGAGTTGTTAATTAATGGTTCAACTTAAGGTGGCTACTTTAATACACATCTGGGTGGATTGAGGCACCTGGATATTCCAGCGATTGCATGTTTTTCTTTATGGACCGCCACCCAGTCTCAAAGGGATCATGAGATTATTCATACTAGAAACTTCCATGTGCATCCACAAGCTATTATGGGCTCTAGCATAGTTGACTAAGTCGTGCGAACTCTTATAGTGATAGACTAGCACATGTAGGGGATGTAGGTTGGTACTGTCTACCCGATCGTAAGGTGCTAGCGCTTCTGAAAGACTATGTCTCGGTCATCCGTTTATCAAACATCCTGTGCGAGAATCCCAACGGAGGAGACCGAATCTTGTGGGGAAAAGTACGCAAACCTCTGTAGAGTGTACAAACTGATCATGATTAGCCGTGTCCCCGGTTATGGACAATCTTGAGTATCTGGTACTTGAATTATTGGTTGATCTCATCACTCTAAAATTAATTTATTGGGTTAATGATTACTTTAATTGGGATTGAGTTGGAGGTATCTTCTCAATGATGTTTCAACTGCCATGATAGTTAAAAGTAAAATACATTCTTTGTTGTAGGGAAAAATTGGCTTTACGCAAAAACTTTAACCTTACAGCCTCCACCAGCCAAATATGCATGTAGTTGTAGGACTTGTTCATTATCATTACAGTGTGAAATGGCCAGTACATTCAATGTACTGACCTACATGGCTGCAACGTCTCATGCTGCAGGAATTATTCGACGAGTAAGTGTTACGTTAGGGTTGCGCTGTCTACACTCAACTTTGCCGCTGGTGTTGATGGAACTCCACAACCTTTGTTGCTTCCGCAATGATTTGATTGAGGTAATAGTATTTACGTTACTTTACATGTGATTTACCTCTGTTATAAATCCTCGAGTACTATGTGTGTCAGCATACCGATCCAGGGATGACACTTAAGCACAGAGACTTGATCCATTCGGGTCGGGTCGCTACAAGATGGTATCGGAGCACATGTTGACTGTAGGACGTGACCCTAGAAACTAGCAAGCCCATAGGAAAGGATTTCTCTAAAACTATATTTTCAAAAAGATTCTTTACCTCTCTTCTTTTCCGAGTTTTGTCAAACCTTCCCTCTTACCTTAAATAGTTAGACAATACCCTTTTCTCATTTGGACCACTTCGGAGTAAAGAGGATTTTACCATTCATTGGAAGTGTTGAAGCTACAACAGTGGATACTCCGAAGATTTGAAGAGTTGATGGTTTTGAAGAGTTTTTGACCTTTAGTAGACCAACCCCTGTTATGTACTTATGTTAGATGCGACGATTGTGAGCCGTCATTTGTTTGATGTTTTCCGACAGCCACAAAAATAAATCCGTCTTTTCAAAACTACTGTTTGTATTGGTTGTATCTCTCTCCATCTCCTAAATCTCATCCAAAACCCTTGGACCAAATAGAGGATGAATGAAGATAGACTTGTATTCCCTGGACCAATGACCCAGTCGGAGGCAGAACTATGGATACAAAACATGGAGGACCACTTCAGGAAGAATTTGGTTGCAAGGAAGTATGAGGTTCAATACGCTCTTCAGTACTTCACAAAAAGTGCTGCAACATGGTGGAAGATGCATCAAGCCATACAAGGATGTAACGGAGCAGAAAGTTGGGAGGAATTCAAGAAGACTCTGTTAAGATCCCGTCTCATCCGAGAGCGTGGTGACAAACCGAAGAAGAAGCCTTGTGCCTGCATGATTTGTGGAGAAATAGGACACACCCAGGAGGAGCACAAGGATGAATGCCCAAATTGTGAAGGAAGTCACCTAGCTGAAGTATGCCCAACTAGGCAGATTACTTGTTTCTTATGTGAAGGGACTACCCACTACCCTGCTTAGTGTCACATTTTCCCTGTTGGGGAAAACCAGAAGTATGACATATGATCTCATGTTGATATTACCTCATTAAAAACCTTTACGAGAACCTGTATAGTAAACTCATGAAGGGAAAAAGAGTATAATATGATGCATTGAACAAGAACTATTTAGGAAGATACTCCCCCTGATTCTTGCAAATTCCAAAGCCGTCACATACCCATTCCATGAACATGTTTTTGGAATGTAAAAGTTGGTAGAGACTTAGTGAACAAATCAGTTACATGATTTGACTTGCAAGAGTGCAATATAAAGATATTGCTTATTAGTAACCTGTTTGCATCCGGGCAACACAAGCAACATTATCTTTCAGATAATGGTTGGTAGATGTAGCCATGGGGTCAGTTTTGAAGAAGACTCTTCATGAGAGGGCTACCACACCTAGTAGGAACACTAAGCTTGTCTACGATCTGACATAGTGGGGATCTGATCGATGTATCTAATGATATCGGTGTTTATAAGCTTGGATAGGGTTCTACCAAACTAAAGATATTGCAATGAGCTTAACTCTTTGGATAGGGTTCTACCAAACCATTTTGAGTTTAGACTTTAGGAAAAATTGCTAAACTTCAATCCAAAAGCCATAGAGAAGGTCCTCAAGGAGAATTCTGCAATGTTATCCATTCGATTTGCTTGAAATCAATGTCAGGATAATGAGCCAATGGTTCCGCGTGAATAAAGCACATGCTTAAGACCATCATGTAGATATGTCTTTTAAAACCATTGTAAGGGCATATTTCTCCCGAAGTAGTTTTGATGATTGATGACAGTGCATTTGCGGACTAATCGTGTGCTCTAAGCTCTTTCAGGTATATCTCACCTAGGCACAAGACGATTGTATGCCCCTCGGAATCTATGGAAGACGGTGTTTCCTTTTTGCTCTCTTTTGGTGGTTTTGAGTAATAGGAAATCCGTACTATTAAGAGGGGGTCTGCTTCGGAAAGGTTTGGGTGGAATCAACACGTACACATCTATTCTCTCGCACCACCTTTCCTTTGCTTCTCTGGAGCTCCGGTCGTTTTCCTCGTAAGTACAAACCATGGCTTCCTACTAGTACAGCTGCCTGGCAGGCGGTAGTACCGCTCATGTAAGCGGTAGTACCGCACAGCCACACGGTAGTACCGCCTCTGAACACGGTAGTACCGCACCAACGGTAGTACCACATCACGAGGACGGTAGTATCGTGTATCTGGCCCGGCACTGCACCAAGTACGATAGTAGGTGCGGAAGTAATTTTTTACTTCCGCATCCTACGCGGTAGTCCCGCTTGAGTCAAGCGGTAGTACCGTGCCGTGTTTGGCTACTACCGTATTTCTGCGGATGTAGCTACGGATGTATTTTATTTCATCCGTGCTTGTCCTCAGCCTGCTTGTCTCTGCCTTGCGGTAGTACCGCAGGGACGAGCGGTAGTACCGCTCAGGTAGTATTACCGCCCATGTGCCTTCGCAACAGAGTGCAATCTCGGCTAGTATTGCTCCAGCGGTAGTACCGCTGGCCAAGCGGTAGTACCGCTACTTACGTGCGGTAGTACCGCGCTCTGCGGGCAGAAATGTGGGATAACGGTTGGATTTGTTCTCCCACTATATATAGGGAGTCTTCTTCTCCAAGGAGACTCACCTCTTCCACCCCAAAGCTCCATTGTTGCTCAAAGCTCCATTTCCGCCCGATCTCTCTCCCTAGCCAATCAAACTTGTTGATTTCCTCGGGATTGCTTGAGAAGGCATCGATCTACACTTCTACCAAGAGATATTTGATTCCCCCCACTAATCCTTGCGTATCTTGTTACTCTTGGGTGTTTGAGCACCCTAGACGGTTGAGGTCACCTCGAAGCCATACTCCATTGTGGTGAAGCTTCGTGGTGTCGTTGGGAGCCTCCAATTCGGTTGTGGAGATAGCCCCAACCTTGTTTGTAAAGGTTCGGTTGCCGCCTTCAAGGGCACCACTAGTGGAATCACGGCACCTTGCATTGTGTGAGGGTATGAGGAGAATACGGTGGCCCTAGTGGCTTCTTGGGGGAGCATTGTGCCTCCACACCGCTCCAACGGAGACGTACTGTGACGCCCGAGAACGACTTCCCAGAAGATTCCAGAAGATTCCAGATGTTCCAGGTTGCCCGTGTGTTTCTTTTGCTTGTGTTATTTATTTTTGCATTGCATCATGTCATCATGCCATCATGTCATATTTTATTTTTGCATCTCTACCTAAATAAATTGTGTGGACCTTCGGTCCATTTAAATCGAGGGAAGGTGTCTTCTCTTTATAACATATAAAAGCCTCTCAATATTTAATGAGCTATATTTAAAATATTCCCTTTGTTGGAATTCACCGTAACACACTTGCATAGTTTCCCCATGTCTTTTCACTTCGAGTTTCACCTTCAAAATCTTGCCAATAATTCTTTCCGTTGTTTCGAGGTTCCTCCAAAAATTGGAGCATTTTTGGACACTTCAATAATCAAGTTTTAGTTCAAAACTATTTGAATTAAATTCAAATATGTTTGAATTATTTTCCGATCTGGCCTTTTATATTTTTCTCCGGTCGTGCTCATTTTTACGAGCCCGAGAAAAATAGTCCCTTGTCCTAATTCTTGCCCTAACCCCCTCCTCTTTTTCTTTTTCCTTCTCTTTCATTTTTTTTTTCTGCTAAAAAATCAGTTAAAGAGAGAGGACTCAGCCTCCAGGCCTCCTGGCCCGTCTCCTCCTCCTCTCAACCTCCAGCCGCGCCCTGGCCCATCAGGCCCAGCCGGCCATCGGCCTCTTGGCCCATTTCCCCCACCGAACCCTAACTCCCTTCGCAGCGCACCCGTTCGCTCCTCCTCCTTCTCTTCTGTCCGCCGCCGCACCCTCTCGCTCACCCTCTCGAATCCCTTCGATCCCCTTTCTCTCTTTCTCTCCCTCGCTCGCGATCGAGCCCGATCTCCCGTGGCCTCCCTCGCTGGAGCGCCCCAGCCTCTGTCCCGGCCTGCGACCGCATTCCTCGCAGCAAGGTCGCCCGAACTCATCGAGCCTCTCCCGCGGCTCCCTCCCCTCTGCCACGCCAGAGCCGGCGACCGCGCCTCCCTCCAGCTCTAGCGCGAGCCCGGCTGTCCCTTCTGCCCTCCTCTCCAGAAGTCGAGCGCCAGGGCCGCGCCGCCCTCCCGTCGACCGCCGTCCGCCGCAGCGGCCGCGTCTTCCTGCACGCCTGGGCCTCCTCGCCCTGCTGCCCGCGCCTCCGTCCCCTCTGGTCCTCCTCTCCAGCACCGCGGGGCTGCACCGCTCCGCCCGCGAGCCGGCCGCCCCTTCCTCCAGCAGCCGCCGGTCGCCACGGGAGTCCCCTCCGGCCAGGCCGCGGCCTCCCTCCTCCGTGCATCCCCAAGCGCCCCGCCATGGAGCCAGGAGCCGAGCTCCTCTTCTCCAGCGCCAAGATGCGCCTCGGCTCCCTCGTCCTGTGCCGCCGCGCCCTCCATCTCCAGGAGCCAGCAGCCGCGCACCTTCGTCCCCTGCTTCGCGCCAAGGCCGTGCGCCTCTGCCTCCTTGCTGCCTTGCCGTTTTGTTGCTGTTGTTGTTTGCCATGTACTGCTGCTGTTTTGTTGTTGTTTTCGTCAAGTGCACGAGGACCTCAAGCTCGGCAAGTACGACTACACGAGGAATCATCAAGTACCCCTTCGGAGAAGTACATCTACGAACTCGTCGCGAGAACCGAGTTTGGCAAGTACATCTACGGCCCGAACGTCTACGAACCGTGTACTAGATCGACGCCCGAACAACTACCCTCGCCGGAAGACCCAAGTACCATGACGACCCGAACCTCTACGGGAAAACGAGCTCCAAGTTCGACTACTTCACGGGACCCGTCAAGTCCGACTACTACATGAACGAGTACCTCAACGCCCGATGTCAAGTTCGACTACCGTCGCCCCGAGGACGTCCGATGCCGCGACAAGTACCCCTTCGGAGACGAGAACGTCTACTTCCCTCTACGACACGTGTACCACGACTCGCGAGAACGACTTCTTCCTCTACGGCCGTGTACCACTACTTCCTCTACGTTCCTCTACGATCTCGAACCGTCCCGAAACGAGTGTTTTGAAGGTATACCCCGAGACGTGACCCGTGAGATGCTTGTTGTGGTTGTATGAAATGTTACCCTTGTGTGCTTCGTGCCCGTTCCGAGCTTTTGTCTTGTTCCTCGGTTGCCTCGTCACCGACTCGTGGGAACCCGGCAACGGGATCGCCCCACCTTTCATCTCGTTTGACTCGCCCACGCCATCTTTCTTTTGCACCGGTCTCTCAACGAGTTACCGGAACCGATATGATGCCGTTGCATCATTTTCGGATCGTTTCCGTGGCCCCCTTTTTCATTCCACCACGGTGACAAATACTTCATATCTCTTTTAAGTCAACCTTTTAAAATTGCATAAACTTGATCACGTCATTCGCATCATGTTAACAACACTAAAATGTTTAATTGTTGTTTGCTTATAATTACTAAACATGCTCATGGGGATATTCCGGATATGTTGTTGTTATTCTCCGGCCTCATTTAAAATGTATTAATAGTGTAGTTTCTTTATGCTTCACCTCTTGCCATGTTAGAAACATTTAATCTTGTCTTGTAAATAATGAGAGTCAACTAAATAATTAATTGTGGTGTTTTGTCAATATGCAACTCGTTGCATATCGAGCTCCACTTAACTTGTAGTGTTGTTTGTGCACTTTGCCATGCCATGCATAATTAAACCGGACATGCATCATATTTGGATGTGCATCGTATGCCATGCTTATGCTTGTGTGTTTACCGTGTTGTTTCTTCCTTTCCGGTTGCTTCCCTTGTTAGCTTCGGTTTCGTTCCGGAGTTGTGAGGCTTCTTCTCTCGACTGTGTTGCTCCGTCTTCTTCATGGACTTGTTCTTCTCCTTTGTGGAATTCCAGGCAAGATGACCGAACCCCGATAACATTACTATTTTTGCCTATTGCTAGTAGTCTCGATCTATAGTTTTGCCTCGATGCCCATGATCTTCTTGTCAGCCTCCTATTGTAACCATTGCCATGTTAACCACCCTACCTACGCAAACCGTTGCTTGGCTAAGTATGCTTCGCTCGGCCCCTCTTATAGCATTGTTAGTTGCAGGTGAAGATTGAAGATGCTTGCTTCATGTTGAAGTTTGGTTGGGTTATATCACACTATTTTAAATGCTTAAATGAAATCATCTATATACTGGCAAGGGTGGAAGGCTAAGCCTTTTGCTTGGTGATTTGTTCCACTCATGCCGTTAGGAACCGTATAAACCGGTGTTATGTTCCTTGATTATGCGTTCCTAACACGGTTGGGGTGTATGGGACCCCCTTGATAAACCGCTAAGTGCTAAGTCTTTTCCAGCAAGTCCCAACATTGGTACTATTTGCCTAATAACTAATAAAACTTGCTTATGGGACTAGCTATCCCTTTTATCTTAATTCAACCCCCTGGGCCAGTGCTCGATTTGAGTGCTGGTCCAAACTAGAGTCGTGTGCGGGGCCCCCCTTGGCAACTTGGGTATTTCGGCCACTGTACGCTGTGCTCATTCGGTCGTGGCCTGAGACTAGATACGCGCGGCTACTATCAGGGTGTCGGCACGCCGGGAGGATTTGCTGGATTAGCCTTACCTTAGTTCGGTTTAACTTGAGCACGGGATTCCGAGAATACTCGGGTCTTCCCACCTATGGAGTTGCGACTCCGCGGATCGTGGGCTTGTGATGGGCCAAGTTGGAACACCCCTGCAGGGTTTTGAACTTTCGAAAGCCGTGCCCGCGGTTATGTGGCAGATGGGAGCTTGTTAATTCCGGTTGTAGATAACTTGACACAATGTTTCCAATACACTACCAGCGTTCGTACCGTGACTGTCAATTTCCTTATTGGGATTCGGGAGTTGAACACGGTGGGGTTATGTTTGACCGGCTTTAGTTAGGATCACTTCGTGATCATCTTTCGACCGATGCACTTCTCTTCTCGCTCTCTATTACGTAAGTTAGTGCTAGTTGCTGCTGCAGACTCTTGTTGTTCCTTCACCTCTCGTTCTTTCTTCAGCCTTGTCCTCACCCAAGGCTTAAATAGTCTTGTTACCCGGGAACGGAATTGCTGAGTCCTCTGTGGCTCACAGTTACTTCACCACACCAGATGCAGGTTCAGCCGAGTAAGATGCAGAAGTTGGCTCAAGTTCTTCACCGGGAGCCCGATGAAGAGTGTGTCCGTTTGCTTGTGACGTTTCGACGATCAGTAGTGGTTTCTACTAGGATTCGATCCTGACCTGTGGTTTTATGTTGTTTTGGTATCTTTCTTTGGATCTTCGCCCGTAGTCGGGTTGTGATGTTTTGAATGATGATTGTTTATGTAATGTATTGTGTGAAGTGGCGAGTGTAAGCCAACTATCTCCTTTTGCAATTTAATCCCTCTTTTACATGAGTCGTGCAAAGATACCAAACTTGAGATCATTCTAGGATGGATTTATGCCTTTAAGTCGTGCCTCGACACGTAGGAGGCATAACTCCATCCTGGGCATTACAAGTTGGTATTCAGAGCCTTCTCCGACCTAGAAGCCCCCACTGATTGATCGAATCGTTGACGGTTGAGTCTAGGCACACACTGAAAATGTTTTGAGTCCTATATTATATCGGAGAGTAGGATTTCTTTGCTTCTCATCCCCTTTCTCTCTGGTGAGGACTCCCGACGATTACTCTTGTCTCTCCTATCTTCAAAAATTGCACAAATTTATTTTTAGGATCCCGCGAGTATTCTGGGATTGTTTCGATGTTCTTGTGACAAGGATATTGTTCCCGATGCCTCCTGTTACCGAGGAGTTGAGCTTCGGGGTATCATTGTAACAAGCATATCGCGGCAGTACTGAATACTTAAGACGGCCGACATCGAAAATCTCCCCTATACGGCCAGTGGCAAGATAACCCCGACATCACCCAGTACTGGGGAGGTAGTTCGAGAGTATTGCCATAGCTTGTTATAGTGGATGCTTTTCGAAGGTCCGAGGTAAACAGTTTCCGAGAAAGACTGGTTATGTGTTGAAGGATGGATACACCTGGATGTAGGTTTAGAGTTGATTGCGCGGTGCTTCCCGTGTATCCCCAACACCTGATTGCATAACTGGAAACTTTCGGAAATCTATAGGTGGGTTCATCAAGTAGTTCTAGGCATTCTTCCAACGGATGCACGATATGAAGTTTGGGGTTCTACATTGAGTGAAGTGGTTTTATGGACTTGTTCTGATCGGGAGTTGCATCTTAAAGGGTCCTTGGCTATGCTGATCCGGGGATTGCAAAACCCTTTTGTAACACGTTCCATGAGCTTTCAGCACGAAGATGTCGAACGAAACTCCTATCTTGTATTTGTTCTATCTGATCCTTGTTCCTTTTTATTTACCTTTTGTTCTCCAAGTGGCTTCTCGACAAGTTGATATACCTACGGAATTCATTCGTTCAATTCTCTGTTCGGATGATATTGTGAAGATCATGTTGCATATCTACCCTTTGTTCTTGTCTTGATTCTGGTATTCGAGTTGCTTCGATGTCAAATGTTGATTCCATACCTTTCCTATTCGGTGTTCTCATATTTCTATGGGAGTGCTAATCCTTCTTGATCATCAAGATGGTCATGTTAAATTCTTTTTCAACCGGTGTCCATTTTGTTCATCCCAAGTTGTCTTTGTTTTCCCCACCCTCCCACCCTTCTTCTTCTTGGAGCAAGAATTCTCAAATGGAGTATCCATTTATTCATGTGACATTCCTTCATTCTTTTCCTTCAATGTTCTGATCCGGTGATTTATCGTGAAGTTGCTCAAGTGCTTCAAGTTCATCATTCTTTTGTTCCAATATTCTGCCGGTGGATGTAATTCAAGATTTTGGTGTTGATCTTATCCTTTTTCCTCATTTCACAATGCTTTCTTATTCCGGTGGACCAATTAATCATTCTCCTCTTGCTATTCATATCCGGAGTGCTGAAGATTCATAATTCCATTCTTATCCCGTCCAACTATTTTGAGGATTGTTATCTTACTCAAGCCATTTAATTCAACCGGTGCAATATCTCTTAAGCAATCTATTTCAACGGTGATTTCTTTGAGTGGGCCCTAACCCACAGGTCTTTTCCCAGGATCTTACCTGACTCTTCTAATTTTTTCTGGAGTTATACTCAAATTCCTTTCAAGTGTGACGTAAGAATGATTCCCATCAGTCACATGCTTTCTCCAAGATCGCTTTCAAACTCTTTTCCATCATTGGTTCAATCTTTTAATTCTTCATTCCGGAGTGCTCAACAATTCTTATGGCATTTCTCGTCTTCACTCTCAACATTTGCAGACCGGAGAAGTGTTTCTCTTAAACCTTGGCCGTTCTCTCAAGATTCGTGATTCTAGCTTCTTGCCATCCTCATTGTCGTTTTGATTGTGAGGAATTCTTTTATACCATCCGAAGCATTTCATGAATTCTTTTCTTTGTGATCCTCCGAAGGCCATCATTTCAGAAGATTTCTTCGTTCTCAGTTTTCAACTTCGTTCTCCAACTATTCTTCATTGATGTCTCTTCGTTCGTCTCCATATTTTACGGTGGTTCGTTCAAGTTTACCTTTCCGTTGTTATCGTTTCAATTCAATTGTTCTTTTCACAATCCTACCGGTGCTTTGTTGAATACTTACCCAAGCTTGTGCTAGACCTCTCTTTAATTCTTTGCAATGAGAATAACTAGTATGCCAAATCCTTTGGTTGTCATCAATTTAAATTGGTGAAGGAGATGCATGACATAATTCTTATTCTTATTCCTTCAAGGTGATTTAATTCTTTTGTCTGGAGCTTGTTCATCTTATCTTATTCTCGGTTCCAAGCTGTTCATCTTGTTTTCCGGAGCTTCAAGTTATTTCAATTATCTTTTCAAGCTCCATCTAATTCATCGCAGGCCTTGAATCTTATTCTTTTCATCTTTCACTTCTCATGCTTTCATTACCGGAGTTTTCATGGTGGTTCATCATGTTTTTAATTCATCCTCGAAGTCTTCATCAAGATTCTTGTTGGAGCTCAAGCATTCTTCATCATGCTTTCCAAGTGCAATTCTTGCTCCCTTATCTGTTGAGATGGTGTTATGTCATTCTTGACAATTCCTTCATGTTTCATGATTCACGAGTTATCAAGAATGGGATATTTAAAACCACCATTTCTTTTTCTTTAGGAGACCCTTTCAACCCCTCATTTTATTCATTGGAGTTATCTTGAGTTATAATTCACCTAAAAGCTTTTCCTCAGGATTGTTGCTAATTATGGTGCTTATAAATGACCCAAGTTCTTCATTTATCATGCCGGTGAGATAAGTTTTTCATATCCTTGTTGATCTCAATCCATTCAAATATTTCCGTTAGTGGCTGGTTGTCACCTCATAATATGAGATGTTTTACATAAGCCCACATCGAGCTTATTCGTTTCGTTGTTGATTTTTCAATCAACTCTGTTCAACCCTTCTTCATAAGGATGCTCTTTCAAATTCATTTTGAGAGAAGTTGTCATTTCTTCCCCATTCATTTTTTTCGTTGATTCATATGCTATTCCTTCATTCCGGAGGCATTGTGATGTTGCTCTCTCCAAACCATCATCTCGTTTTATCGAGATCATGTTCTTTTCCTTGTTTATCATTTAACCGGAGTGTTGTATTCTTCATTCAAGTTCCCTCATCTTATCAAGTTTTGCCTATCTTTTAACCGGAGTGCTGTCTGAATCTTTCTTACCCCTTGTGCCATTCTTTCAATTTTTTTTCGGAGGCAATATGTTGTTGTTTTCATCAAGTATCATTCCATCTCCTCAAGTTCTTGTTCAATTCCTTCCATTTTCAGACGGAGTGCTGTCCAAATTCTGTCATTCTTATTCCTTGGCTATACCATTGCGGTTTCATATTCTTTTGGTTCGTAAGCTCTTGCTTCATGTCTTTCAACCTACAAGGTTCTTGTAATGTTCCTTGTTCCTCTCTTCTAACGGAGTGTTTTCTTCTTCGTTCATCTATGTGGTTTTGTTCTTTCAACTTGTTTAAACCTCTCAAGGTTCTTGGTTTCACTCGTCTGTCAAAGAAGCAACTTTGTTTTACCTCTTCCTCTTCCGTTTTTACCCGGTGATATCTCTAGGATCTCGGGTCGAGATCCTCTGTTAGTGTGGGAGAGTTGTGACGCCCGAGAACGACGTCCCAGAAGATTCCAGAAGATTCCAGATGTTCCGGGTTGCCCGTGTGTTTCTTTTGCTTGTGTTATTTATTTTTGCATTGCATCATGTCATCATGCCATCATGTCATATTTTATTTTTGCATCTCTACCTAAATAAATTGTGTGGACCTTCGGTCCATTTAAATCGAGGGAAGGTGTCTTCTCTTTATAACATATAAAAGCCTCTCAATATTTAGGGAGCTATATTTAAAATATTCCCTTTGTTGGAATTCACCGTAACACACTTGCATAGTTTCCCCATGTCTTTTCACTTCGAGTTTCACCTTCAAAATCTTGCCAATAATTCTTTCCGTTGTTTCGAGGTTCCTCCAAAAATTGGAGCATTTTTGGACACTTCAATAATCAAGTTTTAGTTCAAAACTATTTGAATTAAATTCAAATATGTTTGAATTATTTTCCGATCTGGCCTTTTATATTTTTCTCCGGTCATGCTCATTTTTACGAGCCCGAGAAAAATAGTCCCTTGTCCTAATTCTTGCCCTAACCCCGTCCTCTTTTTCTTTTTCCTTCTCTTTCATTTCTTTTTCTGCTAAAAAATCAGTTAAAGAGAGAGGACTCAGCCTCCAGGCCTCCTGGCCCGTCTCCTCCTCCTCTCAACCTCCAGCCGCGCCCTGGCCCATCAGGCCCAGCCGGCCATCAGCCTCTTTGCCCATTTCCCCCACCGAACCCTAACTCCCTTCGCAGCGCACCCGTTCGCTCCTCCTCCTTCTCTTCTGTCCGCCGCCACACCCTCTCGCTCACCCTCTCGAATCCCTTCGATCCCCTTTCTCTCTTTCTCTCCCTCGCTCGCGATCGAGCCCGATCTCCCGTGGCCTCCCTCGCTGGAGCGCCCCAGCCTCTGTCCCGGCCCGCGACCGCATTCCTCGCAGCAAGGTCGCCCGAACTCATCGAGCCTCTCCCGCGGCTCCCTCCCCTCTGCCTCGCTAGAGCCGGCGACCGCGCCTCCCTCCAGCTCTGGCGCGAGCCCGGCTATCCCTTCTGCCCTCCTCTCCAGAAGTCGAGCGCCAGGGCCGCGCCGCCCTCCCGTCGACCGCCGTCCGCCGCAGCGGCCGCGTCTTCCTGCGCGCTTGGGCCTCCTCGCCCTGCTGCCCGCGCCTCCGTCCCCTTTGGTCCTCCTCTCCAGCACCGCGGGGCTGCACCGCTCCGCCCGCGAGCCGGCCGCCCCTTCCTCCAGCAGCCGCCGGTCGCCGCGGGAGTCCCCTCCGGCCAGGCCGCGACCTCCCTCCTCCGTGCATCCCCAAGCGCCCCGCCATGGAGCCAGGAGCCGAGCTCCTCTTTTCCAGCGCCAAGATGCGCCTCGGCTCCCTCGTCCTGTGCCGCCGCGCCCTCCATCTCCAGGAGCCAGCAGCCGCGCACCTTCGTCCCCTGCTTCGCGCCAAGGCCGTGCGCCTCTGCCTCCTTGCTGCCTTGCCGTTTTGTTGCTGTTGTTGTTTGCCATGTACTGCTGCTGTTTTGTTGTTGTTTTCGTCAAGTGCACGAGGACCTCAAGCTCGGCAAGTACGACTACACGAGGAATCATCAAGTACCCCTTCGGAGAAGTACATCTACGAACTCGTCGCGAGAATCGAGTTTGGCAAGTACATCTACGGCCCGAACGTCTACGAACCGTGTACGAGATCGACGCCCGAACAACTACCCTCGCCGGAAGACCCAAGTACCACGACGACCCGAACCTCTACGGGAAAACGAGCTCCAAGTTCGACTACTTCACGGGACCCGTCAAGTCCGACTACTACATGAACGAGTACCTCAACGCCCGATGTCAAGTTCGACTACCGTCGCCCCGAGGACGTCCGATGCCGCGACAAGTACCCCTTCAGAGACGAGAACGTCTACTTCCCTCTACGACACGTGTACCACGACTCGCGAGAACGACTTCTTCCTCTACGGTCGTGTACCACTACTTCCTCTACGTTCCTCTAGGATCTCGAACCGTCCCGAAACGAGTGTTTCGAAGGTATACCCCGAGACGTGACCCGTGAGATGCTTGTTGTGGTTGTATGAAATGTTACCCTTGTGTGCTTCGTGCCCGTTCCGAGCTTTTGTCTTGTTCCTCGGTTGCCTCGTCACCGACTCGTGGGAACCCGGCAACGGGATCGCCCCACCTTTCATCTCGTTTGACTCGCCCACGCCATCTTTCTTTTGCACTGGTCTCTCAACGAGTTACCGGAACCGATATGATGCCATTGCATCATTTTCGGATCGTTGCCGTGGCCCCCTTTTTCATTCCACCACGGTGACAAATACTTCATATCTCTTTTAAGTCAACCTTTTAAAATTGCATAAACTTGATCATGTCATTCGCATCATGTTAACAACACTAAAATGTTTAATTGTTGTTTGCTTATAATTACTAAACATGCTCATGGGGATATTCCGGATATGTTGTTGTTATTCTCCGGCCTCATTTAAAATGTCTTAATAGTGTAGTTTCTTTATGCTTCACCTCTTGCCATGTTAGAAACATTTAATCTTGTCTTGTAAATAATGAGAGTCAACTAAATAATTAATTGTGGTGTTTTGTCAATATGCAACTCGTTGCATATCGAGCTCCACTTAACTTGTAGTGTTGTTTGTGCACTTTGCCATGCCATGCATAATTAAACCGGACATGCATCATATTTGGATGTGCATCGTATGCCATGCTTATGCTTGTGTGTTTACCGTGTTGTTTCTTCCTTTCCGGTTGCTTCCCTTGTTAGCTTCGGTTTCGTTCCGGAGTTGTGAGGCTTCTTCTCTCGACTGTGTTGCTCCGTCTTCTTCATGGACTTGTTCTTCTCCTTTGTGGAATTCCAGGCAAGATGACCGAACCCCGATAACATTACTATTTTTGCCTATTGCTAGTAGTCTCGATCTATAGTTTTGCCTCGATGCCCATGATCTTCTTGTCAGCCTCCTATTGTAACCATTGCCATGTTAACCACCCTACCTACGCAAACCGTTGCTTGGCTAAGTATGCTTCGCTCGGCCCCTCTTATAGCATTGTTAGTTGCAGGTGAAGATTGAAGATGCTTGCTTCATGTTGAAGTTTGGTTGGGTTATATCACACTATTTTAAATGCTTAAATGAAATCATCTATATACTGGCAAGGGTGGAAGGCTAAGCCTTTTGCTTGGTGATTTGTTCCACTCATGCCGTTAGGAACCGTATAAACCGGTGTTATGTTCCTTGATTATGCGTTCCTAACACGGTTGGGGTGTATGGGACCCCCTTGATAAACCGCTAAGTGCTAAGTCTTTTCCAGCAAGTCCCAACATTGGTACTATTTGCCTAATAACTAATAAAACTTGCTTATGGGACTAGCTATCCCTTTTATCTTAATTCAACCCCCCTGGGCCAGTGCTCGATTTGAGTGTTGGTCCAAACTAGAGTCGTGTGCGGGGCCCCCCTTGGCAACTTGGGTATTTCGGCCACTGTACGCTGTGCTCATCCGGTCGTGGCCTGAGACTAGATACGCGCGGCTACTATCAGGGTGTCGGCACGCCGGGAGGATTTGCTGGATTAGCCTTACCTTAGTTCGGTTTAACTTGAGCACGGGATTCCAAGAATACTCGGGTCTTCCCACCTATGGAGTTGCGACTCCGCGGATCGTGGGCTTGTGATGGGCCAAGTTGGAACACCCCTGCAGGGTTTTGAACTTTCGAAAGCCGTGCCCGCGGTTATGTGGCAGATGGGAGCTTGTTAATTCCGGTTGTAGATAACTTGACACAATGTTTCCAATACACTACCAGCGTTCGTACCGTGACTGTCAATTTCCGAATAGGGATTCGGGAGTTGAACACGGTGGGGTTATGTTTGACCGGCTTTAGTTAGGATCACTTCGTGATCATCTCTCGACCGATGCACTTCTCTTCTCGCTCTCTATTACGTAAGTTAGTGCTAGTTGCTGCTGCAGACTCTTGTTGTTCCTTCACCTCTCGTTCTTTCTTCAGCCTTGTCCTCACCCAAGGCTTAAATAGTCTTGTTACCCGGGAACGGGATTGCTGAGTCCTCTGTGGCTCACAGTTACTTCACCACACCAGATGCAGGTTCAGCCGAGTAAGATGCAGAAGTTGGCTCAAGTTCTTCACCGGGAGCCCGATGAAGAGTGTGTCCGTTTGCTTGTGACGTTTCGACGATCAGTAGTGGTTTCTACTAGGATTCGATCCTGACCTGTGGTTTTATGTTGTTTTGGTATCTTTCTTTGGATCTTCGCCCGTAGTCGGGTTGTGATGTTTTGAATGATGATTGTTTATGTAATGTATTGTGTGAAGTGGCGAGTGTAAGCCAACTATCTCCTTTTGCAATTTAATCCCTCTTTTACATGAGTCGTGCAAAGATACCAAACTTGAGATCATTCTAGGATGGATTTATGCCTTTAAGTCGTGCCTCGACACGTAGGAGGCATAACTCCATCCTGGGCATTACACGTACTTCCCCTCAAAGGGAAGGAACTTCGGCAACACATCCTCGTCTTCACCGGTTCCACTTGTGGTTATTTCTTCCCTTTACTTGTGCAAGCTTTACTTGTTTATCTTATATAGCTTGCTTGTGAGGTTGTTATCTTTACTTCCTATTAGTTGTCATCTTAGTAGCTTATCTAGACAACTTACTTTGACGCTTAATTTAAAGGGGTTAAGAAAAGCTAAAAATTGTTAGTTGCCTATTCACCCCCCTCTAGTCAACCATATCGATCCTTTCAATTGGTATCAGAGCCTCGTCTCTTTTTAAGGACTTTACCGTCCAAAGAGTATGGGTGACAACGTAGTCGAGACGGATGAACATTCCGGTGGAACTACGTCCTTGCCTACGTCCGATGGGGGAGTGATAACCCTCAACCGTAAGGGATCGAGATAGTCTTCGCGGGTAAGAATAACCCAATTTATAGATTCGACACACGGGGAGCCAAAGAGTATTTATAAGCTTTGACAGTTGAGTTGTCAATTCAACCGCACCTGAAATATACTTACTTGCAACAAAAGATAAATGGTGATATGATAGTGACGGTGGTGACAGCAAAAGTAAACAGCAAAAGTAACAACTAATAACCAGCAGGATTGAAACACTGTAGGCTAGGGAGATGGATGGTTGGGTGCTGCATGGATGAGATATATAATGAATCTAACTTGGGTCAAGGCACACAGAAAAGTAATGATCATCTAGGTAAGTATCAAACATTAGGCATGTATCCCACAGGTAGTTGTACGTGCTTGCAATAAGAACTTGCACAACATCTTTTGTCCTACCATCCCGCTACGAACGGGACCAAAAGGAACTTATGGAGATTAAGGTGCTCCTGCCAAAGAGCACCGGAACAAAGCAATAAACTCAATGGATACATGGAATCCTCAAATTATGGACCATCCCCTTTGGTGTCCCAAGCTGTCACCTTTGGGATCGCCGGTTCCGGACCGTAATAGGTGCAAACAGCTCATAGATAGGATCAAGAACACAAATATATTCATGCAAACACATATGGTTCAGATCTGAAATCATGGCACTCGGGCCCTAAGTGACAAGCATTAAGAGCAACAAGTTGAAGCAAAGATGATAAACACCATAGTAGATGATAGGCAACATGCCCCCAACAATCTGATAAACTATTACATGATCTAACTCATCCAATCCCTACCACCCCCTTTGCCTACAACAGGAAATTACTCACACATGGAAGGAGAAGCCATGGAGGGAGGATGGAGTGGTGATGATGATGACGATGGCGACGATCTCTCCTCTCCGGAGGCCAAATCAGCCTCCAGATTAGCCCTCCCGGAGAAGAACAGAGGGTGGCGGCGGCTCCGCGACGGAAACTGGGAAAACGACTTCTGTTCCGGGGTTTTCTCGTCACGGGGATAAATACGGGTCAAAGTAGGGCACCAGAGGGGGAAGGACCCGCCCAGGCGGCCTCCCGGCGCGGCCAGGGGTGGGGCTGCCTGGGCAGGGCGCCTGGCCCCCCTGGCTGCCCTCTGGCCCATCTTCTGGCACAAGGGCCCTTCGGGTGCGTGGATTTTCTGTGATTTTTCTTGGAATTTTCTGAGATACCTAAAAATCCATTTTCCTGCACACAATAAAACCATAAAGGCAGCTCTGCTGAAAACATCGTCAGTCCGGGTTAGTTTAGTTCAAATCATGCAAGAATGAGGTCAAAACAATAGCAAAAGTGTTTGGAAAAGTAGATACGTTTGAGATGTATCAACTCCCCCAAGCGTAGCATATTGCTTGTCCTCAAGCAATTCAGTTCAACGAACTGGACGCGACAAAGAAAACTTTGACAAACTCTTTTGCTTCATTAGATGTATATAAGCATGTACTACGAAAAGAGTCTAGCAAGTATTGAAACAATGCTATGAGGACAATGCACGGAGCAATCCTTCTTTCAAGTGACCAATCACAAATAACCAAAAGTAGATAATATACTACTGAAAATCAAGACAAGATTACATTGCACATAGTTTGAACATACTAGAGTGGTATCTCGCTAGCCTCCATGAATGAAGCAAAACATAAATGCAGAAACTCCTTCAGAGTTTTAAAGGAGACTAGAACTAAGAATTTCAGAATAAATAATATCACAGGCATGCAGAATACAATGTAATACTTTGGGACAATGCACATTACACTCAGAATGACAATTATGCTCTCCTAGTTGGTGCTTTGAAGAAAGAAGGTGGAGACTCTCGAACCGTGGAATTTGATGGCGAGGTTGAAAACCCATGGTTGGAAGCAAAGACTAAACATGTACCAGAGCTCTTGGTTTTGAAAACAGAGGTAAAAATGATTTTGGGAGGTGCATATTTCGTCAACGTATGTTAGTAGACAACCCAATTACTTCTCGAGCTGGACAAGTTTCGAGGAACGGCTCCCGCACGGGGACGATCACATCCCCTTAATCTCCTTTGTTTATCACTGCCAAAAGTTTTCTGATTTCTCATGAACAAAGCGTGAAGGAGGGTTTGTTTGTTGTATTATCTTTTATGAGCCGGGCGCACTCATGCCAGTTCCTCCTCGTATTAGGGGTTTGCAGATTAGACATGCAATCCAAGCATAAAACTTGTCCAACTTAAAAAGATCATGAGTTAACTACTACTTCCTCATGAGCTAAAACAGAGGCACAAAATAGAAGTAAATTTCAATAGTTTCGAGATGGTACAAGAAAGTCTTTGTTAGGATGGCAGGTAAATACCACATAGGAAGGTATGGTGGACTCATATGGAATAACTGGTTTGAAAGGTTTTGGATGCACAAGCAGAATTCCGCTTAGTACGAGCGAAGGCTAGCAAGAGACTGGGAAGCGACCAACTAGAGAGCAATAACGGTCATAATCATGCAGAGCGACAAAGCAACATTGAATCGGGCATGAAAGTGATATAACTATTCTGAAACTCAAAGATCATCAAGGCAAAGCAGACTTTTTAGTCTTAAACATGTGTAAACATGTGCCAAGTCAATCCAAGAATTCTCCAAAGGGAAATACCACCTCAGTATACCAAACTATGAACAGTGCAATGCATGTAAATCATTTCAATAACACATTATATACTCTAGCTATTTGAGACTAGCCACAAGGAAAGCATGAACCACTGGGAAAGCATTGTAAACATAGCACTATGTCGCTACAAGCTAGTCTCTAGATCATAAGTACAGGCATATGTACAAAAGTAGAAACAAGAAGAGTTCATAACGGGTTTTCCTTGTTGCTTCCCTTCCGTCGATCTTCGTCATTACTGCCTTGTCACTTGCATGATCGAACGTAGGAAATATAATTAAATGCCATCACGGACTCGAGCTGAACTCTGAAAACAAAGCAAACTAAAGAGAGAAAGGAAATCTTTTTGGGTCTTTTCAAAGGTTGAACGAAAGCAAAAGAAAGAGAAAATCTTTTTGTTGTTTTTGCAAAGAAAGAAACAATAAAGAACGGGCAAAAACTTCGAAAAGATCAAAGCGAACAAAAATAAAACGGATAATACAATGGAAAAGTGAGAAGGGCACGTACTCCCCCAAGCTTAGGCTTTTGGCCTAAGTTGGTAGTAGCTACTGCCCCCAGGAGCCTCCTGATACGTCCAAAACGTATCTATAATTTTTGCTTGCTCCATGCCTCTTTTGGGTGATATTGCTATGATATTTATACACTTCCATACACTTTTGATCATATTTGGATTAACCTATTAACTCAGTGCACCCCAGTGCCAGTTTCTGTTTTCTGCTGTTTTTGTATTTCAGGTTTTCCCGTCACGAAAACTGCCAGAAAATTCCCGGAAAATTTATATAAAAGTTCAGCGTTCCGGAAGCTTCCATGCGGCCAAAGTAGGGCCACAGGGGCTCCAGGCGGCCTGCCCACGCGGCCCCCCTCCTGGCCGCGCCGAGGGGGGTGCCTGGGCCCCCCAGGCCTCCGCTGATGCCCCCCTTTGGCATATATTTAACACCCGTCGCAGAAACCCTGATTCCGGACCCCTTTTCTCCAGACGCAATTCCGATCTCCGCCGCCATCGCCATCAAGCTTCGGGGGACCAGAATTCCTGTGCCGGCACCCTGCCGGGATGGGGAAGTGCCCCCGAATTCATCTCCATCGACGTTGCTTCCTCCCTCCATGATGCGGGAGTAGTTCCTCCTCGGGGCTGAGGTTTCTACCAGTAGCTATGTGGTCAATTCTCCCTCCCATGATGTGATCTTCGTTGTGATCATAGGCTATGTTAATCTAGGGTGATCCCATGATATTTCCCCTTCCTCTATGTATTGGATTGATGTACTCACTTGTCTTTATCTAGTATAATCCCCGAGACCGAGGTGACAGCGGTCTATTGGACATGGATTAGAAAAATATTTTCATGAGTGATTTCCTCTCTTGTGTGTTGATTGAAGATTGAGAGTCTCTTGGTGCTTGTCTTTGACTATCCTTTAGATATGTTGTGGTGATTGTGGGACTCTCTTTGGATGGCCACGGTGACATTGGGAAATCCTTAGATTGAGAACTACGAACTTTGAGGTGTGCTTTTGTAGCCCTACATAATTCTCGTCCTCTCTTGACCACGGAGGAATGACCTCCGGGTGCGTCTCCATTGCATGTCTTATGGGAAATATCATGTGATTCGATTATGTTAATGTTGTTGGGAGTTGCCACTAGTGAAAGTATGAAGCCTAGGCCTTGTTTCCACCATTGCAATACCATTTGTGCTCACGTTTACCACTTGTTTGCTTGCTGCACTTTTTATTACATATTTATATTACTTTGTTTTGCCATCCATATCACTTGCCATTTAACATCTCTTCGCCGAACTAGTGCACCTATACATCTAACAAGTGTATTAGGTGTGTTGGGGACACAAGAGACTTCTTGTATCTTAGTTGCAGGGTTACTTGAGAGAGACCATCTTCAACCTCTACTTCCCTGAGTTCGATAAACCTTAGGTCATCCACTTGAGGGAATTTGCTGCTGTCCTACAAACCTCTGCGCTTGGAGGCCCAACATAGTCTACAAGAGTAGAAGCGTGTGTAGACATCACCTCCTGCTCCGGGGGAGTGCTGGTGAGTCCAAGGGTCGTAAAAGGATTCCGGCGCGTACACCGAACTCCTCGGATCCTCCCACAACGAAGGGTCCGTACTCCAAGCAGAGGAAGACCCTTCACCAAACTGGGTGACGGTCTCCCCCTGGAAAGGTGGTAACTCACCGTTCTCCTCCTCGTCGGGCACAACCCCCTCCATGGGGTTATGAAACTGATGTTGGACCATGAACTCATCGAACTGGATAACATCAAAGGACCATCCGTTCCTGCGAGAAAAATCAAACAAAAGAGGTGCAGGTAGACGGATCTTGCGTTCCGCGGTAGTTCCGAAACGCAAGATATAAACAAGATTACCAAACTCAGAAGTCATGGTAACAAACTTATGCCTTTTCATAGCAGCAAGATCAAAACTTAAATAAGTAAAAGGCTTATCATCAGGGTGTGGGGTGCCTTTAAGATGTTCTAAGATAAGTGTGGCATAAACGCCACCAAATAAATCTCCCATGTTACCGTTCATAGCAAGGCGTCGAGCAATTAAGGCACCCAAATTATACTCAAACCTCCCTGAGAGGGCGGTTGCCAGGATAGAAATATCCGGCGCAGAAGTGTTGCTCGTGTTGTCACGAGCTAATACCCCTCTAGCAACATAATACGCAAAATACCTGAGGTGAGGGAATAAGATGCTGGAGATTTTTGACCGATGAATATCCCTCGTACCCATGCTGTAGAGAGAGTTGAAGATGGTTTTCAGCTCGGAGGGCTGAGAGGTCATCTTCGCCGTCCGCCCAACGTTTGGCACACCTATTATTTCACAAAACTTTTCCAAGGGCATGGTCAAAAGATTATTGTAAATTTTAAACTCAATAGCACCAGTATCAAGGTTATATCTAAAACTGTTAATGAAACCGGAAGTGAGTTTTTAATACTGAGTAACACGGCACGTGACGAGCCGTGTCAGACCTGCATTAGCACAAAGATTATAAAACTCATCCTTAATTCCCGCAGCTTCAAGGAATTCATCACATGGGAACATCATAGCACGTGTTGGACTTGTGTCTTCCAACAACTCTAGGGGCACATGATCTTAATTGTAGCTCACCCTAGCAGTCGATGGTGAAGCTGCGGCTCTAGTAACTCGATCGGAGCGCGTGGGCTTCTTCTTCTCAAGCCACCCCTTTGCCCTTCCTAACAAGCTCATTTCTGAAATTTTTGGCAAATTACAAAAACAAGGATTTAAACAAAGTGGGTTAAGGCAAACTACTCAACTCACTTACCTAAGGCATAAACTTGCATCAAAACTTGGAAAATAAATTTCTACACATGCATGCAAGCTCATCTACACAGCACCAAGAACTACTAAATACTCACAAATGAAGCCACCAACCAAAAATCTAATTGGAGGGGTGGAGGAGTTACATACCAGGGAGTATTTTGTTCAAAATCTCAGCTCGAATGATAGGCTGTAGAGAGAGATCGAAAATCGCCTCCAAGAACAGCAAGAACGCAAGAACAAGTGCAGAACTCGTGTTTTCGGAGAGAAAGAGAGAGAGAGGAAGAAGACTCACCTGGAGGGGGGGACTTGTGGGCCCCAGGCGCCCTATGGGCGCGGCCAGGGGGCAGGCCGCGCCAGCTGGCCGCCTGGGCCATTGGTGGCCCCCCTGGTCAGCCCCAGGTGCCTCTGGGTCACTCCCGGCATGGAAATTTTTATTTTTATTTTTCTGGAATTTTTCTGAAAACTTCACTGTTGAAATTTTTTCGAAGTTCAAAAAGCTGCAAAACTTTCTGAAAACTTAAAGCAGTGATTAGTATTGTGAAGCTTCAAAAACATAAACATTTGGTACAGCAAGGAGAACAAAAGCTAAAACAAATGAAAACATAACAAGCTCAACTTTTTACCTATATAAAACATGCTCACTAGTAAGGTTGATCAAGTCTTACCAACAAACAGACGATATATAGAGCAAAAAGTCTCACCTCTTACGAAGTGATCATTGCACCTTTACTTTAATGGACATTGTCCCCACCATAATAGTTTTGTATTTGTGGTGCACATGTAGTGGACAGTCCCATTCTCCAATCTTCACGGTCTCGATATTTTCTATAGAGTTGAGGCCATGCCTCTTGTCGGTCTTCTTTGGAAAATACACCGTGTGTTCTTTATCATTCACATTGAAGGTAACCTTTCCTTTATTGCAATAAATAATAGCACCTGCGGTGTTAAGAAAAGGTCTACCAAGAATAATGGACATGCTCCCATCCTCGGGCATGTCAAGCACAACAAAATCAGTATGGATCAAACAATTAGCAACTTCTACGGGAACATCCTCACAAATACCTATCGGGACGACGGTTGACTTGTCAGCCATCTGAAGAGAGATATCTGTAGGGATTAGCTTCTCTAAACAAAGCCTCTTGTAGAGAGAGAAAGGCATAACACTCACTCCTGCTCCAAGATCACATAAAGCAGTTTTGACATAATTATTCTTTATGGAGCAAGGAATGGTGGGTATACCTGGATCACCAAGCTTCTCAGGAATGTTGCCACTGAAAGAGTAGTTAGCAAGCATAGTAGATATTGCTTCATTAGGAATTTTTCTTTTATTAGTGACAATATCTTTCATATATTTTGAATAGGGAGGTAACTTAATAGCATCAGTCAAAGGGATTTCAAGAAAAAGAGGTTTCATCCACTCACAAAACTTATTGTAATGCTCTTCTTCTTTCGATTTGAGAGACTTACCTGGAAAGGGCATGGGTTTCTGTATCCATGGTTCTCTTTCCTTCCCATGTCTTCTTGCGACGAAGTCTTCTCTAGTGTACTTCTTGCGTTTGTCAGGTGCTTCTTCTTCTCGAACTTCAGGCGGATCATTCTTCTCATTATCCTTACCTTCAGGTTCGGCACCGTCTTCAGTCTCAGCATCGGAGGTAGATATACTATTGGGATCAACAGCTGGCTCTTCACTTGTAATAGGATCATTGGAATTGTCAGCCTCCTTGTGTTTCTTCTTCTTCTTCTTTGGAGAGCCAACAATTTCTTCTTCCTGCATTTGAGAATCTTGCTCGATTCTCCTCGGATGCCCCTCTGGATAGAGAGGATCTTCAGTGCTAGTTCCTCCTCGGGTCTTAATCCCGAAGGCCTGTAAATCATCCTGTTTGGCATTGTTAGCAAGCAAATCTTTTTGCACATTAGAAATTTGTTCAAGCTGAGTTTGAACCATATGAAAATTCTTCACAAGACATTTAAGATCATTAACTGTTCTACCTAGAACATCAAGCAAACTTTTGATAGCAAGGGAATTATCATGCAATTGACTTTGTATCCTCTCATTAAAATGATTTTGTTTCATAATAAAATTATCAAGCTCATCTAAACATTGATCAGGAGGCTTACCATGAGGGATGTCACTTGCGTTGAAATCTAAAAGAGAGTGTACCTCTACCATAGGAGGATGAGTGGTAGGCTCACACAACTTCTCAATAGGGGGTAGATTCTTCACGTCTTCAGTTTTAATACCCTTCTCTTTAATAGACTTCTTTGCTTCTCGCATATCTTCGGGGCTTAGAACAAACATGCCCCTCTTCTTTGGTGGTGGAGGTGGTTCAGGGACGGACCAATCTTCATGGTTTTTGGCAATCCTGCCCATCAATTCTTCTGCATCGTCCGGTGTTCTTTTCCTGAAAACACAACCAGCACAACTATCCAAATAGGACCTGGATTCATCAGTTAGACCAGCATAAAATATATCGATTAATTCATTCTTAGGGACTCCATGTCCTGGTCTAGCCCGGATCAGACTACAGTACCTCCCCCAAGCTTTAGGGAGGTGCTCATCCTGCAACTGTTTAAAGTTCTAAATTCTTTGTAAAGCAGCATGTTGCATATGAGCAGGAAAGTACTTATCAACAAAAGAGTGAGCTAAGTCTTGAGGACTCTTAATGGAACCACATGGTAGTGCATCATACCATGTTTTAGCACCTTCCTTTAAAGACAAAGGAAGAAGCTTAGTCACATAAAAGTTTCGTATCTTTTCATCCGTGGTAAACAAGCCACCCAACTCAGTGAGTTTGGTCAGGTGTGCAATAGCATCATCATTTTCTCTGCCATAAAAGGGGTCAGCTTCAACCATGGATATAAGTGAAAGATCAACAGAGAAATCATAATCAGGATCATTGATGCATATAGGAGATGTAGCAAATTCAGGATCAGGAACAGTCTGGTTCTTCAAGGAGTGTTTTTCAAGCAGCTTCTTAATAGCTTCAGGGTCAGAGTCGGCAAACTCTCTCAGTTCCCTGCATAAATCATCATCAAGCATAATGTAATCATCATCAAGGAGTCTCTCCTTGAGTTTACTCAAATCAGGATAATCATAAGTTCCACCAATAGGGTAGCGAGTAACAGGAATTTCAATTCCAGAATTTTTTTGCAGCAGCAGCGATCTGTTTCTCAAGAGCATAACCAAGTGAACCAATATCATCAAGAGTAGTAGAAGCATCATCAAAAGTATCGGACATAGTAACAGATTCAGTAGAAGCATCATGCGGTGGTGGTGAGGCAAACTTACTCATAACAGAAGGTGAATCAAGTGTAGCACTAGTGTTCAGAACAGTACCTCTTCTTGTAGTGGATAGTAAGATCGGAACCTTGGGGTCTCCTTTCTTACCCATAGCGGATGAAGTGCAGCAGGTAGGATACTTCAAGTAGACTTGGAAATATTGCTATGCTCCCCGGCAACGGCGCCAGAAAATGGTACTTGATAACCCTCAACCGTAAGGGATCGAGATAGTCTTCGCGGGTAAGAATAACCCAATTTATAGATTCGACACACGGGGAGCCAAAGAGTATTTATAAGCTTTGACAGTTGAGTTGTCAATTCAACCGCACCTGAAATATACTTACTTGCAACAAAAGATAAATGGTGATATGATAGTGATGGTGGTGACAGCAAAAGTAAACAGCAAAAGTAAACAGCAAAAGTAACAACTAATAACCAACAGGATTGAAACACTGTAGGCTAGGGAGATGGATGGTTGGGCGCTGCATGGATGAGATATATCATGAATCTAACTTGGGGCAAGGCACACAAAAAAGTAATGATCATCTAGGTAAGTATCAAACATTAGGCATGTATCCCACAGGTAGTTGTACGTGCTTGCAATAAGAACTTGCACAACATCTTTTATCCTACCATCCCACTACGAACGGGGCCAAAAGGAACTTATGGAGATTAAGGTGCTCCTGTCAAAGAGCATCGGAACAAAGCAATAAACTCAATGGATACATGGAATCCTCAAATTATGGACCATCCCCTTTGGTGTCCCAAGCTATCTCCTTTGGGATCGCCGGTTCCGGACCGTAATAGGTGCAAACAACTCATAGATAGGATCAAGAACACAAATATATTCATTCAAACACATATGGTTCAGATCTGAAATCATGGCACTCGGGCCCTAAGTGACAAGCATTAAGAGCAACAAGTTGAAGCAAAGATGATAAACACCATAGTAGATGATAGGCAACATGCCCCCAACAATCTGATAAACTACTACATGATCTAACTCATCCAATCCCTACCATCCCCTTTGCCTACAGCAGGGAATTACTCACACATGGAAGGAGAAGCCATGGAGGGAGGATGGAGTGGTGATGATGATGACGATGGCGACGATCTCCCCTCTCCGGAGGCCAAATCAGCCTCCAGATTAGCCCTCCCGGAGAAGAACAGAGGGTGGCGGCGGTTCCGCGACGGAAACTGGGAAAACGACTTCTGTTCTGGGGTTTTCTCGTCACGGGGATAAATACGAAAGTAGGGCACCAGAGGGGGAAGGTGTTGGGGAACGTAGTATTTTCAAAATTTTCCTACGATCACGCAAGATCTATCTACTAGATGCATAGCAACGAGAGGGGAGAGTGTGTCTACGTACCCTCGTAGACCGAAAGCGGAAGCGTTTATCAACGCGGTTGATGTAGTCGTGCACCTTCACGATCCGTCCCGATCTAGTACCGAACGTACGGCACCTCCGCGTTCAGCACACGTTCAGCTCGATGACGTCCTCGCCTTCTTGATCCAGCAAGACGGGCGAAGTAGTAGATGAGTTCCGGCAGCACGACGGTGTGGTGACGGTTGTTGATGAAGAATAATCTCTGCAGGGCTTCGCCAAGCACTACTGAAACTAGACGCAGGATAAACTAGAGGGTCGGGGTAGCCGGCACACGGCTTGGTGTATCTTGATGTGTCTTGGGTGCTAGCCCTACCCCTCTATTTATATGTTGAGACTTGGGGTCGAAACTTGGAGCAAAAGCCTCCTCAAAGTCGGTTTTGCCCGAAAGGAAAGAGTCCCACTCGGACTCCAGGGCTAGACGCCAGGGTTCCCGGCGTCTACCCCCTAGACGCCAGGGTTCCTGGCGTCTAGCCTCTGGTCTCCGCAAAACTTCCTTTTGCACTTTCCTAAAGCCTCGTGGGCTTTCCCCTTTGGCCCAAATAAAGTGTTCTCGTACCCAAACATTTCGGGAAACATCCGGAACCCCTTCCGGTGAATTCCGGAACCCTTCCGGAGGTCAAACACTATTATCCCATATATTAATCTTTATCTCCGGACCATTCCGGAGTTCCTCGTCATGTCCGTGATCACATCCGGGACTCCGAATAACATTCGGTCACCAACATACATAACTCATTTAATACTATATCGTCAACGAAACGTTAAGCGTGCGGACCCTACGGGTTCGAGAACTATGTAGACATGACCGAGACATCTCTCCGGTCAATAACCAATAGCGGAACCTGGATGCCCATATTGGCTCCTACATATTCTACGAAGATCTTTATCGGTCGAACCGCATAACAACATACGTTGTTCCTTTTGTCATCGGTATGTTACTTGCCCGAGTTTCGATCGTCGGTATCTCTATACCTAGTTCAATCTCGTTACCGGCAAGTCTCTTTACTCGTTCCGTATCACATCATCTCATGACTAACTCATTAGTCTTTTGCTTGCAAGGCTTATTTTTATGTGTGTTACCGAGAGGGCCCAGAGATACCTCTTCGACACTCGGAGTGACAAATCCTAATCTTGATCTATGCCAACACCACGAATACTTTCGGAGACACCTGTAGAGCATCTTTATGATCACCCAGTTACGTTGTGACGTTTGATAGCACACAAGGTGATCCTACGGTATTCGGGAGTTGCATAATCTCATAGTCATAGGAACATGTATAAGTCATGAAGAAAGCAATAGCAATAAAACTAAACGGTCATAGTGCTAAGCTAACGGATGGGTCTTGTCCATCACATCATTCTCCTAATGATGTGATCCCGTTGATCAAATGACAACTCATGTCTATGGTTAGGAAACATAACCATCTTTGATCAATGAGCTAGTCTAGTAGAGGCATACTAGGGACACTCTGTTTTGTCTATGTATTCACACATGTACTAAGTTTTCGGTTAATACAATTCTAGCATGAATAATAAACATTTATCATGATATAAGGAAATACAAATAACATTATTATTATTGCCTCTAGGGCATATTTCCTTCAGTCTCCCACTTGAACTAGAGTCAATATTCTAGATTACAAAGTAATGATCCTCACACCCATGGAGTCCTGGTGCTGATCATGTTTTGCCCGTGGAAGTGGCTTAGTCAACGGGTCTGCAACATGCAAATCCGTATGTATTTTGCAAATCTCTATGTCTCCTTCCTTGACTAGATCGCGGATGGAATTGAAGCGTCTTTTGATGTGCTTTGTTCTCTTGTGAAACCTGGATTCCTTTGCCAAGGCTATTGCTCCAGTGTTGTCACCAAAGATTTTCATTGGACCCGATGCACTAGGTATAACACCTAGATCGGATATGAACTCCTTCATCCAGACTCCTTCATTTGCTGCTTCCGAAGCAGCTATGTATTCCGCTTCACATGTAGATCCCGCCACGACGCTCTGCTTGGAACTGCACCAACTGACAGCTCCACCGTTCAATAAAAATACATATCCGGTTTGTGACTTAGAGTCATCCGGATCAGTGTCAAAGCTAGAATCGACGTAACCGTTTACGACGAGCTCTTTGTCACCTCCATATACGAGAAACATATCCTTAGTCCTTTTCAGGTATTTCAGGATGTTCTTGACCGCTGTCCAGTGATCCACTCCTGGATTACTTTGGTACCTCCCTGCTAGACTTATAGCAAGGCACACATCAAGTCTGGTACACATCATTGCATACATGATAGATCCTATGGCTGAGGCATAGGGAATGACTTTCATTTTCTCTCTATCTTCTGCAGTGGTCGGGCATTGAGTCTTACTCAACTTCATACCTTGTAATACAAGCAAGAACCCTTTCTTTGACTGATCCATTTTGAACTTCTTCAAAATCTTATCAAGGTATGTGCTTTGTGAAAGTCTAATTAAGCGTCTTGATCTATCTCTATAGATCTTGATGCCTAATATATAAGCAGCTTCACCGAGGTCTTTCATTGAAAAACTCTTATTCAAGTATCCTTTTATGCTATCCAGAAATTCTATATCATTTCCAATCAACAATATGTCATCTACATATAATATTAGAAATGCTACAGAGCTCCCACTCACTTTCTTGTAAATACAGGCTTCTCCAAAAGTCTGTATAAAACCATATGCTTTGATCATCTCATCAAAGCGTATATTCCAACTCCGAGATGCTTGCACCAGTCCATAGATGGATCGCTGGAGCTTGCATACTTTGTTAGCACCTTTTGGATCGACAAAACCTTCTGGTTGCATCATATACAACTCTTCTTTAAGATATCCATTCAGGAATGCAGTTTTGACATCCATTTGCCAGATTTCATAACCATAAAATGCGGCAATTGCTAACATGATTCGGACAGACTTAAGCATCGCTATAGGTGAGAAAGTCTCATCGTAGTCAACTCCTTGAACTTGTCGAAAACCTTTTGCAACAAGTCGAGCTTTGTAAACAGTAACATTACCGTCTGCGTCGGTCTTCCTCTTGAAGATCCATTTATTTTCGATGGCCTGCCGATCATCGGGCAAGTCAACCAAAGTCCACACTTTGTTCTCATACATGGATCCCATCTCAGATTTCATGGCTTCAAGCCATTTTGCGGAATCTGGGCTCATCATCGCTTCCTCATAGTTCGTAGGTTCATCATGGTCTAGTAACATGATTTCCAGAACTGGGTTGCCGTACCACTCTGGTGCGGAACGTACTCTGGTTGATCTACGACGTTCAGCAGAAACTTGATCCGAAGTTTCATGATCATCATCATTAACTTCCCCACTGATTGGTGTAGGAATCACTGGAACAATTTTCTGTGATGTACTACTTTCCAATCCGGGAGAAGGTACAATTACCTCATCAAGTTCTACTTTCCTCCCACTCACTTCTTTCGAAAGAAACTCCTTTTCTAGAAAGGATCCATTCTTAGCAACGAATATCTTGCCTTCGGATCTGTGATAGAAGGTGTACCCAATAGTCTCTTTTGGGTATCCTATGAAGACACATTTCTCCAACTTGGGTTCGAGCTTATCAGGTTGAAGCTTTTTCACATAAGCATCGCAGCCCCAAACTTTAAGAAACGACAACTTTGGTTTCTTGCTAAACCATAGTTCATAAGGTGTCGTATCAACGGATTTAGATGGTGCCCTATTTAATGTGAATGCAGCTGTCTCTAAAGCATAACCCCAAAACGATAGTGGTAAATCGGTAAGTGACATCATAGATCGTACTATATCTAATAAAGTACGGTTACGACGTTCAGAAACACCATTACGCTGTGGTGTTCCGGGTGGCGTGAGTTGTAAAACTATTCCACATTGTTTCAAATGAAGACCAAACTCGTAACTCAAATATTCTCCTCCACGATCAGATCGTAGAAACTTTATTTTCTTGTTATGATGATTCTCTACTTCACTCTGAAATTCTTTGAACTTTTCAAATGTTTCAGACTTGTGCTTCATTAAGTAGATATACCCATATCTGCTCAAATCATCAGTGAAGGTCAGAAAATAACGATACCCGCCGCGAGCTTCAACACTCATTGGTCCACATACATCAGTATGTATGATTTCCAACAAATCTGTTGCTCGCTCCATATTTCCGGAGAACGGAGTTTTAGTCATCTTGCCCATGAGGCATGGTTCGCAAGCACCAAGTGATTCATAATCAAGTGATTCCAAAAGTCCATCATTATGGAGTTTCTTCATGCGTTTTACACCAATATGACCTAAATGGCAGTGCCACAAATAAGTTGCACTATCATTATTAACCTTGCATCTTTTGGTTTCAATATTATGAATATGTGTATCACTACAATCGAGATCCAATAAGAATAGACCACTCTTCAAGGGTGCATGACCATAAAAGATGTTATTCATAAAAATAGAACAACCATTATTCTCTGATTTGAATGAATAACCGTCTCGCAACAAACAAGATCCAGATATAATGTTCATGCTCAACGCTGGCACCAAATAACAATTATTTAGGTCTAATACTAATCCTGAAGGTAGATGTGGAGGTAGCGTGCCGACGGCGATCACATCGACTTTGGAACCATTTCCCACGCGCATCGTCACCTCGTCCTTAGCCAATCTTCGTTTAATCCGTAGTCCCTGTTTCGAGTTAAAAATATTAGCAACCAAACCGGTATCAAATACCCAGGTACTACTACGAGCATTAGTAAGGTACACATCAATAACATGTATATCACATATACCTTTGTTCACCTTGCCATCCTTCTTATCCGCCAAATACTTGGGGCAGTTCCGCTTCCAGTGTCCAGTCCCCTTGCAGTAGAAGCACTCAGTTTCAGGCTTGGCTCCAGACTTGGGTTTCTTCGTGGAAGTAGCAACTGTTTTGCTATTATTTTTGAAGTTCCCTTTCTTTCCCTTGCCCTTTTTCTTGAAACTAGTGGTCTTGTTAACCATCAACACTTGATGCTCCTTTTTGATTTCTACCTCCGCAGCTTTGAGCATAGCGAAGAGCTCGGGAATTGTCTTTTGCATCCCTTGCATATTATAGTTCATCACAAAGCCTTTATAGCTTGGTGGCAGTGATTGAAGAACTCTATCAATAACACTATCCTCGTCAACTTTGCAACCAAGTTGAGTCATATGATTGTAGTACCCAGACATTCTGAGTAAGTGTTCACTGATAGAACTATTCTCCTCCATCTTGCAGCTGTAGAACTTATTGGAAATCTCATATTTCTCAATTCGGGCATTTGCTTGAAATATTAACTTCAACTCCTGGAACATCTCATATGGTCCATGACGTTCAAAACGTCGTTGAAGTCCCGGTTCTAAGCCGTAAAGCATGGCACACTGAACTATCGTGTAGTCATCAGACCGCGATTGCCAGACGTTCAAAGCGTCCACATTAGCGGGAGGGGGCTTGTCACCTAGCGGTGCTTCAAGGACATAATTCTTCTGTGCAGCAATGAGGATAATCCTCAGGTTACGGACCCAGTCCGTGTAATTGCTACCATCATCTTTCAACTTAGCTTTCTCTAGGAATGCATTAAAATTCAAAGGAACGGTAGCACGGGCCATTGATCTACAACAACATAGATATGCAAAAACTTTCAGGACTAAGTTCATGATAAATTAAAGTTCAATTTAATCATATTAATTAAAGAACTCCCACTTAGATAGACATCCCTCTGGTCATCTGAATGATCACGTGATCCAAATCAACTAAACCATGTCCGATCATCACGTGAGATGGAGTAGTTTCAATGGTGAACATCTTATGTTGATCATATCTACTATATGATTCACGCTCGACCTTTCGGTCTCCAGTGTTCCGAGGCCATATCTGCATATGCTAGGCTCGTCAAGTTTAACCCGAGTATTCTGCGTGTGCAAAACTGGCTTACATCCGTTGTATTTGAACGTAGAGCTTATCACACCCGATCATCACGTGGTGTCTCGGCACGACGAACTTTCGCAATGGTGCATACTCAGGGAGAACACTTATACCTTGAAATTTAGTAAGGGATCATCTTATAATGCTACCCTCGTTCTAAGCAAAATAAGAAGCATAATAAGATAAACATCATATGCAATCAAAATATGTGACATGATATGGCCATCATCATCTTGTGCTTTTGATCTCCATCTCCAAAGCACCGTTATGATCATCTTCGTCATCGGCGCGACACCTTGATCTCCATCGTAGCATCGTTGTCGTCTCGCCAACTATTGCTTCTATGACTATTGCTACTACTTAGTGATAAAGTAAAGCAATTACATGGCGATTGCATTTCATACAATAAAGCGACAACTATATGGCTCCTGCCAGTTGCCGATAAGATTACAAAACATGATCATCTCATACAAAACCGTATAACTCATCATGTCTTGACCATATCACATCACAACATGCCCTGCAAAAACAAGTTAGACGCCCTCTACTTTGTTGTTGCAAGTTTTACGTGGCTGCTACGGGCTTAGCAAGAACCGTTCTTACCTACGCATACAAAAACCACAACGATGTTTCGTCAAGTATGTGCTGTTTTAACCTTCACAAGGACCGGGCGTAGCCACACTTGATTCAGCTAAAGTGAGAGAGACAGACACCCGCCAGTCACCTTTAAGCAACGAGTGCTCGTAACGGTGAAACCAGTCTCGCGTAAGCGTACGCGTAATGTCGGTCCGGGCCGCTTCATCTCACAATACCGCCGAAGCAAAGTATGACATGCTGGTAAGCAGTATGACTAGTATCGCCCACAACTCATTGTGTTCTACTCGTGCATATCATCTACGCATAGACCTGGCTCTGATACCACTGTTGGGGAACGTAGTATTTTCAAAATTTTCCTACGATCACGCAAGATCTATCTACTAGATGCATATCAACGAGAGGGGAGAGTGTGTCTACGTACCCTCGTAGACCGAAAGCGGAAGCGTTTATCAACGCGGTTGATGTAGTCGTGCACCTTCACGATCCGTCCCGATCTAGTACCGAACGTACGGCACCTCCGCGTTCAGCACACGTTCAGCTCGATGACGTCCTCGCCTTCTTGATCCAGCAAGACGGGTGAAGTAGTAGATGAGTTCCGGCAGCACGACGGTGTGGTGACGGTTGTTGATGAAGAATAATCTCTGCAGGGCTTCGCCAAGCACTACAGAAACTAGACGCAGGATAAACTAGAGGGTCGGGGTAGCCGGCACACGGCTTGGTGTATCTTGATGTGTCTTGGGTGCTAGCCCTACCCCTCTATTTATATGTTGAGCCCTGGGGTCGAAACTTGGAGCAAAAGCCTCCTCAAAGTTGGTTTTGCCCGAAAGGAAAGAGTCCCACTCGGACTCCAGGGCTAGACGCCAGGGTTCCCAGCGTCTACCCCCTAGACGCTAGGGTTCCTGGCGTCTAGCCTCTGGTCTCCGCAAAACTTCCTTTTGCACTTTCCTAAAGCCTCGTGGGCTTTCCCCTTTGGCCCAAATAAAGTGTTCTCGTACCCAAACATTTCGGGAAACATCCGGAACCCCTTCCGGTGAATTCCGGAACCCTTCCGGAGGTCAAACACTATTATCCCATATATTAATCTTTATCTCCGGACCATTCCGGAGTTCCTCGTCATGTCCGTGATCACATCCGGGACTCCGAATAACATTCGGTCACCAACATACATAACTCATTTAATACTATATCGTCAACGAAACGTTAAGCGTGCGGACCCTACGGGTTCGAGAACTATGTAGACATGACCGAGACATCTCTCCGGTCAATAACCAATAGCGGAACCTGGATGCCCATATTGGCTCCTACATATTCTACGAAGATCTTTATCGGTCGAACCGCATAACAACATACGTTGTTCCTTTTGTCATCGGTATGTTACTTGCCCGAGATTCAATCGTCGGTATCTCTATACCTAGTTCAATCTCGTTACCGGCAAGTCTCTTTACTCGTTACGTAACACATCATCTCGTGACTAACTCATTAGTCTTTTGCTTGCAAGGCTTATTTTGATGTGTGTTACCGAGAGGGCCCAGAGATACCTCTCCGACACTCGGAGTGACAAATCCTAATCTTGATCTATGCCAACACCACGAATACTTTCGGAGACACCTGTAGAGCATCTTTATGATCACCCAGTTACGTTGTGACGTTTGATAGCACACAAGGTGATCCTACGGTATTCGGGAGTTGCATAATCTCATAGTCATAGGAACATGTATAAGTCATGATGAAAGCAATAGCAATAAAACTAAACGATCATAGTGCTAAGCTAACGGTTGGGTCTTGTCCATCACATCATTCTCCTAATGATGTGATCCCGTTGATCAAATGACAACTCATGTCTATGGTTAGGAAACATAACCATCTTTGATCAATGAGCTAGTCTAGTAGAGGCATACTAGGGACACTCTGTTTTGTCTATGTATTCACACATGTACTAAGTTTCCGGTTAATACAATTCTAGCATGAATAATAAACATTTATCATGATATAAGGAAATACAAATAACATTATTATTATTGCCTCTAGGGCATATTTCCTTCAGAAGGACCCGCCCAGGCGGCCTCCCGGCGCGGCCAGGGGTGGGGCCGCCTGGGCAGGGCGCCGGGGCCCCCCTGGCTGCCCTCTGGCCCATCTTCTGGCACAAGGGCCCTTCGGGTGCGTGGATTTTCTGTGATTTTTCTTGGAATTTTCTGAGATACCTAAAAATCCGTTTTCCTGCACACAATAAAACCATACAGACAGCTCTGCTGAAAACAGCGTCAGTCCGGGTTAGTTTAGTTCAAATCATGCAAGAATGAGGTCAAAACAATAGCAAAAGTGTTTGGAAAAGTAGATACGTTTGAGACGTTTCAGGGAGCCTCGATCTCTCGTGAGGAGTTCAATGTGGCTATGACCACATTGAAAGAATCACTAGCGACCGAGGTCAAAGGCATGTTTAAAGATTTAATTGAGGGGCTTAAATTATCCACCACACCGTTGGAGGTGGTTCGTCCCACCACCATCGTGTCGGAGGCTACTCCCGACAAGGGAGAAGCTAGTAGTGGACAAGCCCTGGTTACTAAGAATGGGAATGGCGTCTTTGCCCACTCCGCTCCTCCTACTCACTATGGAGGACCCGTTCCCACACCGCATTTAAATTCCGTTGGGCCTCCTCCTAAGTTTATAAAAAATTCCGATTTTGCTACTTGGATGTTTTGCTTTAGACGTCATTTAAATCATTGCTCTACTAACCTTTGGAGAATCATTGAGCAAGGTTTTTATCCACGTGATCCCGACAACGTGACTCCGAGAGAAACATCAGATCATCAATTCAACGAGCCCGTTCTTTGCATACTTCAAGATGCAATCCCTCCCGAAGACATTGCACATCTTCGACCCTTCACTATGGCCAAGGAAGCTTGGGAGCATGTTGGCACTATGTACAAGGGGAGCACTAGCATTCAACGCTCAAACTATGAAGTTGTGCAAGATGAAGCCGATGAGTTTGCTATGATTGAAGAAGAAGATCCTCGTGAACTTTATCGGAGATTGACCACTCTTGCGGTTTCTCTTCGAGATTATGGGAGCAAGGACACGGATGACAATTGGATCAAGCGCAAGTTTCTCAAGGCCATGATGCCCTATCATAAGGCCATGTCCTCTGCAATCCGTCAAAGACCGGACTTCCACCACTTGTCATCAAATGAAGTGTCGGATGAGTTCGTTCTTATGAGGATGTTGGACAAGACCGCCGACAATGCGGTTCTAAGAGCTCAATGATCAAAGAAGCCTAACCTCGCCTTGAAGGCCAAGGCTTGTGTGGAAGAAGAGGAGGAGGAGGATGATGATGAGAGTAGCCCCGAGGACACCAAATATGCCTATCATGAGCACATGGCTCTTTCTTCACGGCAATTTTGGGGCAACAAGAAGAACACAAGACCCAACTTGAACAAGAACAACTCAAGTGGCAACAAGGGCAAGCAATGAGTGAGGACTTGCTTCAATTGTGGGAATGTGAGCCACTTTGTTGTTGATTGCCCATATGAGAAAAGAGAAGACTTTGGAGGCTAGCTTATTGATGTCTACACACGCTTCTACTCTTGTAGACTATGTTGGGCCTCCAAGCGCAGAGGTTTGTAGGACAGCAGCAATTTCCCTCAAGTGGATGACCTAAGGTTTATCGAACTCAGGGAAGTAGAGGTTGAAGATGGTCTCCCTCAAGCAACCCTGCAACTAAGATACAAGAAGTCTCTTGTGTCCCCAACACACCTAATACAACTAGGAGTTGTATGGGTGCACTAGTTCGGCGAAGAGATGGTAAAATATGGATGATAGGAGTGGCAAAGCAAAGTAATATAAATCTGTAATAAAAAGTGCAGCAAGCAAACAAGTGGTAAACGTGAGCACAAATGGTATTGCAATGGTGGAAACAAGGCCTAGGGATCATACTTTCACTAGTGGCAACTCCCAACAACATTAACATTATCGAATCACATGATATTTCCCATAAAACATGCAATGGAGACGCACCCGGAGGTCATTCCTTCGTGGTCAAGAGAGGACGAGAATTATGTAGGGCTACAAAAGCACACCTCAAAGTTCGTAGTTCTCAATCTAAGGATTTCCCAATGTCACCGCGGCCGTCCAAAGAGAGTCCCACAATCACCACAACATATCTAAAGGATGGTCAAAGACAAGCACCAAGAGACTCTCAATCTTCAATCAACACACAAGAGAGGAAATCACTCATGAAAATTTTTCTGGGATTTTTCTGGCAGTTTACGTAATGGGAAAACCTGAAATACAAAAACAGCAGATAACAGAAACTAGCACTTGGGTGCACTGAGTTAATAGGTTAGTCCAAATATGATCAAAAGTGTATGGAAGTGTATAAATACCATAGCAATATCACACAAAAGAGGCATGGAGCAAGCAGAAATTATAGATACATTTTGGACGTATCAACATCCCCAAGCTTAATTCCTGCTCGTCCTCGAGTAGGTAAATGATAACAAGCATAATTTCTGTGGTGACATGCTATTAACCATATAGGACTTCTCATAGTCATATGACAAAAGCTTACTGAGACAATGAATCTGTAGTAATTAAGTTGCCTCATGAGAAAATCACAAAGAACTGAAAGTTTTACAATATGATACTGAAACATCAAATAGATTTGTAATGAGCATGGTGTGCAAATATGATAAAGTGGTATCTCGCTTGCCCCCTTTAGTGAAGCAAAACATAAATGCAGGGGCACCTCCAAGGTTTAAGTGATGACTAGATACAATAATTTCAGAATAAACGATATCATTATCATGCAAAAGACAATGGTACTTTGGGACAATGCACATTACACTCAGAATGACAATCATGCTCTCAATAGTTGGTGCTTTAAAGAAGGTGGAGGCTCTCGAACCGTGGCTTTTGTTGGCAAGGTTGAAAACCCGTGGTCGGAAACAAAAACTAAACATGTACCAGAGCTCTTGGTTTTAAAAACAGAGGTAATAATTATTTTTTAGAATATGCATATTTCGTCAACGAATGCTAGCAGATAACTCAATCACTTCTTGAGATGGACAAGTTTCGAGGAACGGCTCCCGAATGAGGACGATCACATCCTCTTAATCTCCTTTGTTTATCACTGCCAAAGTTTTCTGATTTCTCATGAACAAAGCGTAAAGGAGGGTTGTTATATTATTTTGATCCGGGCGCACTCTTTGCCAGTTCCTTCTCGTGTTATGGGTTTGCACATTAGACATGCAATCCCGGGGTGAAGCTTGTCCAACTTAAAAAGATCATGAATTAACTAGTACTTCCTCATGAGCTAAAACAGAGGCACAAAAGAGAAATGCTTTTTTGAATAATTTCGAGATGGTACATGAAAGTTTTCGTTAGGAATGGCAGGTAAATACCATGTATAGGAAGGTATGGTGGACTCATATGGCATAACTGGTTTAAAGGATTTTGGATGCACCAGCAGTCAGTTCGCTTAGTACAGGCGAAGGTTAGCAATAGACTGGGAGCGACCAACTAAAAGAGCAACGACGGTCATAATCATGCAGAGCGACAAAGCAACATTGAATTGGGCATGGAAGTTATATCGCTACTCAGAAATTAAAGATCATCAAGGCTTGATAGACTTTCTTTACAGTCTTAAATATGCGTGAGCATACGCCAAGTCAATCAAAATAAATTCTTGAAGGAAGATATCACTAAACCATACCACATCATAGGCAAACAACTCATGTTGGTACTCCAATAACACAATGGGAACCCCCCAGCTATTTGAGACTAACCATAAGAAAACATGAACTACTAAGCACCATTATGCACGTAGCATTTTTATCATAGACATATCGACCAATGCAACAGAAGCCAACTCTCTTAATAAGATAAGCATGATAAATAAAGAGAGTTCCAACGACCAACTAAACAAAATCTCTTTAAAAAGATAAGCATGAAAACTAAGAGCTGAACATGATAGTAGCTATTGAAAGACCAAGAACATAGACAACAAAGATAGACATGAAAATTCTATGTTGTGTTCTAGGTTGAAGTGGAGCGTGTTTCTCTCCCACACAAAGAAAGCTGAGTTCCGACTCATTATGTAAAGCTAAAGAAAACTAAAAAGGAAACTAAAAGCAAGACGCTCCAAGCATAGCACATAACACATGAAGTGATAAAAATATAGTGGAACGAAAGACGAATTGATAATGTTGATGGAGAAGGGGATGCACGGGGGCATCCCCAAGCTTAGATGCTTGAGTCTTCTTGAATATTTCTTGGGGGTGCATGGGGGCATCCCCAAGCTTGAGCGTTTGACACTCCTGAATCTTTTTATCATCTTCCCTCGCACACTTGAAAACTCCCTTCATACATAACTCATCATAATCTGATTAGCGAGGTTAGTACCCTTAATAAAATAATTTGTCCTTGCTGGAAATAAGGATATTCTTGAAGGTCTACTGTTTCTCAAGATTGGCAAAAGGTTTTTGCAAAGAAAAAGCAAGCTCAAAGTTTGCAAAATGAAGGAAAGGCAAAACAGGACAGAAACTGTGAAAAACAGACCAGCAGGTAGTAAATGATTTTTTCGGGGCACTTCTGCAACTCTAATAAAAAAACTCAGAACAGACGCCCGAAAGACAATTGTATAGAGCACGCTGTCGAAACAATTCAGACCAAAAAGATGATCTGGTGATTTTATACGAATTTTTCTATCCAAGGACAGAATCTGTTTCCTGGACAACACGTCACAACTTTTGAACTTTCTTGCAATCAGAGGCTACACTTGGCACAAAGTTGAAAAGTAAAGATACAATGATGATGCTACTGTAGTAACAACATAAGGACACAACAAAAGCAAAATAAAATTATATCCATTGTGGGCTGCCTCCCAAAAGCGCTTTCTTTTATGCCTTTAAGCTAGGCATAAGACTTTAATGATGCTCTCGTAGGAATAAGAGTTGAAGAACAAAAGAGAGCATCAAGAAGCAAATACCAAACACATTTAAGCCTAACATGCTTCCTATGCATAGGAATATTGCAATAGAATAATTCATTGAAGCACAAAGCAATAAGCATAGGAAGACAAAACAAGTGCAGCTTCAAAACCTTCAACATAAAGAGAGGGAACTTGATATTATTGAAATATCTATAAGCATATGTTCCCTTCTCATAATAATTTTCAGTGGGATCACGAATAAACTCAACAATATAAGCATCACATAAAGCATTGTTACCATGATCCACATGCAAAAAGGTACTCTTACTCTCCACATAAGCATCTTTGGGGAGCCCATGGTTAGGACTTTTTAGCATTAACGTTTTCAGTCTCCCCCAAGCTTGAGCTACGCTCTCTCCGTCACGAGACCTAAAGTTATATATATAGTTCCTGTCTCGATGAATTTCATAAAGAGGATAAAACTTAGTATAAAAGAGAGACATAAGCTCTTGCCAATCAAGCAAGTGCGCGTTATCGAGAAGCTTATACCAATCTGAAGCTTTATCTATAAGTGATACGGCGAACAATTTCCTCATGACAAACTCCCTTGATACACCTGCAAGCTTAAATAATGAACATAATTGTGACAGATATAGCAAGTGTTCACCGGGATGTCTGTCTCCTGCATAACGATTAGCCGAAACATAATCGATAATACCAGCTGGTATTTTATAGGGCACAATTTCAGTAGGGGGAGGAGCAACCACCACAGGTGTGGGGCGTCTTCCCACAAGCAACGATCCAATAGCAAGGTTGTCCATAAGCATAACTAGTGAAATAAAAACAAGAAACAAAAAGATTTAATTGCAAGATCTAAAGATATACCTTCAAGCACTCACTTCCCCGGCAACGACGCCAGAAATAGCTTGATGTCTACACACGCTTCTACTCTTGTAGACTATGTTGGGCCTCCAAGCGCAGAGGTTTGTAGGACAGCAGCAATTTCCCTCAAGTGGATGACCTAAGGTTTATCGAACTCAGGGAAGTAGAGGTTGAAGATGGTCTCTCTCAAGCAACCCTGCAACTAAGATACAAGAAGTCTCTTGTGTCCCCAACACACCTAATACAACTAGGAGTTGTATAGGTGCACTAGTTCGGCGAAGAGATGGTAAAATATGGATGATAGGAGTGGCAAAGCAAAGTAATATAAATCTGTAATAAAAAGTGCAGCAAGCAAACAAGTGGTAAACGTGAGCACAAATGGTATTGCAATGGTGGAAACAAGGCCTAGGGATCATACTTTCACTAGTGGCAACTCCCAACAACATTAACATTATCGAATCACATGATATTTCCCATAAAACATGCAATGGAGACGCACCCGGAGGTCATTCCTTCGTGGTCAAGAGAGGACGAGAATTATGTAGGGATACAAAAGCACACCTCAAAGTTCGTAGTTCTCAATCTAAGGATTTCCCAATGTCACCGCGGCCATCCAAAGAGAGTCCCACAATCACCACAACATATCTAAAGGATGGTCAAAGACAAGCACCAAGAGACTCTCAATCTTCAATCAACACAGAAGAGAGGAAATCACTCATGAAAATATTTTTCTAATCCATGTCCAATAGACCGCTGTCACCTTGGTCTCGGGGATTATACTAGATAAAGACAAGTGAGTACATCAATCCAATACATAGAGGAAGGGGAAATATCATGGGATCACCCTAGATTAACATAGCCTATGATCACAACGAAGATCACATCATGGGAGAGAGAGATAACCACATAGCTACTGGTAGAAACCTCAGCCCCGAGGAGGAACTACTCCCGCGTCATGGAGGAAGGAAGCAACGTCGATGGAGATGAATCCGGGGGCACTTCCCCGTCCTGGCAGGGTGCCGGCACAGGAATTCTGGTCCCCCGAAGCTTGATGGCTATGGCGGCGGAGATCGGAATTGCGTCTGGAGAAAAGGGGTCTGGAATCAGGGTTTCCTCGACGGGTGTTAAATATATGCCAAAGGGTGTCGCCAGGGGAGCTAAGGGGGGGCCCAGGCGCCCCCCCCCCCCCGGCGCGGCCAGGAGAGGGCCCGCGTGGCCAGGGCGCCTGGAGCCCTGGTGGCCCCCATCCGGCCCTACTTTGGCCGCAAGGAAGCTTCCGGAACGCTGATTTTTTATATAATTTTTCCGGGATTTTTCTGGCAGTTTATGTAATGGGAAAACCTGAAATACAAAAACAGCAGAAAACAGAAACTGGCACTGGGGTGCACTGAGTTAATAGGTTAGTCCAAATATGATCAAAAGTGTATGGAAGTGTATAAATACCATAGCAATATCACACAAAAGAGGCATGGAGCAAGCAGAAATTATAGATACGTTTTGGACGTATCACTTATCCGGAAGGACAAGGACAAGTCTTATCCCAACAAGAACAACTTCAACAAGAAGACCCCTCCTAAAGGTTGGTGGGCCAAGAAGAATATGTTGAGGATGATGATAATGATGAAGATGATGAGGTGGTTACCATGGCCACAATTGCGATGGCTACTACTCAGCGCTCATCTCTCTTCGACTCGCCTAATGAGAACATCACCGCCAAGTGTCTCATGGCCAAGGCCACCAACAAGGTAACCCCAAACATCAATACTACCATCCCTTCTAATTCTTCATTGACGGATTGTATTGATGAGAGTGAGGGAACTAAGGAGGGAGATAATGAATTTGAGTTGTTCATGAGCAAACTTAAGGGCAAACCCAAGAAGCACTTTGTTGCTCTCTTGGAACAACTCGGTGAGGCCAATGACATGATCGAGGCTCACGAGGAGACCATTGCTAAAATGGAAGGACATAGTCGAGACTATGCCGATGAGATATCGGATCTCTCTAACGCCCTAGAGGAAGAGTGTGGTCTTTGTTTGGCTCTTGAGGAGACACACAACGATGATCATGCTAAATTAAAGAAAGATCTCAATCATGCTTTAGTTGTCTCACGTATGCTTAATTCCGAGAAGGAAAAACTTGAGGTTGACCATGCTAAACTCAATGAGGAGTTTGTTATACTCGACAAGGGTCACAAGGCCTTGAAAGGTATGCATGCTTCTCTCAAGGAGTCTCATGATCAACTCCAAGTTTCGCTAACCAAGGAAAAGTCTATCTTTCCTCGCATGGTGTTAATTGATAATGCCAATGCTACTAACCCATGTTGCGAGCATGTGCATCTTGTTGAAGAAAATGCCAAGTTGAAGAAGCAACTTGAGAAAGGCCTTGTGACATGCATACAAGGTGAGAAGAACCTCAACAACCTTTTGAGCAATCAAAAGGAGGTTGTGGCAAAGGAAGGAATTGGGTTTGTTCCTAAGCCCAAGAAGAAGAAGAATGACAAGACCAAGTGCTTGGTGGCTTCTCGCCCCTCGTTGGTTACCCCAAGTGGAAGGTTTGAGATGCAGTGTAGCAGAAGTTTTCCCTTGGCAATACCAAGGATCAATTTCCCTGAGACTCCCAGTTTCAACAAGAAGGTGTCAACTGCTAACGGCGCTAGATATTAGCAATCAACGTGGACCTGCACACAGATACAAATAACTTTGCTCCCAACGAGTACAGAGAGGTTGTCAATCCCTCCGGCCTTGTTGAAAGAACATGCGGTGCCCCCATGTTTGGTTTTGGTAATTGATGACAATCTCTATGGACTAATGGTTTCCTTGAGTTATATTTGAAGGGTTTGTCCATAGGCTTTTCTTGGAGTTCATTTGTTGGTTTCAAGGAGAGTTTGTGATGACCAAGGTGCTATTAAGGAATTATCCAAAGATTGGTCTTGTGAGTGTTGAGCTTATTGCAAGCATGTCTTGAAGAAGAAGAGTGTGTTATCATTCATGTTTACCTTCAAGACATCATCCAAATGAAGAGTTGGAAAGATTCAAGGTTGATCAAGACTAAGTGAAGGAGTGAATCAAGTTGATCAACACACAAAGCGTAGAAGATGTACCGAGAGGGATCAAGCAATCCTATGGTATGGTAAGCATTGTCAATCACGCTTTGTGTACTAACCCATGGTCTTCGTGACAGTTCTTTGTGGGGTTAGGTTGCGGTGTGCAAGTTCAAGTGGAGCATCACGAAGAGATCAAGTGCTTGAAGCTTGCCGTCCATTGTGGTGACAATGGACTTGTGAAGATATGCCGAAGAGTGGCTCACCCATAGTGGAGTATGGGGGAGCAATCTACTTGTCTTCACCGAGACAACGCAATCAAGAAAGGTGGTCCAACTTGAGGAAGTCAAGATCGTCTACATCTAGCTCAAGTGGACTTTGTGCAAAGCAAAGGTTTGCCCTTGATATGTTTTCTATTTTACCGGTCTCGTGGTGGTAGTTGGGAGACCGGGTTATAGGATCGTTTGCCGTACTATCAAGGGGGGCTCTCAAGTTGGTAGCTTGATCGTATCGTTAGTAGAGAGCTCAAACCATTGCATCCTTGCATCATGTTTCTTGGTTCTTGTTTGGTTCTATTTTTGAGTCTTAGAACTTATGGTCATCTTGATGACAAGCTTGAGTTCATCGAAAACGGAGTTCACATGTGTCTTCTATGATGTTTTCGGTGTTGGGTGTTTTACCGGTCTTATCCGAGGAAGGGTTCTCACCATTTTCTTATGGGCCTTTTCTAATTTGCTTCTTATTGGTTTTTCTATCAAGATTGTGTTAGCCCTTGTCGCTAGCTTTCCAACAAACTTGGTTTCATCGAATTCGGAGTCCGTATGCAAAAGTTATTGTCGTTTTGGTGTACTGAAAAGGCTGCAGCGGTACTACCGCGGGTAGGAGCGGAAGTAATTTTTTACTACCGCTTTCGGAAGCGGTACTACCGCTTTCGGGAGCGGTACTACCGCTTGGAGCAGTACTACCGCGGCTACTTCCGTGGCTACTTCTGCTCGGGACCAAAAACTCGTCACAAGTCCAGCGGTGGTAGGCACGGATGTAATTTTTTAGTACCGCTCGCAAGCAGTAGTACCGCTACCCTTAGCAGTACTACCGCTACCCCTAGCGGTAGTACCGTGAGGTCAAGCGGTACTACCGCTCCGATGGTTTTTCTGGCCTTTTTGCCTCCTCGCTGTTGTTTTTCTAAGGAGTACTAATGCCCTAGCGGTAGTACCGCTCCTGGAGCGGTAGTACCGCTCTATGCGGGCTGTGAGCATAACGGTTGGATTTTTCCCCACCTATAAAAGGGGCTCTTCTTCCCCAATGAACCTTATCCTTTGAGCTCGTGTGTTCCCCCATTGTTGACCTTCTTAGAGCTTGCTATCTCTCAATCCCTCCATGGATTCTTGCTAGTTTTTGGGGGAAAAGAGAGAGGAGATCTAGATCCACATTTCCACCAATCACTTTCTCCTCTAGGTGAGGGGAACCCCTTGGATCTTGATCTTGGAGTTCTTGGTGTTCTCCTTCTTGTTCTTCCTCTCATTTCCCTCCCTAGCATTAGTTGCTTTGGTGGGATTTGGGAGAGAAGGACTTGGGCACTCCGTGTGCCCTTGCCATTGCATTTGGTGCATCGGTTTGAGTTCTCCACGGTGATACGTGGAAGTGAAGTTGAGAAGCTTATTACTCTTGGGTGCTTGGTACCCTTGAGCTTGTTCCTCTTGGGTGCTTGGGCGCCCTAGACGGTTGTGGTCACCTCGAAGCCATATTCCATTGTGGTGAAGCTTCGTGGTGTCGTTGGGGAGATAGCCCCAACCTTGGTGTTCGGAGCTCAATCATTGTGGTGTAAAGCTCCGGGCAAGCGTCGGGGTCTCCAATTAGATTGTGGAGATCGCCCCGAGCAATTTGACGGGTTCCGGTGACCGCCCCCAAGGGTTGCCAAAGTGTACGGGTTCGGTGACCGCCCCCAAGGGTTGCCATTTGTACGGGTTCGGTGACCGCCCTCAAGGGTCCCTTAATGGAATCACGGCATCTTGCATTCTGCGAGGGCGTGAGGAGATTACGGTGGCCCTAGTGGCTTCTTGGGGAGCATTGTGCCACCACACCGCTCCAAACGGAGATTAGCATCCGCAAGGGTGTGAACTTCGGGATACATCGTCGTCTCCGCGTGCCTCGGTTATCTCATACCCGAGCCCTTTACTTATGCACTATACTTTGTGATAGATATATTGTTTCTTGTCATATATCTTGCTATCACCTAGTTGTTTATCTTGCTTAGCATAAGTTGTTGGTGCACATAGGTGAGCCTAGTTGTTGTAGGTTTTGTGCTTGACAAATTAACCGCTAGGTTTATTCCGCATTTGTTCAAGCCTAAACCGTAATTATTTTAAAGCGCCTATTCACCCCCCCTCTAGGCGACATCCACGATCTTTCAATTGGTATCAGAGCCTCGTCTCTCTTTATAGGGCTTTACCGCCTAGAGAGTAAGGATGTCGACTAGGGGTTTAGGTTTCTCTGACACTCTTAGTTTCAATGGCACAAATTTTGATGTTTGGGTAATTCGCATGCTTAATCTCTTTAGGGTCATGGACCCAAATTTAGAGTGAATTGTAGATATGGGTTTTTCTCCTCCAAAGGATGCACAAAGATTATCTTTAGAGGATGAGAAAAACTCTTATCTCAATGCTCAAGCTTCTAATGTGCTTTTTGATGCTTTGAGCAATGTAGTTATATTTCAACTCATGCCGTTCCGGGATGCTCATGAGTTGTGGACAAAGCTTCAAGATAAATATGGTGTGTCCAAGAACTGTAGGAATGATTGTTCTCCCTCCACCTCCGGCCGTGTTGTCTTCTCAGCTTCTTCTACTTCACCTACATGTGGTTTGCCACAAGGTAATGATATGGTGAGTAGTGTTGGTCATTGCAATGATGATAGTATGCTTATTGTGGATGATCCTTCATCACTATCTTACTGCAATGCATCTTCTTTGGACTTTAACACTTCGAGCACCCTACATGTTTCACATGCCTGTGTTGATAGTCCTTGCATATCATGTAGAAATTGCTTAACTAAAACTCATGATGATATGCTTGCTATGTCTTGTTGCCATGATAAAAATGCATCTATTTCCTCGAATTATTGTGCTAACAATGTAGAGGAAACCCAACACCCCATGGAACTAGATGTAGTCTTGAATGGTGCTTCAAGGGATCCTACATCATCATTTATTGCGTTTTGCCTTATGGCTAAGGCTTCAAAGGTATCTCCCACTTTGAACCCCAATATATCTTGTCATGATAGTGATGATGAGAATGATGATGATGTAGAAAATGATGAAGAGAATGACAATGTTGCCTCCTTAAAAATTAAGGGGGAAATGATTTTTAAAGCTCTTCATAAGAATAAAATTGCTCGTTCCAACTTCATGGAAATCATGTCTATTGCCATTGAGGGCAAGAAATATATAGAGGAGTTGGAATCTCATCTAGAGGAGCATGAGCTCACCATTGAGAAAATTGAAGGTCATGAGCGTGATTACGCTAATGAGATCGCCGACCTCTCGCAAGCTCTTGAATTTGAACAAACCACCAAGGAATCTCTTGAGGAGACTTTTGCTCTAGAACTATCTAGAATAAAGGAATCCCGTGATAGAGCTCTCGAGGTGGCTAATGATTTTGAAACTAAAAATGAGAAGCTTGAAGTTGCACATGCTAAACTCCTTGAGGATTTTGATCACCTCAAAAATGGCTCAAGGGTCATTAAGAGTGAGCTCATCAAACTCACCGAGTCTCATGCTCAACTTAAAGCTTCATATTCTAAAGAGCTTGCCAAGTTGCCTTCTCCTCTTGCTATTATTGATGATGCTTGTGCTACTAACTCTATTTCTAGTGAAGCATCCATTTTGAAGGAGAATGTTGAGCTAAGGGTTCAACTTGAGTTGCTATCTAGCAATTATGGGAGATTGGAAGAAAGTCATGTAAAGCTCACAAGCTCTCATGATGATCTTCTAGTATCCCATAATGTGCTAAAGATAGCTCATGAGGCCATGATCAACAAGGTAACATCTAGTGAGTCTCATGTGGTCGCTAGCACTACTTCTAGTCAAAATGCTATATTGCGATGTGCTAGTCCTCGTAATTCATCTATGCATAACATTGGTACATCTTGTGATGAATTGCTTTCCTTGCCTTGTTGCTCTAACAATGAAGCCTATACTTCCTCTAGTACTTGTGTTGATACTAACCATGTAGAGGAAATCAAAGAGCTCATGGCCCAAGTCTCTTCCTTGAAGAAAGACTTGGAAAAGTGTCATGAAGGGAAGTCCACACTCAACAATATCTTGAGTGTGCAAAAATCCCCCAATGACAAAGGTGGACTTGGATTCAACTCCAACAAGAAGAAGAAGTCCAAGAGCAACAAGAAGAAGGGCCAAGAACAACTCAAGAATTCGGCCAAGATTATTTGCTTTAAGTGCAAAATTGAAGGGCATCATGTTAGATCTTGCCCATTGAAGAAGAAGGTCATTAGTGACAAGCAACAAGGGAAGAGGCCACAAGTTCAATCTCGTGCTCAACCGCAAGTTGGAGAAAGGCCGCTTCCCAAGAAGACTCATGGTAATGCTTCTCATTTTGAGAAATAAAATGAGAAGAAAGTAAAGAGTAGATGTTGCTACCTATGCCGTGAGAAGGGTCACCTTGCTTATTCATGCACTAGTGGTAACTTATCCAACCCAATTATTATTGATGATGTCTATTTTCTTGGGAAGGATAATGTTGGCAATGTGTTTGCCAAGTTTTTTGGTACTCAAAGTGGTGTCAAGAAAAGAACCATTTGGGTGGCCAAGCCTATTGTGACTAATCTCTTAGGACCCAACTTGGTTGGGGACCAACAAGCTAAAACTTGATCAATAGGCATTGTTGGAGGGCATTGGAGACTTGGTACATTATGAATAATTAAGGGGTCTTCATCATTCATATTGTCTCAAGCCAAGTCATTCGGATGATCAAGTTTCTATCTTATATCCAATGTTCCTCCTTGCAGTAACTCGTGTTTAAATTGTTTACATTGAAAGTTACTTGCCCCTTTGCATGTTTTGGTTTTGTTCCTTGCATGTGTTTGTATATGATGTGCGTCCAATTTGTATATCTTGAGAAATCAAGTATGTGTATATTGGTTTGCACATCATGTATGTGTGTGTCGTGCATTGAGCCTGTGTGCTTCTTGCTTTTATCTTAGTTGGCTCTTGTGAGAGATTAATGGAACATCCCATTTTGGGGGAGTGATGTGCTTTGTGCACCTCACAATCCTATAAATGTGTGTACATGAGGAATACCATCTAGTATTGATATTACAAGATTATCTAGTCTCTATGTGGTATGTCTTCTCATGAGAAAGTCAAATTCTAAATGTTCCATTAATTATCTCTTGTTGGTTCTCTTTTGCATCTTGGTAAGTTTTTCATTGGTATCACATTATGGGGGAGTAATATTCTATGTGCATATTACAAGCCTAGAAAATGTGTAAATTTGAGATATTGTCACCTAGAGTTGTAGTATAAATTATGTTGTTCCTAGGTGGCATGTTAGCTCTACAAGTTGCATTTTGCTTGTGTTTGGTGTGAAGATGATGTTGGATATCATTGCTATCTATCACCGGGAATTATTTCCAAATACCTCTTGTCTTTGACAATTGGTAATCATTTATGTGGTGGAAATTATTGATCATCTTTACATTGTCTTTTGGTCTTATTTGTCTTATCTCTTGCCAAGTTTGTGTCAACTCCCATTTCCTTCCATGCCACTTCTGGATCTCGTGTTTTATTGTTTTTGTCGAGTGTTTTCTAGATATAGTGAAAGTGGTGATCCCACCCTGTGCATTTTGTACTCGAATGCAAAATCTCTCTAAATGCACAATTCATGGGGGAGCTATCCTATTTTCGATAGAACACTCATCTTGTGATCCATATCAAGTGTGTGTTGATGGAAGGCAAGCCGTTTCTTTTTGGTACTTGTGCCATCATGAAACTTTGTAGATGGGTTGCTTTGTTTGGAACCATCCTCTCTTTTGGGAGTCTTATATCTTTCCTTTTGCGTGTATCAATGGATATCTCATTCCTTGATCTATCTTCTAATAGATATCTTCCAAGTGATGATTTCTCCATTTGGTATCCTATTTTCACTTGGTATTTCCTTTTATTTTGTTTCGTTTCTTGAAAGTCTTGAGCATGCATATTTACTTCATGTATTTTCTTTGGCATGCTTTCTTTCTTTAACCCAATATATAAGGGAAACTCCACCTAGTCTCAATTTGGATGAGATGTGCATGAAATTCATTTTCATATATAAATGCACATATGTTTGTGGAGTTTTTCCTATGTATTGGTGTTTCTAACTCTTTGGTCCCAATGAGTTTGGGTACCATTTTGTTTGTATTGGTGTTCTAGGAAGAATTGGAGATGCATTGGATGCTCGGCTCATTCAAAAGGAAGGTGGTGTCACCATGTGCTTATTGGAGTCAAATTAGGATGATCAATGAACTACTATCTACCTTCATTTGGTATCTACTACATCCTTCCAATGGTATCTCGGTAACAAGTATCATCATCTACTTCATGCACACATTTCTTGCACCAACCTTGCGTAGGTTGCATCATGGCATGTTAGTCATTCCTTCTTGTGATATTTGTTTCCTTTCTCAAAGCATCCCAACAATGATGCCTTGTTGCTAGTTGTGATGTCTTTGATGTTTGCTTGGTTGGAATTCATGTTTATTCAATAAGACCTTATCTAGCCATGTGCTATGCATTCACGCAAAATATCTTATTGGTATAATTATGACTTCCTTGTGGATATCTTATTACTTCCTTTTTGTAACTATTTCGAGTGTACATTCTTCTTTGTGAATTGATATCATCATGATTTTCATCTACCTAGAATCTTATACACTTGAGAGAAATTACATATCTAGAAGATATCCTTTCTTTCACGACCACCTTGTCTTTCTTGTATCATTTCTTTGGTGGCTCCGTGAAAGCCTTTGCCTTGAGTGCGGATCTTATATCGTTGCATCTTGATGCACTTTTGTGGTGAAGATCATTTTTTTCTCTTGCTTGTCTTGACGAGGCTTTTGCCATTTCTATTGGTTTCCCTCCTCATGACAAAGCTATCCTTTTTATATCTTCACCACATTGTCACAAGCATAGGTTACTTATATGATTAGTAGTGAGCTTGTGAACCCATTTGCTGTTGTGTGTGGGAATGATAGGCCTTGCACTGTGTATCTCATTCACTCAAGAGTATATTGATGCTTAATGTTCATCCATACATTAATCTTCTCAAGTGCTTTGCCATGACTCACACACATCTTTTTGGTTGAGCCTACTCTTAAGTTGACTCTTTTATATATTGCTCAACCAGTTGTTTGTTGCAAGTGCTAGCCTTTGTTTCCTTCATGTTCACTTGCACTTGGTGTGAGTGTCTATTGATCTTGGGGGAGTGATGATCCTATTTTGTGCACTTGGTATCCTAATGAAAATATTCGAAGGAGTGCATAAATTATGGGGAGCTTCACTAGTGTCTTTAGAACACTCGGTTGCTATGTCATGAGTTCTATTGATCTTGGGGGAGCGACGATCCTATGTTGTGCTCGTTGTATCCAAATACAAAATTAAATTGTGCACAAATCATGGGGAGCTTCTCTAGTTTCTCTAGAACACTCCTTTGCTCTTATCATAATATCTTTTAATCATTTGGCATGTAGGATCATTGGTCTAGTTGGGTCAATTGGTATCTTTTGATAGCTTAATTCAATTGGTATCCTCTGATTGCTTGATTGCGTGTTTTTCTCCCTTTGTTATGCCTTTGTGGCATATCATTCTTTTGCAATCTTTGGGCCTCAATATAGTTTGTCTTCCTCCAAGTATTTACAGTTGGATATATGTATTGCATTCCACTCTCAATTTTGAGGAATACATAATTTATGGAGGAACACAATTTATATTGACCTTCTAAGTTTTTCGCCCATTTTGGCAATCGATGCCAATGGGGGAGAAGTTTCAGAGAGTTTAGTTTTGTGAGGAAGTTTAGAGAGTTGTCTCTTTGCTCTTCTTGCTTTGGTTTTGTTCCTAAGCTTTTGCATCTCATGCGCATACATTATTGTTGCATGGTATGGTGATGCATAATTCCTTATATAAACTCTCTTGAAAGTGATTGTCATCAATTACCAAAATGGGGGAGATTGAAAGAACATGCGGTTTCCCCATGTTTGGTTTTGGTAATTGATGACAATCTCTATGGACTAATGGTTTCCTTCAGTTATATTTGAAGGGTTTGTCCATAGGCTTTTCTTGGAGTTCATTTGTTGGTTTCAAGGAGAGTTTGTGATGACCAAGGTGCTATTAAGGAATTATCCAAAGATTGGTCTTGTGAGTGTTGAGCTTATTGCAAGCATGTCTTGAAGAAGAAGAGTGTGTTATCATTCATGTTTACCTTCAAGACATCATCCAAATGAAGAGTTGGAAAGATTCAAGGTTGATCAAGACTAAGTGAAGGAGTGAATCAAGTTGATCAACACACAAAGCGTAGAAGATGTACCGAGAGGGATCAAGCAATCCTATGGTATGGTAAGCATTGTCAATCACGCTTTGTGTACTAACCCATGGTCTTCGTGGCAGTTCTTTATGGGGTTAGGTTGCGGTGTGCAAGTTCAAGTGGAGCATCACGAAGAGATCAAGTGCTTGAAGCTTGCCGTCCATTGTGGTGACAATGGACTTGTGAAGATATGCCGAAGAGTGGCTCACCCATAGTGGAGTATGGGGGAGCAATCTACTTGTCTTCACCGAGACAACGCAATCAAGAAAGGTGGTCCAACTTGAGGAAGTCATGATCGTCTACATCTAGCTCAAGTGGACTTTGTGCAAAGCAAAGGTTTGCCTTTGATAGGTTTTCTATTTTACCGGTCTCGTGGTGGTAGTTGGGAGACCGGGTTATAGGATCGTTTGCCGTACTATCAAGGGGGGCTCTCAAGTTGGTAGCTTGATCGTATCGTTAGTAGAGAGCTCAAACCATTGCATCCTTGCATCATGTTTCTTGGTTCTTGTTTGGTTCTCTTTTTGAGTCTTAGAACTTATGGTCATCTTGATGACAAGCTTGAGTTCATCGAAAACGGAGTTCACATGTGTCTTCTATGATGTTTTCGGTGTTGGGTGTTTTACCGGTCTTATCCGAGGAAGGGTTCTCACCATTTTCTTATGGGCCTTTTCTAATTTGCTTCTTATTGGTTTTTCTATCAAGATTGTGTTAGCCCTTGTCGCTAGCTTTCCAACAAACTTGGTTTCATCGAATTCGGAGTCCGTATGCAAAAGTTATTGTCGTTTTGGTGTACTGAAAAGGCTGCAGCGGTACTACCGCGGGTAGGAGCGGAAGTAATTTTTTACTACCGCTTTCGGAAGCGGTACTACCGCTTTCGGGAGCGGTACTACCGCTTGGAGCAGTACTACCGCGGCTACTTCCGTGGCTACTTCTGCTCGGGACCAAAAACTCGTCACAAGTCCAGCGGTGGTAGGCACGGATGTAATTTTTTAGTACCGCTCGCAAGCAGTAGTACCGTGAGGTCAAGCGGTACTACCGCTCCGATGGTTTTTCTGGCCTTTTTGCCTCCTCGCTGTTGTTTTTCTAAGGAGTACTAATGCCCTAGCGGTAGTACCGCTCCTGGAGCGGTAGTACCGCTCTATGCGGGCTGTGAGCATAACGGTTGGATTTTTCCCCACCTATAAAAGGGGCTCTTCTTCCCCAATGAACCTTATCCTTTGAGCTCGTGTGTTCCCCCATTGTTGACCTTCTTAGAGCTTGCTATCTCTCAATCCCTCCATGGATTCTTGCTAGTTTTGGGGGGAAAAGAGAGAGGAGATCTAGATCCACATTTCCACCAATCACTTTCTCCTCTAGGTGAGGGGAACCCCTTGGATCTTGATCTTGGAGTTCTTGGTGTTCTCCTTCTTGTTCTTCCTCTCATTTCCCTCCCTAGCATTAGTTGCTTTGGTGGGATTTGGGAGAGAAGGACTTGGGCACTCCGTGTGCCCTTGCCATTGCATTTGGTGCATCGGTTTGAGTTCTCCACGGTGATACGTGGAAGTGAAGTTGAGAAGCTTATTACTCTTGGGTGCTTGGTACCCTTGAGCTTGTTCCTCTTGGGTGCTTGGGCGCCCTAGACGGTTGTGGTCACCTCGAAGCCATATTCCATTGTGGTGAAGCTTCGTGGTGTCGTTGGGGAGATAGCCCCAACCTTGGTGTTCGGAGCTCAATCATTGTGGTGTAAAGCTCCGGGCAAGCGTCGGGGTCTCCAATTAGATTGTGGAGATCGCCCCGAGCAATTTGACGGGTTCCGGTGACCGCCCCCAAGGGTTGCCAAAGTGTACGGGTTCGGTGACCGCCCCCAAGGGTTGCCATTTGTACGGGTTCGGTGACCGCCCTCAAGGGTCCCTTAATGGAATCACGGCATCTTGCATTCTGCGAGGGCGTGAGGAGATTACGGTGGCCCTAGTGGCTTCTTGGGGAGCATTGTGCCTCCACACCGCTCCAAACGGAGATTAGCATCCGCAAGGGTGTGAACTTCGGGATACATCGTCGTCTCCGCGTGCCTCGGTTATCTCTTACCCGAGCCCTTTACTTATGCACTATACTTTGTGATAGATATATTGTTTCTTGTCATATATCTTGCTATCACCTGTTGTTTATCTTGCTTAGCATAAGTTGTTGGTGCACATAGGTGAGCCTAGTTGTTGTAGGTTTTGTGCTTGACAAATTAACCGCTAGGTTTATTCCGCATTTGTTCAAGCCTAAACCGTAATTATTTTAAAGCGCCTATTCACCCCCCCCCCTCTAGGCGACATCCAAGATCTTTCACTTGTAGTTTACAAAGGATCAAACGCAAGTGATAATAGTGATAGGTATAATTGCAATAGTAAGTAAAAAGCGGAAAGTAAATAGCGGATGTGATCAATGATGGTAATTTGGACCGGAGTCTCATGATGTTCACTAGTGATGTCTCTCTCCCAAAAGACGATAAAACAGCTATGTGAGGTAAACGAATTACAGCTGGGCAATTGACAGGACCATGTGCGCAAACCAATGCTGACTAAGTTGCAAGAAAGGTAGAGGTTCAAAGCATGGGCGGTACGCCGAGGTAAGTAGACCGAAATCCATCTGCATCTACTACTAATCATCCACCTTGAGATATCTATCCAGAACATCTCGCTGGTATTAAGTTGTGAGTCCCACCCATAGTGTAAACTCAAAGCAACAGACAACTGCATTAAAAGAACTTTGCGTAAAGTAAACAATCCTTGCACCCGCGGGCACAAGCACCGTTGTTTTCCCCCTTGTGGCAACAGCACATCCCCTAGACTCATGTTTCTGTCACTCAAACTAGTCATCGAGGGGCATGAACCCACAATCAAGCATAACGTTCCCTCTTGGAGTCACTACCTACTACTTGGCCAAAGCAATAAATAACAACGGAGAACATGCAAGAATTACTTACGAACATAAATATAACAGAGGTGAATCAAATATATTACTCAAACACAATCTGAACATAATCTCATAATCCATCGGATCCCAGCAAACTCATCATAGCAACAGCATAAGGATTACATATGTGCCTCGATCATGTAGGGTAGCTCACGAGGACTAATTAGTGAAGCACAAGAACGGGAGGAGAACATCACATAGCTACTGGTCATGGACCCATGGTCCAAGGGAGACTACTCACAACTCATCCGGGAGGCGTCCATGGTGGTGGAGAAGCTCCTGGTGGTGATCCTCCCCTCCGGCAGGGTGCCGGGAAGGGTTCTCCTGGTGCTCCCGATCTTGGAAGCGGCGGCGGCGGCGGAACAGAGATGAGATCGCGAAAAAGAGTTCCCGTCTCGAGGGTTTCGGGAGACGCTTTAAATATATGCCAAAGGGGGGCATCCGACGAGGCTCGGGGGGCCCAGGCGCCCCCCCGGCGCGGCCCAGGGGCGGGCGCCACCAGGGCGCCTGGGGCCCTGGTGGCCCCCCTCCGGCTGTGCTTCGGGTGCCTGGTAGCTTCTGGAACGCTGATTTTTTATATAATTTTTCTGGATTTTTTCTGGCAGTTCTCGTAATGTGAAAACCTGAAATACAAAAACAACCGAAAACAGAATCTGGCACTGGGGTGCACTGAGTTAATAGGTTAGTCCAAATATGATCAAAAGTGTATGGAAGTGTATAAATAACATAGCAATATCACCCAAAAGAGGCATGGAGCAAGCAGAAATTATAGATACGTTTTGGACGTATCAACATCCCCAAGCTTAATTCCTGCTCGTCCTCGAGTAGGTAAATGATAACAAGAATAATTTCTGTGGTGACATGCTATTAACCATATAAGACTTTTTCATAGTTACATGACAAAAGCTTACTGAGACAATGAATCTATAGTAATTAAGTTGCCTCATGAGAAAATCACAAAGAACTGAAAGTTTTACAATATGATACTGAAACATCAAATAGATTTGTAATGAACATGGTGTGCAAATATGATAAAGTGATATCTCGCTTGCCCCCTTTAGTGAAGCAAAACATAAATGCAGGGGCACCTCCAAGGTTTAAGTGATGACTAGATACAATGATTTCAGAATAAACGATATCACAATCATGCAAAAGACAATGCTACTTTGGGATAATGCACATTACACTCAGAATGATAATCATGCTCTCAGTAGTTGGTGCTTTAAAAGAAGGTGGAGACTCTCGAACCGTGGATTTTGTTGGCAAGGTTGAAAACCCGTAGTCGGAAACAAAGACAAAACATGTACCAGAGCTCTTGGTTTTAAAACAGAGGTAATAATTTTTTTTAGATCATGCATGTTTCGTCAACGAATGCTAGGAGACAACTCAATCACTTCTTGAGATGGACAAGTTTCGAGGAACGGCTCCCGAATGAGGACGATCACATCCTCTTAATCTCCTTTGTTTATCACTGCCAAAGTTTTCTGATTTCTCATGAACAAAGCGTGAATGAGGGTTTGTTTGTTATATTAATTTTGAGCCGGGCGCACTCAATGTCAGTTCCTTCTCGTATTATGGATTTGCACATTATACATGCAATCCCGGGGTGAAGCTTGTCCAACTTAAAAAGATCATGAATTAACTACTACTTCCTCATGAACTTACAACAGAGGCACAAAATAGGAATGCTTTTTTTCTTTGAATAATTTCGAGATGGTACATGCAAGTCTCCGTTAGGAATGGAAGGTAAATACCATGTAGGAAGGTATGGTGGAATCATATGGCATAACTGGTATAAAGGAATTTGGATGCACAAGCAGTCAGTCCGCTTAGTACAGGTGGAGGTTAGCAAAAGACTGGGAGCGACCAACTAAGAGAGCAATGACGGTCATAATCATGCAGAGCGACAAAGCAACATTGAATCAGGCATGGAAGTTATATCGCTACTCAGAAACAAAAGATCATCAAGGCTTGACATACTTTTTTTACAGTCTTAAATATGCGTGAGCATACGCCAAGTCAATCAAAATAAATTCTTTGAAGGAAGATATTACTAAACCATACCACATCATAGGCAAACAAATCATGTTGGTACTCCAATAACACATTGGGAACCCCCCAGCTATTTGGGACTAAACATAAGAAAACCTGAACTACTAAGCGCCATTATGCACGTAGCATCTTTATCATAGACATATCAACCGATGCAACGGAAGCAAACTCTCTTAATAAGATAAACATGATGACTAAAGAGAGTTCAAGCAACCAACTAAACGAAAGCTCTTTAAAAAGATAAGCATGAAAACTAAGAGGTAAGCATGATAGTAGCTATTAAAAGACAAAGAACACACAGAGCAAGGATAGACATGAAAATTCTATGTTATGTTCTAGGTAGAAGTGGAGCGTGTTTCTCTCCCACATAAAGAAAGCTGAGTTCCGACTCGTTATGAAAAGCTAAAGAAAATTTAAAAGGAAACTAAAAGCAAGACGCTCCAAGCATAGCACATAACACATGAAGTGATTAAAATATAGTGGAACGAAAGACGAACTGATAATGTTGATGGAGAAGGGGACGCATGGGGGCATCCCCAAGCTTAGACGCTTGAGTCTCCTTGAATATTTCTTGGGGGTGCACGGGGGCATCCCCAAGCTTGAGCGTTTGACACTCCTGAATCTTTTTATCATCTTCCCTCGCACACTTGAAAACTCCCTTCATACATAACTCATCATAATCTGATTAGCGAGGTTAGTACCCATAATAAAATAATTGTTCCTTGCTGGAAATAAAGATATTCTTGAAGTTCTACTGTTTCTCAAGATTGCCAAAAGGTTTTTGCAAAGAAAAAGCAAGCTCTAGGTTTGCAAAATGAAGGAAAGGCAAAACAGGACAGAATCTGTGAAAAACAGAACATCAGGTAGTAAATGATTTTTCCGGGGAACTTCTGCAACTCTAATCAAAAAACTCAAAACATACGCACGAAAGACAATTATATAGAGCACGCTGTCGAAAAAATTCAGACCAAAAAGATGATCTGGTGATTTTATACGAATTTCTCTATCCAAGGACAGAATCTGTTTCCTGGACAGCACGTCACAACTTTTGAACTTTCTTGCAATCAGAGGCTATACTTGGCACAAAATTGAAAAGCAAAGATACAATGATGATGCTACAGTAGTAACAACATCAAGACACAACAAAAGCAAAATAAAATTTATTCATTGGGCTGCCTCCCAAAAGCGCTTTTTTTTATGCCTTTAAGCTAGGCATAATGCATAGAGATCAAGTTTTATCAAGAGTAAAAGAATAGCTAGCCCGTATAACGGACTCAAAAGGTAACTTAATCTTCTTTCGAGGGAAGTGTTCCATCCCTTTCTTAAGAGGAAACTGGAATTTTATATTACCCTCTTTCATGTCAATGATAGCACCAACGGTGCTTAGAAAAGGACGTCCCAAAATAATTGGACAAGAAGGTTCACATTCAATATCCATAATAGTAAAATCAACGGGAACATAGTTGTCATTGACAATGATAAGAACATCGTCGATCCTCCCCAAAGGTTTCTTTATGGAAGAGTCAACGAGACGAACACCAAAAGAACAAGAATCAAAAGATTTCAATTTAAGCATATCATATATTCTTTTGGGCATAACAGAGGTACTAGCACCAACATCACATAAAGCATAGCAAGAAAAGTTATTCAACTTAATTTTTATCATAGGATCCCAACCATCTTCTAGCTTTCTAGGTATGGAGGCTTCTACTCTAAGTTTCTCCTCCCTAGATTTGATAAGAGCATTAGTGATATGCTCTGTGAAGGCAAGGTTAATCGTGCTAGTGCGGGGATCTCTAGACATCTTGTGAAGGAAATCAATAACTTCGGTAAGAGTGCAATTGTCAAAATCAAGGTCACTACCATCAAGTAAGGTGGTAGTGGTGTCCTTTAGGTTCACTTGTTTGGTAGTTTCTGTAGTCATAGCATCACCATTAATAGGTCCATCGGGACCAGGAGTGCATTGGGTGCTAAGAGTTTGGATATCCTCAACAACTTGGATAGTAGCAACAGTGTGGTGGGTAGGAAGGCTCTTAATTCTATCTTCTTCCTCCCTTTCTCTAGCCCATCTCTCTTTAAGTTTAGCCTTCATCCTAATATTTTCATTAATTCACACTTGAATAGCATTCATAGGAGTGACCTTCCTCTCCTCAAGAGGAGAAGTTCTAATTTTAAGCAATTCTACTTCATTGGCTAAATTGTCTACCTTCGAAGAGAGATCACCTAGTTTGTTTAGTTTTTCTTCTACACTATTATTAAAAGCTTTTTGGGTAGTGATGAAATCTTTAAGCATAATCTCTAGTTCAGTAGTGGAGTTCCTGGTGCTAGGATAAGCATTGTTGTTCCCATAAGAATTAGAGGGGAACGGTCTAGGATTGCTACCAAAATTACTCCTATAAGCATTGTTGTTGAAATTGTTTCTAGAGATAAAGTTCACATCTACTTGTTCTTGAGCAATCAAAGAATTTAAAGGAACATCACGAGGATCAATAGAAGATTGCTTCGAAAGTAGAGACATGATCAAGTCAACTTTTTTATTTAGGGAGGAAATCTCCTCGACAGAGTTTACCTTCCTACCTGTTGAAGCGCGTTCGGTGTGCCATTGGGAATAATTGGTCATCATCTCATCGAGAAGCTTTGTGGCAGCACCAAGTGTAGTTTACATAAAGGTTCCTCCCGCAGCCGAATCTAACAAGTTCCGCGAGGTAAAGTTCAAGCCTGCATAAAAAGTTTGGATAACCATCCAAGTAGTCAAACCATGAGTAGGGCAGTTCTTGACAAGAGATTTCATACGTTCCCAAGCTTGGGCAACGTGTTCATTATCCAATTGTTTAAAATTCATTATGTTACTTCTTAGTTGGATAATTTTAGCAGGTGGATAGTATTTTCCAATAAAAGCATCTTTGCACTTGTCCCATGAATTTATGTTGTTTCTAGGCAAAGACTGAAACCAAATTTTAGCTCCTCCTCTCATGGAGAAAGGAAAAAGCTTAAGCTTAACAATATTACCATCTATTTCTTGGTACTTTTGCATATCACAAAGTTCAACAAAGTTGTTCAAGTGTAAAGCAACATCATCTCCAGCACCGGAGAATTGATCTTTCATGACTAAGTTCAGTAAAGCAGGTTTAATTTCATATGAAGGTGCTGAAGTGGCAGGTGTAGTGATAGGTGTGCAGATAAAGTCATCATTGTTGTGACTAGTGAAGTCACACAACTAGGTGTTCTCGGTGGAACCCATAGTAGCAAGCAAGCAAGATAACTATTTTTGTGATTTTTGATAAAAGATACTAAAGAAAAACTGAAAGGTAAACTAACAAGACTAAAAGCAAAGGTAAAAGATAGCGTGCAACTCCCCTATCCTGAAGAGTGGAGTCCCCGGCAACGGCGCCAGAAATTGCTTTGCTTGGTGGCTTCTCGCCCCTCGTTGGTTACCCCAAGTGGAAGGTTTGAGATGCAGTGTAGCAAAAGTTTTCCCTTGGCAATACGAAGGATCGATTTCCCTGAGACTCCCAGTTTCAACAAGAAGGTGTCAACTGCTAACGGCGCCAGATATTAGCAATCAACGTGGACCTGCACACAGATACAAATAACTTTGCTCCCAACGAGTACAGAGAGGTTGTCAATCCCTCCGGCCTTGTAGTTTACAAAGGATCAAACGCAAGTGATAATAGTGATATGTATAATTGCAATAGTAAGTAAAAAGCGGAAAGTAAATAGCGGATGTGATCAATGATGGTAATATGGACCGGAGTCTCATGATGTTCACTAGTGATGTCTCTCTCCCAAAAGACGATAAAACAACTATGTGAGGTAAACGAATTACAGCTCTGCAATTGACAGGACCATGTGCGCAAACCAATGCTGACTAAGTTGCAAGAAAGGTAGAGGTTCAAAGCATGGGCGGTACGCCGAGGTAAGTAGACCGAAATCCATCTGCATCTACTACTAATCATCCACCTTGAGATATCTATCCAGAACATCTCGCTGGTATTAAGTTGCGAGTCCCACCCATAGTGTAAACTCAAAGCAACAGACAATTGAATTAAAAGAACTTTGCGTAAAGTAAACAATCCTTGCACCCGCGGGCACAAGCACCGTTGTTTTCCCCCTTGTGGCAACAACACATCCCCTAGACTCATGTTTCTGTCACTCAAACTAGTCATCGAGGGGCATGAACCCACAATCAAGCATAACGTTCCCTCTTGGAGTCACTACCTACTACTTGGCCAAAGCAATAAATAACAACGGAGAACATGCAAGAATTACTTACGAACATAAATATAAAAGAGGTGAATCAAATATATTACTCAAACACAATATGAACATAATCTCATAATCCATCGGATCCCAGCAAACTCATCATAGCAACAGCATAAGGATTACATATGTGCCTCGATCATGTAGGGCAGCTCACGAGGACTAATTAGTGAAGCACAAGAACGGGAGGAGAACATCACATAGCTACTGGTCATGGACCCATGGTCCAAGGGAGACTACTCACAACTCATCCGGGAGGCGTCCATGGTGGTGGAGAAGCTCCCGGTGGTGATCCTCCCCTCCGGCAGGGTGCCGGGAAGGGTTCTCCTGGTGCTCCCGATCTTGGAAGCGGCGGCGGAGGCGGAACAGAGATGAGATCGCGAAAAAGAGTTCCCGTCTCGAGGGTTTCGGGAGACGCTTTAAATATATGCCAAAGGGGGGCATCAGACGAGGCTCGGGGGGCCCAGGCGCCCCCCCCCCCCCCCGGCGCGGCCCAGGGGGGTGCGCCACCAGGGTGCCTGGGGCCCTGGTGGCCCCCCTCCGGCTGTGCTTCGGGTGCCTGGTAGCTTCTGGAACGCTGATTTTTTATATATTTTTTCTGGATTTTATCTGGCAGTTCTCGTAATGTGAAAACCTGAAATACAAAAACAGCCGAAAACAGAAACTGGCACTGGGGTGCACTGAGTTAATATGTTAGTCCAAATATGATCAAAAGTGTATGGAAGTGTATAAATAACATAGCAATATCACCCAAAAGAGGCATGGAGCAAGCAGAAATTATAGATACATTTTGGACGTATCACCAAGCTACCTCCCCCTCTCCGACAAACTTTTGTGAAAGAGGGAGAGGGCGCCTCTAAGAATAAGAAAAGTGTGAAAGGTGGTGGTGTCAAGAAAAACTCCACCATACCATCAAACATGGCCGGCGACTTTAATCCTTCATATGTTTTAGGTCGTGCTAGTGATGGTCATGTGTTTGCTAAATTTGATGGTTCTTCTTATGAGTACATTGAATGGTTTATTTGGGTTCCTAAGACCCTTTTTACTAACCTCAAAGGACCCATTACCAAATGGGTACCTAAATCCAAGCATTGATCTCTTGTAGGAGTTTGCTTCCGGTGGGGGATCATGGTTGCTCGATAGTGGAGCCACAAATCATATGACCGGAAGCAAAGACTTGGTGGTGGACATGCATCTAGGTTCATCTATGGCCACCAACGTTGAATGGGGTGATGCTTCGTCTTCTAAGGTATTGGGGCTTGGCAAGGTTGTTGTCTCTCATGATCTCACGATCGAGAAAGTCATGCTTGTTGAGTCCCTTGCATACAATTTACTTTCTGTTCGCCAACTTGCACTCATGGGCTTTGCTTCATTCTTTGATATTGATACCGTGGCCCTCTTGTGGATCAAGACTCTTAAAGTAGCCTATGTTGGGCATGTCGAGAACGGTCTTTATGTGGTTAACTTCTCGAAGCAACCCACTAAGATCGCGACATGCCTAATGGCTAAAGTTGATGTGGGATGGCTTTGGCATCGCCATTTGGCCCATGTCAATATAAGATCTTTGCAAAGTCTTCTCAAGGGGGACCATGTCCGTGGACTAACAAATGTTAGCTTTGCCAAAGATCGTGCTTGCAGGGCTTGCATTGAAGGAAAGTTACATGAGACGGCTCACCCTCCCACAACTATCATCTATTCAAAAAGACCCCTAGAGCTCCTTCACATGGACCTCTTTGGGCCTCCATCTTTTGATAGTCTTGGGGGTAGAAAGTATTGCTTGGTGATTGTGGATGATTATTCAAGATACACCTGGGTATACTTCTTCAAGAAGAAGAGTGAGACCCAACAAACCGTCATCAACTTTGCAAATGAAGCTCAACGACAACATGAAGCAAAGATTTTGATGATCCGAAGTGACAACGTCACCGAGTTCAAGAACTGCACCTTGGATGAGTTTCTTAGTGATGAGGGGATCATACATCAATATGCAACACCCTATACCCCTCAACAAAACGGTGTAGCGGAGAGATAGAACCGGACTCTGATGGATGCGGCAAGGATCATGATGGCGGAATTCAAATCTCCATACAACTTTTGGGCCGAAGCCATCAACACCGCGTGTCATGCATCCAATCGGCTCTATCTCCGCAAAGGCTTGAACAAAACTCCATATGAGATACTTACCGGTAACAAGCCCAATCTCAAGTACTTCTGGGTGTTCGGGTGTAAGTGTTTCATCCTCAAGAAAGGTGTTCGCTTGTCTAAATTTGAATCTAGAGCTCATGAGGGCATATTTGTTGGTTATGCTACAAACTCTCATGCTTACCGTGTCCTCAACAAGTCCAATTGACTCATTGAGGAGACGAGTAATGTAGAGTTTGATGAAAATAACGGCTCCCAAGTGGAGCAAAGTGGTACTTGTGATGTAGGTGATGAAATTCCTCCTCAAGCCATAAGAAGAATGGGTGTTGGATATATCCTACCCATTGAGGAACCCCTTGTGGACGAAGGAGAAGGACAATGTTCCACTCAAGTGGAACCATCACCAACCCAAGACCCACACGCTTCCGAAGAACAAAGTGAAGGCCCTCAACCGGACGAACAAGGCCAAGTGCAAGATCAATCACAAGATGGTGGGGAGCCACCAAATGATGCACAAGGCCAAGTTCTTTCCTCTGAGCAAGATCAAGGTCAAGAGGAAGCTCAAGATCAAGATCTAGCTCTTGACGTCGCTCAAGATGATCAACTCAGTGCTCCTCAGTTATCTCTTGAAGAGCAATTGGAGCGTCGTGCTGCAAAAGTTGCCCCCAGGCTTGCTTCCGGAGAACATCACATAGAGAATATTCTAGGAAGCATCAAAAGGGGGGTAAGCACTCGTAGACAATTAGCAAACTATTGTGCTCATCAAGCTTTTGTCTCCTGTGTTGAACCTCAGAAGGTATATGAGGCGCTCGAAGACCCTGATTGGCTTAATGCCATGCATGAAGAACTCCATAACTTCGAGCGCAATAAAGTGTGGCGTCTGGTGCCAAGGCCAAAGGAGAACCATAATGTCATTGGAACCAAGTGGATCTTTAAGAACAAGCAAGATACTCATGGCATTGTCATCTGCAACAAGGCGCGTCTGGTGGCTCAAGGCTACTCCCAAGTCGAGGGTATCGACTACGGTGAAACCTTTGCCCATGTTGCTCGCCTTGAATATATTTGTTTGTTGCTTGCCTATGCTTCTCATCATAACTTTAAGCTACAACAAATGGATGTGAAAAGTGCTTTTCTTAATGGTCCTATTAATGAGTTGGTATATGTCAAACAACCCCCGGGGTTTGAGGATCCCAAGTTCCCCAATCACGTGTACCAACTCGATAAGGCTCTCTATGGCCTTAAACAAGCCCCACGTGCGTGGTATGAGCATCTTACCGAGTTGTTACAAGATCATGGGTTTGAAATTGGGAAAATCAACCCCACTCTTTTTACTAAGAAGGTCAAAGGGGAGTTGTTTGTCTGCCAACTATATGTTGATGATATTATCTTTGGTTCTCCTAACAAAGCTTTCAATGATGAGTTCGCCGCACTCATGACCACACATTTTGAGATGTCCATGATGGGAGAGTTGAAGTACTTCCTTGGGTTTGAGATCAAGCAAAGAAGAGAAGGAATCTTCATCAAACAAACCAAGTATACTCAAGACATGCTCAAGAGGTTCAATCTAAGTGATGTCAAGCCGGCTACTACTCCAATGCCAACCAAGTGCCAACTTGACATTGATCCCAATGGTAAAGTGGTGGATCAAAAGGTATATCGTTCTATGATTGGATCCTTGCTTTACCTTTGTGCATCTAGACCAGATATTATGTTGAGTGTGGGAATCTGTGCACGGTTTCAAGCCTCACCTAAGGAAAGTCACTTTGTGGCAGGCAAGCGAATCTTTCGATATTTGACTCATACCCCAAACTTTGGCTTATGGTACCCTAGAGGAGCAAACTTCAACCTTGTAGGTTTCTCTGATTTGGACTGGGCGGGAGACAAAGTGGATAGGAAGTCCACTTCCGGAGGGTGCCAATTCCTTGGTTACTCTCTCGTTAGTTGGTCTTCCAAAAAGCAAAGTTGTGTGTCTCTCTCGTCCACCGAAGCTGAGTATGTGGCAGCTGGCAGTTGTTGTGCTCAACTCTTATGGATGAGGCAAACTTTAAAGGATTACGGTGTCACTTGTGACAAAGTGCCTCTTTGGTGTGACAATGAAAGTGCCATCAAGATTTCTCTCAACCCGATGCAACACTTCAAGACGAAGCATATAGAGATTCGGTATCACTTCATCCGGGATCATATATGGCAAGGAGAGATCGAGCTTCACTATGTCAAGACTCATGATAACCTTGCAGATATCTTCACGAAGTCGTTGGATGAAGCAAGATTTCGCGAGTTAAGGCATGAGCTAAATATCATTGATTTGAGCAATGTGGCTTGAGACTTTGCACACACACTTCCCACTCAATATAGTTATCTTGTCTAGATGTAGGCATGGACATAGGGGGAGTATTGTTCTCTCAATGAGCTATTCCTCCCCTCATTATGCATAAATCGATCAAGTCTTTGTCATTTGCCATAGTTAGATGGTATAAGTGCTTCAAGACGAGTATTGGTCATGGGCCCAAGGATAGTTCTTTGCGGTGCCATACCAAATAACTCATACATAGGTGGCCTCGGCCACTGACCTCCTCGTTGGAGTAGTGTCTTGCCTTGCGTGTGCGTCTCTTTCTTTTTTTCTCTCCCCTTTGCTAAAAGCCTCTTGTCGAAACGTGCAAGTTCTTGGATGGGCGGTACTACCGTGAGCAGTCACGGTACTACCGCAAAAGAGACTACGGTACTACCGCAAGTCCAGCACGGCAGTAATTTTTTACTGCCGCTGGTCGAGCGGTACTACCGCTCCATGTGCGGTACTTCCGCCCGGGCGATACTACCGCGATGCCAGCGGTACTACCGCACTTATCCGAACGGGTGGGGGTTATAAGCGGGCAGGGGGAGTTCCAACTCCCCCATACCCATTCATCTCCTACCCCCACGCCGTCTCTCTCTCTCCCTCTCAAGAACCCCGCCGGAGGACCTCGCCGGATCTCCTCCCTCGGCCACTCTCCTCGCATTCCGACTGGTGGGATCGTTCCCCACCTCGACCTCTTACCATGGATGAAGGTTTCTCCCCAAATCCCCTCTTCTTTTTGCCTAGTTGTTGTTTTTAGGGTTTGGGGAGATGCATGTTGCTCTAGCGTTCTTCTTGTTCTTATCCATGGAAGATTAGTGTGTAGGAGAGTGTTTTGCACTAGAAATGCTAGTATGTATGATGCTACCAAGTTACTATGATCAGCCGTAGTATCGTTCGTCGTTCTACGCGTTCTAGTCTAGATACGTTCTTTTCAGATCTGACCCGAGCGGTACTACCACTGGATAACCGCGGTACTACCGCTCTGTCGCGTAAATGGTACTACCGCTCTGCAGAGCGGTACTACCGTAACTACGCGGAAGTAAAATTCTACTACCGCATACTGTGCGGTACTACCGCAACCCCCAAGCGGTACTACCGCTTCCTAAGCGGTACTAATTTTTTACTTCCGTGTTCATACGCGGAAGTAAATTTTTACTACCGCATACTGTGTGGTACTACCGCAACCCCCAAGCGGTACTACCGCTCACTAAGCGGTACTAATTTTTTACTTCCGTGTTCGTCAAGCAGTACTACTGCTTGTTTCATACTTCCTTCGTAGCACTTACGTATTATCCTTTCTACTCGTTTCATGTGCTTTTTGTGGCTTTTGCATTGATTCTCTTTGTGTTTCCGTCGTGTTCTTGTGTTTGTGTCTTAGGTGGTGGCTCTAGTTCCGATGTTCGTCGTACCAAACCCGTCCGTGACACCGGGTCCAAGCGTCTGCGCACCCCCAGTGATGTGCCAGAGGGCTCCAATCCCCAACGCAAGTTCAAGACCGCCGCCAACAAGCACAAGGAATCATCTATGACCATGGAAGAAATGCGAGCTAATGAGTTCATGGCAAGGAGGAAGCTCAATCCTTATGGAGAACCCCAGGCTCAGTTTCATGGTGATGAACTTTTTTGGACCAAGCAGCAGTATCGCATCTACACAGAGGTGCTCAAGAGCAAGCACAACCTGTATGTGGATGCTCATTGGGTGGACATGGCCCACATGCGGAGGGCTGATAACCTGGCCTACTTTGCGGAGGCTCTGGATCTGGTAGAGCAGTTTGGGATTGAGCACTTCATGACCTTTCAAAATGATTTTGACCCAGAAATCATTGCTCAGTTTTATGCTTCGGTGCACTTTCACACCAAGGAAGATCGCCCAATGACTTGGATGAAAAATGGTCACAAGATGACTGCGACTTGGAAGGAATTCATGGATCTTATTCAGGTTGCTGACGAGGGACTCCACAACCCAATTGGAGCACGGCCTCATGCCAACCCAGAAGCTACAAACAAAGACCGTCTGTTACCGTTCTATGTGGAGAAGACTCTTGCGAGTGGCAACAAGACATGGGTGTTGAACCCCTTTTTGGACATCATGCATACGATCTTCCGCAACACCTTATTTCCTCGAGTTGGGGACAAGGACAAGATTCACTCATACCTCGTTGATATGCTGCTGATGTGTGAGGCGGCTCGCACAGCTCAGTCTCCACCACTTGACATATCCCATATCATGTGGTGTGAGCTTTGCTTTGCGATCTACACTCGCAAGGTGCCCATCTATGGTCTGTTCCTGTTTCTGCTCATCTCCAAGACTTGGGAGAAACTTTACCTTGATGAGGAGTTCGAGGCAGAGTGTATCTGTCATGACCCCATCCGTCTTCGCATCAAGACTCGTTGGGCCAACACTGCCACTCGTGCACAAGCTTCTGCAGCACAGATGGGTACTGATGAGGAGCCTGTGGAGGAGGAGCAAGCTGAGGAGAGTCCTGGAGGATATGCTCCTCCCTCGTCTGATCCATCTTGGGCTAAGAAGCTGAAGAAGAAGATGAAGGCCCTTTTCTGCATGCAAGCTCAAGGTCAGTACAGGGCTCATGTCACTCACAAGCAGTCTCGCCAGCGTGACAAGAAGATCATGAGGATCTTTGGTGAGCATGTTTCCAATGGATCCGAGGAGAACATCACCCCTGAGGCAGAACAGGGGTACAAGTGGTCTGAGTCTGACGAGGAGCAGCAGGAGTCCGATGGAGAGCATGACGACTGAGATCTTCTGCCAGAGCTACCACCTCTCTTAGTTGTCCTCTTTCCCTTTGTGGTGTCTCGATGCCAAAGGGGGAGAGAGTGGGATTTGCGTCTTGTGCCGTTCTTTTTGCTTTTCGTTGGTCGAACTCTGTTTGCCTGTTTGCTTTTGTGTCGTGTGCGTGAGACTATCGTATGGTGTAAGACATATGCTCCTCTACCGTTAAACTCATTGTTATGTCTCTACTATATTATGTCGTGAGCAGTTAGTTTACTTCCCCTTGTTTATGTGCTCACCTTATCCTCCTTACTACTGTGCGTAGACTCTTATTCTTTATATGCAAGGAGTATATTATCTGTAGAATATAGGGGGAGCATTGATCCTAGTATGTGTGTTGTGTAGTCCAAAGCACTCTCTCTTGTATGCACCCATCTAGGGGGAGCTTGCTTATATTCTAGCGTTTATTAGGATTGCATACTTTCTTATATATCCTTGTGCAAATGCCGTTTTGTCATCAATCCACCAAAAAGGGGGAGATTGTAAGAGCATATTTCTCCCTAAGTAGTTTTGGTGATTGATGACAATGCATTTACGGACTAATCGTGTGCTCTAAGCTCTTTCAGGTATATCTCACCTAGGCACAAGACAATTGTATGCCCCTCGGAATCTATGGAAGACAGTGTTTCCTTTTTGCTCTCTTTCGGTGGTTTTGAGTAATAGGAAAGCCGTACTATTAAGAAGGGGTCCGCTTCGGAAAGGTTTGGGTGGAATCAACACGTACACATCTATTATCTCGCACCACCTTTCCTTTGCTTCTCTGGAGCTCAGGCCGTTTTCCTCGTAAGTACAAACCATGTCTTCCTACTAGTACAGCTGCCTGGCACGCGGTAGTACCGCTCATGTAAGCGGTAGTACCGCACAGCCACACGGTAGCACCACCTCTGGACACGGTAGTACCGCACCAGCGGTAGTACCGCATCACGAGGACGGTAGTACCGTGTATCTGGCATGGCACTGCACCAAGTATGGTAGTAGGTGCGGAAGTAATTTTTTACTTCCGCATCCTACGCGGTAGTCCCGCTTGAGTCAAGCGGTAGTACCGTGCCGTGTTTTGCTACTACCGTATTTCTGCGGATGTAGCTATGGATATATTTTATTTCATCCGTGCTTGTCCTCAGCATGCTTGTCTCTGCCTTGCGGTAGTACCGCAAGGACGAGCGGTAGTACCGCTCAGGCAGTACTACCGCCCGTGTGCCTTTGCAACAGAGTGCAATCTTGGCTAGTACTACTCCAGCGGTAGTACCGCACCCAGAGCGGTAGTACCGCAACCTACTTGTGGTAGTACCGCACTCTGCGGGCAGAAATGTGGGATAATGGTTGGATTTGTTCTCCCACTATATATAGGGAGTCTTCTTCTCCAAGGAGACTCACCTCTTCCACCCCAAAGCTCCATTGTTGCTCAAAGCTCCATTTCCGCCCGATCTCTCTCCCTAGCCAATCAAACTTGTTGATTTCCTCGGGATTGCTTGAGAAGGCATCGATCTACACTTCCACCAAGAGATATTTGATTCCCCCCACTAATCCTTGCGGATCTTGTTACTCTTGGGTGTTTGAGCACCCTAGACGGTTGAGGTCACCTCGAAGCCATACTCCATTGTGGTGAAGCTTCGTGGTGTCGTTGGGAGCCTCCAATTCGGTTGTGGAGATAGCCCCAACCTTGTTATTAAAGGTTCGGTTGCCGCCTTCAAGGGCACCACTAGTGGAATCACGACACCTTGCATTGTGTGAGGGCATGAGGAGAATACGGTGGCCCTAGTGGCTTCTTGGGGAGCATTGTGCCTCCACATCGCTCCAACGGAGACGTACTTCCCCTCAAAGGGAAGGAACTTCGGCAACACATCCTCGTCTTCACCGGTTCCACTTGTGGTTATTTCTTCCCTTTACTTGTGCAAGCTTTACTTGTTTATCTTATATAGCTTGCTTGTGAGGTTGTTATCTTTACTTCCTATTAGTTGTCATCTTAGTAGCTTATCTAGACAACTTACTTTGACGCTTAATTTAAAGGGGTTAAGAAAAGCTAAAAATTGTTAGTTGCCTATTCACCCCCCCCCCCCTCTAGTCAACCATATCGATCCTTTCAACCATGGAATACCTGAATATTCTACTCAATGGTTGGAAGAGCCACTTACCTCGACTTAATGCATTCAAGGAGTCTGAGTGGTTCAGCGTAGACTTTAAGGTGTGCGAGCCTTAAAATTAGCTTCCCTATATCACTTGTAGTGCACACAAAATCCAAATATTGTTAGAATTTAGCATCATAATAATCATAAACCATTGGATCCACTAGGTAGTCTTCTTGCCACCGCCTCATGCTCGACGACATTGCTGGAGAGGTTAGTATATGGAGGATTTTGTGAGTTCGACTGTTGATTTCCTTCCTCCCCTCCCGCCCCCATTTCTCTGGTTTATATGTATTTTCATTTGATGAGAGATCAAGGACTTGCAAGATTGACTGTAGTTCTCCTGTTGATTTATTTGTTTTATATGCAGAGGACAACGAACTGGAATGTGCATTGAACAAAATTTCTTACCAAGAAGCTTCCCCTCAGGTGGACACTGCTGATGTCCTGTGACATCAACACGTACGTATTTTAGTTAAATCTTTCGGCAACCAGCTTCCTGCTGCCATGTTGAGAAAAGAAAGGGAATTAGGTCTGAATACAATATTCAAATATGTATTCTAACGTAGACCAATACAATTGGGTAAAGGTCATACCTCAATTTCTGTAGCACTTGGCAACTACAAATAAATCTGCATGAATGGGCCTTGATGAGAAGGTGTGTAGATACTGTTCTCAGTCCCCTGTTTTCCGATGTTGTTTCGACAGGTATTTTTGTGCTGTGTGTACCCTGTGCCTGCAGGGAATCATTGCTTTACCTGGGGCACATACACTTGGAAGGTCTATGCCTGAACAGAGTGGTTGGGTACACCTGAAACAAAATATATTGTATGTTGTTCCTAACATTTTTGTGTGTGTGTATGCTACTTTCATACTTTGGACGTTTTGGTACTATTTTTACTATGTGTGCTTTATTAAGGCCTAGGTAGTTAATATTTTTACTTAGAATTACCCTTAATTTCTCCGGCGAACTAACTGTGCTTATTTTCAAGATTTGTGCATTAACAGAGTACAGTTTTGCTATCTACACTGTACATGATGTTTCTTAGCCTTTGCTCACATCTCATAGTGTCAATTGAAATAGGCAAAAGGAAAATACATCGAATCTTTATATATAATATCTACTTCAAAACATTGAGCTCTAAGCTGATGCATCATATTTCAGTACAAGTCGTAGAGAGCTCATGCATCTCTATATGTTGCGTAGAAGTTTGCAATACGTCAGGTGCCTTGCATTTCTAAGTGTTTTTCTTTGCCCAGCTTGATTTCTTCAATTGTGTATAAGACTTAGTTGTAACTAATAAAGATACCCAAATATATGATAACTTGGACACTTGGGTACATGTGAATAAACAAGATGCCCGATTTAAGCCACTTTTGGTCAGTAAAGAGTCCACCCATCAATATATACATATGCATACACATAATTGTTCCAATGGTCTTGCTTGCGTCCGTATTCTCGCAGGTCACCGCACACAATATGTTTTGTTTCTGTGATAGGATATCATAAATTCAAAGGCGGCATATGCAGATTTTTGTCTACATATGTGCTCACCTAGATCATGAAGAGCGAGGCAGGTAGATTGCTTTTTTTTTATCTATTTGAAGATATGTTTGTTTATTCATTTATTCCTATGGCATGTATTGTTTCTTTCTTAACGTTTTTCCCTATCTACACTAGCCAAATTCCACGAGTACATCACAAACCAATGTCATATAAATGGATGCACAGTTTTGTTATTTTCCCCGTCAGTTTCGGTTGACTGATTCAAAGTAATATTTCATTGTGTAGTTGTTTGGTTCCCAAGGGGACCAAGACTAAATTCTACGAAGGACAAAGAAGAAAATATTTTAGGCCATACCTTGGTAGAAAATTTATTTTCCGTACCATGAACGGTAAAGTATTGATATTTCAAATTAATCTACCTAGACGCTGTCAAATTAGTTTGCGCATCAATTTCTACCATATTTAGTTGCATTCTGTACTTGACAATGGCAATATAGAGAAACCAATTTTGTTCATATTCGTCTATCCTACTTTTTGTTCACATTCATTTCTCTTATGACAGAGGGCTAATTGTTATGGAATCATCCGGATGTCTCATATGCAGCTCATATATACAAGATGCAGTGTTCTCAGTTTCCTTATGAGCCTCACATGCTACATCATCAACCATGCATGCAACTTCTTTCAAACTACACTACGGATTTTACCTACAATTTAGTAATTATATTGCCAAAATTAAGAATTAGTTTATCAACAGAGTGGTCCTTCATTTGTAATCAAGAAAAGCTGTTATTAGTACTCCTTGGCCAGTTTCTACATGCAAGTGTGTGATACCAAATTCTTAACATATTATTCCCATTTATAGCGTAATCACTTTGATCCATAATTTTATTATTCACTACAATTTTTGGGACTACGAATTAACCTTACAAAATTCCCACAGCAACGCGCGGGGTATCATCTAGTTTGACAACTTTCATCTCGTGAGTAAACAAAACTAGCGTAGGTTTGACTTGCTTCCTCCACCCCCAACCGAGATCAATTGATCACCAAACTAAGTTGTAGTACACGCACACACTCTCGTCCATTTCCAAAGTCAATATTTGGCGTTTTCGTGCCAAATGCAGGCGCACACGGCGTTAAGTTAAGCTTCTTCCAATGTATTGGTGCTAAGATGGGGTGCTAAATGCATTAAAAAGCTTAGCAACTACTCTATGCATTGTTGTTTAACTTTTGTAGCTAAGCATGTGTCATTTAATTGTTTTAACACCGAAACACCTTCATGCATTGGTTGATAGTCATTTTGCATAAGTCCGCGCGCTTAGCATCGTTTCCTCCTAGGGTCATCATATATAATGCTCTCTCTCATCTTTAATTGCTCTGCCACATCACTTTTTTTGCCTATATGGCACCCTTAGCACCGGTACACCTTGGAGCACTGGGAAATGCCTTAGAGTAAGTACAATAGTGTTCGCACACGAACACGTCACCGTGTACCTCCAACGCTGAGAGTGATGCACCGCAGCTCGCGTCGAAGGAGACCCGTCCGGAAGCACGGTACGCAAGCAATCCGGTGGGCGCTTTTGAGCACCCGAAACCCCACGCGCCCGGGAGGGACCCCGTCTGGACACGCGGCGGCTATGGGCTGCCCTAGCTCGGTCCGCCCGCCCCTAGAGCCTCGAAGATCGCTGCCCTTCAACGAAGAACGAACGAAGAACGAGAGAGAAAGAACAAGGGAGAGATGTAAAACTAGGGTAAAAAATAGATGGGTTTTGCGATTGTGTGTTGTTCAATCGGCCGTCACCCCTTAGTAGGTATATAAGAGGCGGCTGGACTTCCCGCGCAAGGAAAAGGCATGGATTCACGTCCAAAACCCTAGCCAAATTCGGATTGGTTTTGTCCGAACTTTCCAAAACTGTTCGGTTTAAACTGGCTGTACCTTGCGGGTAATTTTTGAGGTAGTAAACGACCTCGGATGGAAAAGAGCCCAAAAGCAATCTTGACCGTTTCGACGAGACGAACAACTTTCATGTTGAACGTTTTTTTGTTTGAAGCCATCTTCTAGGCCAAAAAGGTCACGCAATACAGGCTGTTATTCGCGCTACCCATCAGACACGTGGCTGGTGGGGCGCGGCACTTATGGCTCTGTGACATGGCTGTGTTCGGATGGCTGTAACTTTTGCATATGAACTCGGATTGGTACGATTTTTATATCAAAATCGGCTGATTCGACAAGACGCACAACTTTGATGTTGAAACTTTTTCCATTTGAGGCCATATTAATTTGGTTTCAAGCCATTCTTTAATCTGGTGTCAACATGAGCATCTCTGAACTTGTCATATCTTTTGCACTTGAGCTCCGTTTTGGTCCATCTTCACATCTATTTCGATCATCTTGAAGAGAACCATCAATAGGTTACATGAACTCATAATTTTAACCTCATTCCATTATAGCCTCAAGTCACTCTTTGTGATCATGCCATTTTTGAGCGTCAACACATGCCCCCCTGTTTTTCGGCAAAGCTAGCGTGCCGAAAAATATCTTGCAACACGTTGGTCTAAGGACGATGTCAACACTCCATCGGCCATCTATATGTGCTTAGGGCGATAATTTCTATATCGGCATGTTTTGAACTTCTTGTTCACATCATACCTTGTAACCGATTACCACCAATCGGCTTTAAAGAGATGGGAGTGAACCCGTTTCTTGTAGCACTAAGGAAATCAAACTCCAAGAGGTCACACCCTGTTAAGCAAGTAACATCGGGATGATTCCAATCCACCGATGCATCGGCCAAAGCAACACAAGCCGAATTATCCGCATGAATGTCTTCTACCTCAACGTCGACCCATTGTATTAAAAAATTGATGCATGGTAGATGGCACACATTGGTTAGCATGAACCCAATCGCGGCCTAATATAACATTATAGTTACCTTGCACCTTCGCGATGAAGAATGTGGTGGCCAAAGTTTTGCTTCCCACGGTGAGTTCCATGCATGTCACACCTTTGACCTCTTTCTTTTCTTTACCCTCAAATCCATTAAGTACCATATTGGTCTTCATCAACGCACCATCATCTAACCCCAACTTTTTGAAGACTGAGTAGGGCATAAGATTTACCACAGCACCACCATCAACGAGCATCCTAGCAACCTGTGATCCGTTAATATGACCTTTGAGGTACAACGGCTTTAAGTGTTTCACTGGTTCTTTTGGCTTCTCGAAGATAGCATTCTTAGGACCAAAATCCAGCTGGGCTACCTCCCCTTCTTCACCTATAGCATGAAACTCGGCAGGTAAGTAATGTACCATATTAACATCCATACCTTCTCAAACCGGCATAGATTCATAATCCACCATCTCATCTTCATCTTCCAATGTGTATATTGGGCTTAAATATTCCTCAATTGAAGGGGGTGTTTCAAGTGATGTGGACGATGTAATAGGGGTCGCATCATCCTCTTTTGATGGTGAAGGTGTTGCTGGAGCTAATGTAGAAGCATATGTGTTCTGTTTTTGTTTAGGCCTCCACACTTGTTTTATGAGTGCCATGGGCCGAATTTCACTTAACAATTCGTCCCTTTGCCTCTCCTCTTTGTCCTGTACCTTCTCGTGGTTTCTCATGCGTTGTAATCTCCTTTTCATGGTCTTGGTTAAACCGGGAGGACACCACTTAGGTTGAGCATATTTGGGATCCCTTGGTTTAGCCTTGCTTGTGCTCGCCTCATGATCATTCACCATGGAACCCTGCTGAACAATAACAATATCACCATTAGAAGTAGCCGGATTACCAACAACCGGCTTTTCGATCTCCTTTTGCTTGTCGCATACTGCAATTTCTGCATTAGGTGACTTAACACGCCACACTTTTTTGTTGGCCTTGCTTGGAGAAACTTTTGTTGGCCGATGAGCTCCATAGCTCAAACGGCCTTGTGTGGGATAATAAAGGCTCTCGCGAGCAGGCCTTCTAGGTGCTGCCCACCCCATATGGAAAGCATAAGGAGCCATTGGGGGCTGCCCCCATCCTCCATTGAAGTCTCTCATGTAATATGGCGCATAGGAGGGTTGTGACATCCATGGTGTCGGTGCCCATGACCCATATGGCCTTGCATGGCGTTGAAACTCTTGCTCCGGAGGCGATCTTGAACGCTTTGAATGCGATGGCCGATTAGAGCTAGAACCGGCCGCTTGACTTGCATATTTGGATAGCAACATATCAAAAGTTGGCTTGATTCGCTTGTGCTTAGCTTCACTCTTTTCCCACTTGCCAATTTCTGAACTCTTGGGCTTGATAAATTTAACATGAGCATCTTCTTATACTTGTGGTTGCCCCCCGAGTGCAGGATTTTTTATAGTGATCTTCAACACTTCCTTGCCATCGGGTTGCTTCTCAAGAACAATCTTCTTCCCAAGACCTTGTCGCCCTCCTTGCTATTCCTGGGTTCACCAATAACAACATTATCTTTATTAGCGGATTCGGCTATGTTAGGACAAATTAACATTTTCTTCCCTTCCAAGTCCATGGTGTTTATCGGGAAGGGATGTTTATCAACTTGCATCTCAGCAAAATTCAATCGTCCGTCATTAATGGCCGATTGTATCTGCCGTCGAAAAACATTGCAATCGTTAGTAGCATGAGAAAATGAATTATGGTACTTGCAATAAGCACGCCGTTTTAGCTCCTCAAACGGAGGTATGGTGTGTGATATTCTAATCATCTTGTCTTGCAAGAGAGCATCAAATATTTTATCACACTTTGATATATCAAAAGTAAACCCCATCTCCTCATCACTATTCTTGTGAATCAACTTAAGAGCATTGCACATATAGGGTTTGGCCTTTGAGGACCAAACAAATTCAGTAGTATAGACATCAACCTCATCGTCCGAATTATCATCATTGTGTTCAATCATATGCATTCTAGGACGATCGGTTGTAGGCCTATGTACTTCTTTACTTCGACTCTCTTGGGCCAAAGCTTTCTGTAAGACTTGATTAATGCTCAAAAACTCATAACTTTCTAGCCTCTCTTTAATGTGAGTTTTCAAACCATTATGAACAAGATCCGCCAAGTCTCTTTCAGTTATCACTAAGCTATAACATCGGTTTTTTATATCTCTAAATCTCTTGACATAATCGGTGACCGATTCATCATGTTTTTTCCTAACCGATGTAAGCTGTGACAACTTAAGCTCATTATCGCACTATAAAAGTGATCATGAAACTTCTGTTCTAATTGCGACCATAAGAGAATTGAACCATGCGGTAAAGAAGCAAACCATGAAAATGCGGTGCCAGTTAAAGATAAAGGAAATAAACGCACTTTCAATTCTTCTATGGAACATGCTTCACCTAACTGCGCTAGATACTGACTAACATGCTCCCATGTTGTTTTTGTGCCCTCTCCACTAAATTTAACAAAATCAGGAACCTTGTAACCTTGAGGGTACGAAACTGCATCAAAGTGCTCAGGATAAGGCTTTTGGTACACACGACTCTTTACTTTCGGCTCGTTTTCGGAAGTTTCTAGAAACATCTTATGCAAATCCTCCCTTAATTTAGCTAAAATTGGATCTGAGGTAGATGAAGATGTTTGTGGGAATGACATCGGAGCAACCTGAGTACTAGCTAGTGGTGCAACTTGTGGGATGGGCGCCGAACCATGATTCGGCGGAAGACCAAACATGCTTGCGCCTATGGATGGTGCGACAAAGTGATTCGGCGTTGACGCCGAATTGGGCACACTCATAATAGGATTAGGATATGTAGGTGCAGCCACAAGCTGGTTGGTTTCACTAGGGTAAAAATTCAACGGCATACTATATTGTTGTTGCATAGAAGGTGCCGATGAAATAGGTAAAGTTGGACTAGGGTTTTCAGATGCACCAACAGTACCACTAGATGACGGAGGCATATTTTTCTTATCATTAGTATTTGCCACAAAAGAATTGTACGTCATCACATTATCCTTACTAACAAGACTTTCAATCACAGCCACTTGCTCTGAAGAAAAAACTTTACTCACAGTGATTAAATCTTGTTTGTCAATGAGAGGAGAAAAATTGACGTTTCCAACCGGAGTGATGTTGCCTTGACGGTCCTTCTTGAAACTTGCAAGAAACGACTCCAAATCCTCCTCCTCATGCTTCTTCTTGAGCACTTCAAAAGCCTCTTCACGCTGCTTCTTGCGCATTTCATAGGCTTGGCGATGTTCCTCCGATAGTTCATCAAGACTGGGCTTAATGATGTTATCGGCGTCAACTTCTGAGGGCTTGGGGAGATTAGACATGGTTGATGATGATTCTTGATCTTTGGTCCCCAGCGGAGTCGCCAAAAAGTGTGTTCGCACACGAACACGTCACCGTGTACCTCCAACACCGAGCGTGATGCACCGCAGCTCGCGTCGAAGGAGACCCGTCCGGAAGCGCGGTACGCAAGCAATCCGGCAGGCGCTTTTGAGCACACGAAACCCCACGCGCCCGGGAGGGACCCCGTCTGGACACGCTGCGGCTATGGGCTGCCCTAGGTCGGTTCGCCCGCCCCTAGAGCCTCGAAGATCGCTGCCCTTCAACGAAGAACGAACCAAGAACGAGAGAGAAAGAACAAGGGAGAGATATAAAACTAGGGTAAAAAGTAGATGGGTTTTGCGATTGTGTGTTGTTCAATCGGCCGTCACCCCTTAGGTATATAAGAGGCGGCTGGACTTCCCGTGCAAGGAAAAGGCTTGGATTCACGTCCAAAACCCTAGCCAAATTCGGATTAGTTTTGTCCGAACTTTCCAAAACTGTTCGGTTTAAACTGGCTGTACCTTGCGGGTAATTTTTGAGGTGGTAAACGACCTCGGATGGAAAAGAGCCCAAAAGCAGTCTTGACCGTTTCAACGAGACGAACAACTTTCATGTTGAACGTTTTTTGATTTGAAGCCATCTTCTAGGCCAAAACGGTCACGCAATACAGGCTGTTATTCGCGCTACCCATCAGACACGTGGCTGGTGGGACGCGCCACTTATGGCTCTGTTACAGGGCTGTGTTCGGATGGCTGTAACTTTTGCATACGGACTCGGATTGGGACGATTTTTATATCAAAATCGACCGATTCGACGAGACGCACAACTTGATTTTGAAACTTTTTCCATTTGAGGCCATCTTAATTGGGTTTAAAGCCATTCATTAATCTGGTTTGATCCATCTTCACATCTATTTCAATCATCTTGAAGAGAGCTATCAATAGGTTACATGAACTCATAATTTTAACCTCATTTCATTATAGCCTCAAGTCACTCTTTGTGATCATGCCATTTTTGAGCGTCAACAAATAGTGTGACATAAGCAGTCTATAAGAAATAGAATAATATATCTTTGCTTAGTTGGGGGAGAGAGAAGATGAGAGAGAAGAGAAACGGGCTTTTGGTTAGTAACCATCTGCAACACGAGACCCAAGTCGCTTTGTGAGGATATAAGGTGGACCAATTATTGATAAACTAGTACATATTTAAAACTTACTATTGTACATGCCGGCTAAGAGATTGGCTATAGATGACATGCCAATTCCTTATAGCCGACCGTTGGCTGTATTATTAACCATGCTCTTAGGCAGCCACCTCTTCGTCTCCAGGCTCCAGCTACTTCTCCCCCTCCCAGGCTCCCCCTAAAACCATGACATTTAGAGCATCTCCAGCCGCGCCCCCAACAAGCCCCCAGGCCCCTTTTTCGACGCCGGTGCCCAAAAAAGGCTCAGTCGCGCCCCAAGAGCCTATTTTTCGCCGGTTTGGCCCGAAACTGGCGCCGGCGGACCCAGGGCGAACCCGGCGCGCTGAGGGGCGCGGGGGCAATCGTTTTTGGCGCGGAATAACGGCGGGCCCGCTGAGTCAGCGACCCCCACGCCTCGTCGTCCTCACACCGCCTCGGTTTCCTCGCTGGGACTCGATGCCAAGGCTGTCGCCGGTCAACCTTCCATTGATTCCTCACAGGCGGTGCGGTGAGGCGATGCGCCCCCTCCCGCCACGCGTACACACGGC
>LR738712.1:661474010-661503839 GCA_902687465.1 Secale cereale
TCCGGTCGCTATATAAAGTGGCACCTCCCTCGTCAGTGGACTCACCCGCCCGCAGCACCCCTCTCTCCCCATGCATAGTCGCCGCCGCCGAGCTCTCTTTCCTCTTGCTCCCCGTTCACAGCCGTCGCAGATGATAGGCGAAAGGTTCCCTGGCAATGGGGCGGCGGCCAATGGCTTCAGTCGCCGCTCTCTGCACGAGTCGGGAGCCCATCTCCTGCACGAAGCCAACTACCCGGCGCCTTCCGACATGCGCGCGCCGGGGCGATGGAGACTCAGCGCTGGAGGCGTCCCGTCCCCTCGCTGCCGGACGTCACACACCCTGACTACTTCCGCGCCGAGATCGAGTGTGCGCGGGTGTCTCTATCGAAGGAGCAGCGGGCCCTCCCGGAATACGACGCCGGCAACCACGAGGCGTGGGCGGCTAATTTCGAATGCCGACAGGCGGAGCGGGTGGACTCCACCAACAAAACGCCGGTGGTGCGGGGGAGAAAAAACAGCGGCGGCCGCCGCCTGTGGTAGGGCGCCCCCGGCCGCATGCTACACACACGTAGCTACCAAATGATCGCCTCGCCGGTGCGCTGTGCACATCCACCTTATCGTCATGGTTCTGCAGCTGGACCGACGCCGCGTGTCTCGTGTGGCCGCGGTGGCTCGTTATAGGATCATGCTACGTACAACTATGTTACAGTCGTAAGTACAACTAGATCATGATAGGCGCGCGTTGCCGCGCCCGTCTATTTGACAAAAACATTGGTAGGAGTATTTAAAAAACAGGTTTGCTATTTCACATCTAGATGTGAGATATTATCTCACATCTAACTCTCTCAACCTTAAAATTCATCGAAGACTTAAAAAAAAGTCAAGGATGAGGGAGTTAGATGTGAGATCTAGATGTGATATAGACAGACCCTTTAAAAAATATTAACATGGTCCCTCAACTCATGTGAGGATTATTACAAACAAGCTCAACGTAATCAAATGTGTCTAAGCTGCATAAACATGCAAGTAATAATTATGAAAGGCAAATTTGCAGTTTCAGAAACCCACGAATCAAGGAATTTAGGATGTGTGGTGCAGGTATAGCATAAGTGGTACTACTAAGTAAAACCACTATGCTAAAAAACATCGGTGTGAAACCCCACATATAACATAGTAGCAAGACTTGCAGTTGGCTGTGAAAAATAAACGTTCAGTTGAGATTTATCTGAAAAAGATGGATATATAAACATTCGATGAAATCTGAAATTGCAATGCATCAGTAGAGGTGATATGGTACATTTATATGAAGTGACAACTGATCCACTATCATAAATACTTTATTTTTTTCACATATTCTAACACCAAGAAACATATTCTGAATCATCTATCTTCTCTTAAGCTGTGTACGTATGGTATATAGCCATTGGAAAAGCTCTCTGAAAAACATTGAAGAAGCCAAAACCATGTATTTCTCCATTTTGAGACCGAAGCCCTGAGAAGGTGTCCTAACAACTAAAAAGTCATAAGGTGTATAGGGTGCCAGATTACCTGAATACACAATTCTAAAAAAATTGGTAAGAAAATACCATTGCGAAGATCATGTGCTAATCCTCCTTAGTAAACCGTCAACATCAATAGTACTACTAATTAAATAGAATGAACCTGACCTTCATGGTAACCTACAGACCATCAGCATGCAACCCATCTAAATTGGATTAGCACGCACTAACATGAGCATGTAGTGAGAGAAAACAAAATAACTTCATTAGGAGTTTACTTGTACAATTATCATCCAATGAGTCTACTATAAATACTTAGCTTTTAATTAACTTCAAGCCTTAACGTAGATAAAAAAAGCTTATGTGATCTTAAATCTACTTCGTATGAGAGCAGGGAGTATGCGGTAAAGTTTCAGTTTGACTTGCCTCGCCATGTCGAGTTGGTTTCATCAATTGGGGGCCTTCCATCTTTGGTGGTACTAAGTGGAGTCAAGACTTGGGAGGCTCATCAGAGAGACAATAATATTTCGAGTCAAGCACATGATCGTTCAAAATATTTGACATGCATGCGGATCAAAGTAACTATTGAAATAAATATAAACCTCACACGGAAGGACAATGACTCAACCTACAATGGAGAAAGATTTGTCCAACTGTTCATGGATAAAGGATCAACCTAGCTGCCCCTCCCATTGAATGCATTATAACTACCCGTTTTCCACTAAATCAAGCCATACAGAAAATACCACGAGTATTTCAGTGGACAACAGTTTGATCAAACAACAAACTCTAGAAATCACATCATCATTTATTCCTAATTGTAAGCACACACAAAATTACGAGGCCACCACCAGATTGGGTAAGCCGTAAGCCCCACCCATGTCACCTGCGTTAGCTTTCCATGGAGTGTTGTGAGGCTGGAGGTGTCCGACTGTCCATGCCCAAGCAGCTGCACCTATATACCATTAGACAAATCTTATGTTTATGATTGGAGAAAGGCCTGGCCGAAAACATAGTCTTATCGCAATGATAGTAAGAGGGTTATTCATGGAGTGCAGAGGAACATGAGACCTGCCGCTCACTGCACCCTCTACACAGTATATGTAATACAAATACAATACCTCTTACACACTACAAAACATGTCTAATACTCAAACTGCTCGCTGCATCAGCTGAGATCTGAATTAAACAAAGAAGTAAAACTTATGCAACGTGGTTGGTGGCGTTGGGGAGGGCCTCAGAAGGCTGCGGGCACTGGACATGGGCAGGGGCGGGCGGAGGAGCAGCCTGTCAACGTTGCGAGGTGCTGGACGACATGGAATCGGGTCGGAGGAGCGCCAACGCGCTGGCGTGGTCGGGCCTGAGTAGTTGGGTGGAGAAACACGGGGAGGACATCAGCGACGGATTGAGATGAAGCCGGTGGAGGACGAGGTTGACCTAGATGGTGGGGGGACTGAGATGACTCGTCTAAGGGATACCTTGGTGGCGGCACACGTCAGCCCGATCTGATCCGTCGGGTCGGCAACGAACTTCGGCGTCGCGTAGAGATCTCGAGGAGGGGAGAGGAATGCCCATGTTGTAGAGGAATGGGGATGGAGGGGGCGGGGGCGGGGGCGGCGGCGTGTCAGATTCGCTGGTGGCAAGCTAGAGAACAACCAAAGGTCGCCACTCTCATAGCATCTCCAACACCCGCGCTACGCGCCGCGCCCAAAAAACGCATTTGCCGCGTGCGCTTCGGCTGGTTTAGCGCGCGGATAGGCGCCAACTTAAGCAGCCGCGCTATAATGCAGCGCGCGCGCGCCGCTCCAGCAGTTTCCAAAAATGCAGCGCGCGCAGCAAGCACAAACCACATATACACTTCAAAAAATAGAAGAAAAACGATCAAACAAACAAAATAAATCTACTACCCCTATAAACGAACGAGAGGGCAGATCCAACTCAAAATCTGGGCCATCTAATCACACAATCAAAGGTCTAAAAACGTCATTAACGAAACCTTCGTTAACGAAACGCTAATCCCCATCGCTTCGTAAGTCTTCCCTCCCACGCGAGATCTCCTCCCACGCCTGCCCCAAAACGAAACTGCTCCAAAATCGCCCTACGCACGTCCCCAGTCAACCAACCCCCGCACACACGCTCCTCCACGCCACCGGCCGCCGCTCCCACGTGGGCCACACACAAGGTTCCAGTCGGTCCAGGTGCCGCTGCCGCCGCACAACTCGGCCTCCGTCGCCGTCGATGCTCTGCCCGCTGCTCCACTCCGCCGCCGATCCTCCGCCCGCTGCTCCACTCCGCCGCCGTCCGCCGATGGCCTACTCCAAAAGGCACTGACGGGCGAGGACTCTCCGGGAGCGGCGGCCGGTGGAAGTCAGCCGACAGGGGACGCAAAATGACCTGGAAGACATCCACCCCCGGCCCTCCCCTCCGCTTCCGCCGCCAGCTGTGGAGGTTCTCATCTCTGAGGTATTTCTCTCTTCTTGCTCTTCTTTGTGTTCTTCTCGATGCAAGGTTTGATCTCTCCTTGTTTGCCTTGCAGGAATTACCCGTCGCGGCTGGCAACTTGGAGCCTGTGGTGGTTGACGACTCCCTATCAGTTTACAAGGTGCGATTTACAAATGCCTACCTTGTGTTTGTGGAAATGCCTCTGTCGCTCTGTAGTCCATCAAAAGCTGTAGAGTATGCTACAATTCCGGTGCGTAAGAAAAAGACGGGCCGTAATGTATGCAATTACTTGGTCACTCTGCAACCCGCGTATGGCAAATGACACGATGGTCAGTTGATCATTGAGCATGCAATGCAAGCATTACAGCGGCTTTATGTCTTGGCAGACTCGGAGCTTATTTTACTTCTTTATTAGCGCTCATTTGCATGCCAGTTGAACTGCAAACACTTGAGAAATGCTTAAATACCACTGCATCCATTGTGGCATTCGTGCTTTATGCTACATTGGAAGTGTAGAGCTATTACAAGTGCGAACTGAATGTAGGATGATAGGATCAAGATCGAGCATACCAAATGAGTTTCTTTGGCTGTTGCAGAACTGTTACTCGACGGCTGCCGGTGAGCATCTTCGTGACGGCCGCGGCGATAGCTGCGTCGACGTGACGATCCATCTGCCCCGTTCGCCTCCTCGCTGCCCCGCCACCCGCCATCACCTCATGCTTCGCCCTCAACTCTCCCAATAGGGAGGTAAATAGGATTCCTGAGTTCCTTTTTCTTTTTGTTTATTCTATTGTTTAATATGCCTCCTAATTGGATACAGAGTTGACTAAACGATTGGTGTTGCTGCAGTTCATCTACATTGATTTTTGGTTCATGATTTACCCTTCTTATTACCATTTGCTAACTTAACCACCTCTCTCTCTCATGTTGTTTCTGAAGATCTTTTATGTGTCATGTTGACAAGGGTGTTTGATATGAAATCCAAGCAGGTTGCAGATGAGGTCAATCAAGGTGATCTATATGACGTAGTGAAGGATAAATCATCTCCCTCATGTTATTTCTGGATATGTTATTTTTCGGTGAATTGCCACTGAAACATTGATTTAACACTATTCTTGGTCATGTAAGAAAGCTGAGATTTATTGTGGCCACATGATTTTTGTAAACATATCCTGTGAATATTTTCATATAAAGTTTCCCTCATATCAAACTGTTCTATTTATTCTACACAGGAAGTAGGTACAATATATGTTTGAGAATTTTATGCCAGGTGAGCCTCTTTCATTTTAATATTTATGTTCTAATATTTCATTTCTCTGAGCTTTTGAGCGCTAGCTAACATTGTTCTATTTTCTGAGCTCTTCAACATTTGCCTGCACATAAATATCTATAATACTTGCCTTCTAAGTCCAGTGGTAGTTGTATACACCATTTATTCAATCCTAAATCTTTGGATGGGCGACGTAGATTAGATGCAAAAACGGCTAATTCACATGTTTATCGTCTCCATGTTAAACACTGAAGAAATGTGGGTTCTATCTTTTCAGATCAGCAAGGCGAGAATAGCTATATTGCTTCTCTGTTCTTTTTTTCTCACACAACAGAAAACCTGAATGTATTTCTTTTGTACTTTATGTTTCTTAATCACCTACTTACTCACCTAGCTTACCTGGATTCAAGAGTATGACTGTTGGTTGTTGTACACTGAAGGTTGAAACAATTTACTGTTTGCCACCAAGGAAGCTGCAGGTCTGATGTAAGCAAGCAAGTTTGCTCTAACCTGTTCCCCCAAAAAATGTGATGTGACAGAATAAAGTATAGTCAATGCACTATACTCATACGTACAATTGTATAAATTACTCTGCTTTTACATGATGAGCCATTCTTCTGAGAAACTACTCCTATAAGCATACGTCTTTGTACAGTTTTAATCTGGTATTGACAACAAGCCAAGTAATAGCAACAGGTAGCACATGGATTTTGTCTGGTGTTGACAACAAGCCAGGTAATTTTAGTACCATTTCTGTAGGAATGAAAAGACAACCATTTCTATTTTTCTGTTTTTGCAGCACATAATATTACATTTGTGGATGAACCAATCTAGGAAAATCCGATTGCCTCTTTGGTTCCTTTATACTTTTGCTTAGATTTTCGGTAGTTCAGAAAGCAAGTAGTATGATGGTCAAACACTACCTCTTTGACATAATGTCAGCATGTAGTGCCTTATGCCGATTTGTTCCTAAATTATAACATTAGGTGTCATCTCTTATAGGTCTTCACAAACTCTCTCAGAAAGGCAAGGTATAACTTCAATTTTCTTTGGTGTTCGCCAGTGTGGCCGTAGCGCAGCACAAATCCAACATGGAGAAGTATGTTTTTCTTCACATAACTTGTGAGGTAAAAATGTGATGTCTTCCTATCAAATGTTGGTTCTTGCCGTCCTTGGGCTTCTGATTTCAAATATTCCCCCCCTTCCGTTCCAACTGTTCAAGTGACATATATCATGCTCGTGCCAGGCTACATGGTCACATGATGGAAGCAATTTATAGCCAGTAAAATTTGCTCTTGTTGTTTCAGAATTACACTTATTCATACTGAATATAGAGTGTTGTGATTGTGGTAGGAAGTACTTATGATTCTGCTAACTCATGTATTGGTAGGTGTATGTTAGTGAAGGTGGTGTTGAATTTGCAAAGGTGCAAAAACAAGAACAAGGAGGCCTATGGCTAATGCTCGCACCCACATTTTTCTCATTGATTTTCACTCCATACGTGGGTATGTTCTGCTTATGGATAGTGGACCGATCCAAATACATGATGATAAATTCTACCATTGTTTGCTTGATTAGTATTTTCTTAGTACAGAGCAAAAGAATGTTGTTTTCTGGTCACCTACAATACAATTTCTTCCTTTAACCTACGTATCAGTTATTATTCTTCTCTCTGAAACACGAAAAATACAAAGATAGAAGATAAACACATGATATACCCTACTAATTATCCTTTATCAATCAACAGGCTGGTACAAAATGTTAAAATGGGTTTCTATCTGTCTATCATTATTCTTCTGTTTCAAAAGTGTTGTTTTCATTGATTTCTTGCTTATATGTATACTTATTGCAGATTTGCTGAAATTTCAGCTTTGCAAAACCCATGATCCAATCCATGCTTTGTCTTTATACTACTGCTGGCCTTGTCCTTCCAAATAGATAAATACATGGGATTGAGATGGCTGTTGCAGATGCTTCTTGTCAACATTAGATGATGATTTGGTAAGTGACTATTTTCAAAAATATTTTCTCAGTGTAACATGTATACTACACAGTAGTCTTGTTTTTGAACTGGCTCAGGGGTGTATTTCATATGTCTGTTGGCCGCATGAAGTTTCAAGTTTTATTTTATCTGAGTTGCAACTTTCTTTTTCTTACAAAGGGAAATATCAAGCATTCTCACCAAAGCCTTTGCAAAATAGTTTTGTATGGGACTAAACAAAGATTCATGCTACACCAGTTATTGTGTTCTTTTAGTTGGGTTCATATAGCTTTAAAAAATAATTTATTTAAATATATGTCACGCATTTTTTCATGGAAGTATAATTCACTGCACATAATGTATCTGATGCCATCGATAGATTATTTAGAATTGATATTTTATTTTGAAATGTCGATTTTCAGTTGTTTATTTTTTTTTCTTAGAAGACATAAAAGGCGCCTAGACTGTAAAGATCCCATAGTTATTTTTCTATGGAAGAAGACAAGGAAATTCATGTATTATCATTTTAAATTCTATATGTGATTTATCAATTTAAGTCAAATGCAATTAATTATAAACATATGTGAATTTCTTGAGCTTCCAACTTGTTCCTTTTGATTATTATTAGTTGAAACTTAACACTTGTAATGTTGTCTAGAGCTTCAACATTCTCTCGGGAGAGACACATGCATTGTTAAATTTTCAACATGAAAGAACTTCATTACACTGTCAAAGTTTACTTTATCAAAATAAGAGTAGCTTAATTTGTCTGAATCCTCTCTTTGCAAGATGAAAGATTTAGCTTCTCTCTATCTTTATGTTTTGCTCGAAACGGAAGCTGTGAAAAGACTCCAGCAAAATGCATTTTGATTGTCACTTTTAACAGATGAAAATAGCTTGGTGCATACAAATTGAGGTTATCTCCAAGTTAAGAAGCTTGCACCAGCTCGGAAGAACTACAGTAGAAAATTCGGTGCAACTATAACATGTTGAGAGATTGACACATGAAGGTTACGAAACAATCATCTAGGGTGAAGCCAGAACTGTCGCGTCGGGGCAGCGGCGCAGTTAGCTTGCATCGACAACCTGCTCGCCCATGACGTTACAAGATGGGGCGACCTAGCTCCATGCGGCATTGGTGCTGGCCACACCAGCTTCCTGCGGCGGCTCCCTTCGACTGCGTTTGACTCCCTTCAGCTACTCCTACAGAGTAGAAACGGACAGGCACATGACATAGCCAATAATTTACCTATAATTATCAAGAGGGGTTATCTACAAAACAAGCTCAAGTGGATGGTCAGAACCACACATGTGATGTGCCACCGTCCGTTGCCGATCCAATGCTCTACACAGCAAGTTTGCAGATTTCCACTGATTATGGATTTTATGAATGAGTCGCCCAAGAAAAAAATGTATAGGTATATGAATGTTTCCCTCTACTTGAATCAGGTAGCTACGTTGTTGCATGAACAATTTGAATTTTAAAGTTTTTAGTGTTGGACTAAGTACATATATTAATTGGGACGTGCATTGCACGTGCAAGCTTACTAGTCAACAATAAATAGTTATTACAACTCAAACAAATAGTTTATCGTTCAGTACAATAAATAATGCAGTAAACATAACCAATAGTTCATGAACAATACAATACAAATAATGCAATGAAATCATGCTCTTTGTCGTCCATGCCATGCCCACCACTCTTCAATCAGATCCTTCTGAAGATCATTGTGCGTTGCGGGACGCCGAATGGCATGATAGGAGGCAACAAAACGGGCTACCCTTTCAGCCCTCCGTCGCACTCGCACAGGATGTCCCAAGAGCTCATGCTGTGAGTAGTCTAAATCTTGGCCACGCTCATTCTCGACGATCATGTTGTGCATGATCACACAAGCGTGCATGATGTACCAAAGCATTTTTTGATCCCAAAATCTAGCCGGTCCTCTCACAATAGCAAATTGGACTTGCAAAATCCTAAATGCTCTCTCCACATCTTTTCTAGCAGCCGCCTGTGCATTGTGGAAATCAAGATTTTTCTTACCTTCTGGCTTTTTCAACGGCTTCACGAAGGTTTGCCACTTTGGATAGATGCCATCCGCTAGATAATAGCCATAGTTGTACGTATGGCCATTTGCTACAAACTGCACCGGTGGCAACTCACCATTCGCAATCTTATTCATCAGTGATGACCGGTTGACAACATTGATGGCATTCAAAGATCCAGGCATTCCAAAGAATGAATGCCAAATCCAAGTCTTCTGATCGGCTACCGCTTCAAGGATTATAGTGGAACCCTTTTTTTGGCCGTGGAATTGCCCATGCCATGCCTTTGGACAATTCTTCCAACTCCAATGCATGCAATCTATTGAGCCAAGCATGCCAGGAAAGCCGCGAGATTTGTTCATCGCCAATAGCCTTGCGGCGTCTTCAGCAGTGGGAGATCTCAAATACTCCTCGCCAAACACTTGCACAATTCCCACTGCAAAGCGCTTGACACACATGATGGCTTGGCTCTCACCCATAGCCAAGTGATCATCAACTAGATCGGCCGGGATACCGTATGCCAACATACGCAAAGCGGCTGTCACCTTCAAAAATGTGATATGCCCGAGCTCTCCAACAGCATTCCTCCTTTGCTGGAAAAACCGGTCATGGCTCGCTAGTTTCTCTGCAATGCGCTTGAACAAGTCTGTGCTCATCCTAAACCGGCGACGAAAATACGACTCCGGGTATGTGGGATTCTCCACGAAATAGTTCTTCATCAATCTGTTATGGGCATCAATCCTATCTCTCCAAAAAAAATCCCGACCCATAACCGAACCACCGTGCTTCGATTTTTTATTGATATGCATAGCTATGATCATTGCAAGATCCTCCTCCTCTTCCATATCAAATTCATCTTCGGAAGAATCATACGACGAACTCATCTACAATGTTCAATACTATACTATCAAAACTATAATTCAAAATATGCACCAAATTCAGTTTGGAGCAATACATACCTTGTAGGTGTTTTGTCGAACACCTTGCGGGCGCGGCGCGGCAGCGAGCCCTCGGGCGCTGTTCCTCGGACGTCGGAGGCGCGCGAGGTCCGGTCGGACTAGGAGGGGGTGGGGCGGAAGCGCAGCGGCGCGGGGAGGCCGGCGAAGCGCCTGAACGGTCGCCGGCGGTCGCCGGCGGGCGCGGGCGGCGGCCGTAGCGGAGACAGACGGGGAAGCGCTTGGGTGGTCGCCGGCGGGCGCGGGCAGTGACGACGGCGCCGGGATAGGCCGGGGAAGCGCTGAACGGTCGCCGGGGGCGCGAGCGGCGGCGGCGGCGCGGCCGGATGGGGGCGGCAGCGCGGTCGCGAGAGTGGAGGAGGGAGCGAGCGAGGGCGAGAGAGAGCAGCGAGCGAGCGCGGGAGAGTCGCGCGCGCGCGAGCCGGCGCAGCAAATAACGGGCGCGGGATTGCGTTTCGGCTAGCGCGCTGAATTGGAAATGGCGCGCGCGCCGTTTTTGCGCGCCCGCTGGAGCTGCCCGCCACGTTGCGCGCGCGCTAAAACTGCCTTTTTTAGGGCGCGGCGCTTGTATAGCGTGGCTGTTGGAGATGCTCTCAGCGACCGTCCGCGTTGGGTCGCCCCTTCACAGTGATGGATCGTTCGGCCTCTCTTCGTCTCTCACACGCTCGACGCTAATTGGGCTGAGAAAAAGGCCCAGATTACCAGAGGGCTTCCTTTCGGCCACCGAAGCAGCAGCCCATAGGACAGCTGGGCTAGTGCGAGATTAATGGCTGTCCACATCAGATCCAACGGTTGAAAACTGTCAGATCATGAAAACGGATGGCCGAAAATCCAAATCGCTGTGAGGGCTCGCTTTAGGTGCGGTTACACTGTCCTCAATGTACATATGTTAACAGCTCGAGGGGCAGGAAGCGCGTCACGCAGCTGGTGCTCTGCGGGGGTAGGATACGCAGTTTGGCCTGGCCGGCGCTGGGCCGGCTGTCTTTCATCACGGTGCTTGACTTATTCAGCAAACACTTTGACGGAGGAGAATCCATGCATGACACTTCACGCGCGGTCGAGGCTGCGGCAGCAAACACTTTCGTTTCATTTCATATGATGTGGTTGCTGATATGATGGCTTAGACTCGGATAGCAGTAGTATTCATGTTCCAGGGATGAACTGCGTTAAATGATCCATGGTTATCCAAACTGCAAATTCCTTGTACGGTTTCAGTTTATCCAGAGTGTAGCATGGCCAAAATGCTTAGTGGGATAATTGCATGTAGCAGTTGGTGAAAATAACTTCAAATGGAATGGAAGAGGTCGAAATGCAAACCCTCTTTGTAGCCGTTAGGTACTTCAGATGTCCTGATCATCGATCTAGTGATACCAAATTATTTGAGTTGCCGACTGATGCTCATCTATGAGCACTACGTACGTACAGAGCCTAAGAGGTGAATTATCATGGTAAGATATTTCTCTTATGTAGGTACACTTCCCATGCTTTTGAACCTTGGTTGATCTTAGCTCCGAGGAGGCCCGAATATAATCCATTCCGGTATCTTTGTAAATTCTTACCTCCATATCATGATATTCAATCGTTTTTCTCACTCGTGTTTGTCATTTAGATTTCTTGCTTCTGTCGTTCCAGTTATGACCAGACTCCTGGATATATTGACTTCCCCCTCTCGAACGGGGTTAAACCCAGATTCCATTATAATACGACAATATACAGCACCCCGTAGTAACATATTGCTACTGTATGTTTCACTGGTTTGATTTCAGAGGGGAATAATTTGCTCACCTTCACCGAAAAAAGCTTCCGCCCCGCTTTGTAAACAAAGCCACAGCCAATACAGATGGAGATACAAACACACACCAACCTTGCTGGGAATGCCAGCTTTACAATAGAAGCACAAAGAGCTAAAAAAGGTACTCCCTCTGTTCGGAATTACTTGTCTCGGAAATTGATGTATCTAAAACTAAAATACGTCTAGATACATCCATTTTTGCGACAAGTAATTCCGAACGGAGGGAGTAATATACAAGCCAACCTAAGCTCTAAACTAAAGAAGCTGCTAGTTCCAGGTAATAAGAGCATCTCCAGCCGTCCCCCAGGAGGTGTTTTTGGACCACTTTTTTACATCCGGCGATAGAAAAATAGCCCAGTCGGACCTCGAGAGTCTCGTTATTCGCAGGATTTGGCCGAATATACGCCCGGCGGTCCCAGGTGAAACCCAGCCCGCCGGGGGGCTCTTGGGACGCCGACGCTATATTTGAGGCGTTTTTGGCCCACAGTCAGTGTCTTTTTCCTTTCTCTCTCTTCTCTGTCCTCTGTCCTCTCTCCTCTCTTTTCATCTTTTCTTCACGGACGAAGCCGAGAAGGGCGTGGGTGCCGAGCGTGGCTGGGGATCCGGAGCTCGCCGGGCAGGGGCGAGGCCGTGGCGCCATGGTGGAGCAGCCGTGGTCTGGTGGATGGCTGGGACGGGGCGGCGCGGACGTGGCTGGGACGAGGCGGCCGCGGACTGGACAAACTCAAGGAGAAGGAGCTCGGCGTCCATGAAGCTCGGGACGAGGCCGGACCGTCCATGGCCTGGGACGGGCGCGGCCTGGGTGGCCGAGGCCTCGGACGGGGCGGGCACGACCCCGGACGGGGTGGCGCGGCGACACGGCGAGGCCGAGCCGTCCGTGGCTTGGGGCGGGCGCGTCCTGGGCGGGCGTGGCCTCGGACGGGGCGGGCGCGGCCCCGGACGCGGTGGCGCAGCGGCACGGTGAGGACGGGGCGCGCCTCCACCCCCACCGCCGCAAGCTGCTCGCCATGGCCTGGGCGTGGCATCAGGGCCATCGTGCTCCCGCTAGCGGATCCTCGCGCTCCCGTCGCTGCTCTCCTCGCTGGCGGCCGTCCAGCTCGACCATCGTTGATGAACACCACCACGCCCACAACCTGTTTGGTGAATGACAGGCAAGAATAGATCAAAAGAAAAGAAAAAAAAGGCTATCGCCTGGGGGGACGGCTGGGAGAGTTTGCCCCCCAGAGCAAAAACTGTTGCCGGGGCAACCCCAGGACGGCGAAAAAACGCCTCCTGGGGGACGCAACTAGTGGAGATGCTCTAAGCTCAAGTCTTCTCGGAGCTCCTCAACACACCTCACCAAAAAGGCCATCACTCCAAGGCACACTCCAATTGATGGGCCAGGCGAAATAAGCTACCATCAGGTTGACGGAGGAAGGGCCATATAGACAAAGCCTCCAAGAAGAAAACCGGCATCTGTGGACGTAGGCGGCGGCAGCCTGATAATATCAAGAACGACATTTGCCGGCGCCCCATCAATCAACCAGAGAGAGCATTACTGCCAGTGAACAACTACTCCCAATGCTCCTTGACTAAAGAGTACCAATGGCAGCCTACCCCCATGACACTCATCCCAGCAACCCCTGGTCCTAGGATGACCTCGCATGCCAAGCAGACTGCCACCGTCTATAAGAGGCCAAGAAGACATCAAGGTACATTTACGACGACAAGAGGCACCTAGAGGAACCTTGGTACCGAAAAATCAGATGAACACCGCCAAGGCACCTAGATGAACCTTGGTACCCAGTAATCAGATGAACACCGCCAATTTGCTTACCTTTAATACTCTGAAGATCAAATCTTCAGCTTGTGGAACCTCTCTGTTCTCCAATCTAGATTTGGTTTCTCACTTCTCAAATGCTTACTAGCATCAGCAGCTAAATCCACACACTTGCTAAGGTTTTTACAGATGAAGACCTCCATTTCCACTAGGGTTTCCCAGAAGAACTTACCTACTGTGGCTTAGTGAGGTTTGGAATTTTAATTATCTTATCATTTTCTCATCTGTTGATGTTTTAGTGTAACCACTTTAATGAAACCGCATCATCCTCCACCAACAAGTAAGCTAGAAGCGCCTCTTTTTTTTCACTTCACTTTTCATATTGGTCTCACCTTTGAGAGGAAAAAGTCTGTTTGATGTTATTGATTTCTTTCCGACCAAGATAACTAGATAAGCACTTCGAAAGAACGCAAATTACTGTATCACAAATCACTGGTTGTCTATATGTTCACCATGCTTCAGAATGTTAAATCTAAGTTGCAGAAAATCACTGGTCTTTTCTGTTAGCCAATAAGCATTTCGTGTCCAACTTAAGTGTATTTGAGTATAAACAAAGATGTCAATTCAACATACAAATCTGAATTCTTTCTGACTTGGTTTGTTCAATCATATCAAAGCTACAAGTACCTGTGTGCAAGGCACAAACCTGTTTCTTGAAATTGACAGCTCTGTGCTGTGACAACATGTTTCTTGATTTTGTTCAGAAGTTCTGCATGCACCTGCTGCTATGTTGAGGCATTTCACAATGCATGTTGCAATCAAGTACCTGTCGTATAGTTTGAGCTTCAGATTACACAGGTTGACCTTCAGACCTCCCACGACTGATTCACCTTCCACTCATGTAACTTTTTGAATATCAACGTATTTGTTGGCACAGGCCCAACGTACGTCGCTCGTAGACGATTACTTTCCGTCAAGAGCACACACGTAGTCGCCGAATCGGCCGAGTTCTTTCCGGCCGTACGTAGACTACACGTACGTATAGCAACAGCCAAGACACACAAGGCACAGGAGCTGGCTTTGATCGAGTAGTACCGGGTTAGCTCACGTACACAGGAAACTACAAGCCGCCGGCTTGCTAATCAATCGACGAACAACGCAGGAGACGCTTGATGGATTTGATGGCAATAGGGCCGTGTCGGTCCTATCTTTAGTATTGCTTTGATCTGATCTCACGGTGTTACAGGGGTACTTATGTATATATAGTACATAGGATCAAACACTAGTAAACCTACACGGCTACACAGTCCGAATCCTAGTACTATTTGGTGATTGCACCAAGTCCGAGCCGGACAAGGCCACACATCGTGGTTTATTCCAACAATCACCCCCCTAAACACGATGTCCTCACTTCACAGCTCGGACGCCGATCCTTCGCCGCATCTTCATGAACTTCTGTCGTCCCAAAGATCTGGTTAGGATATCTGCAAGCTGATCATCGGTGCAAACGTAGTTGACGTTAATCTTATTTTCTTCCACGCACTCCCTTAGGTATCGATACCTCGTATCGATGTGCTTGTGTCTATCATGACACACTGGATTCTTCCATAGAGAGATTGTAGACTTGTCGTCAATGTTGAGCACCACTCGTTCTGGTTCCTTACTTGTGAGGTCACCGAGTAGCCTTCCTAGGCGCACGCCTTGACACACCGCGGTTGCAGCTGCAATATACTCTGCTTCACGAGATGATAATGCGACCACCTTGTGCTTTTGTGATAGCCAACTCACTATGCTTCCTCCCAAGAAATATGCTGCGCCCGAGGTACTTTTACGGTCGTCCACATCTCCTGCCATGTCGCTATCACTATAGCCAAGTAGCTCCACCATCTCCTTCTTCTTCTCTCTCAAATAGACACAACCAAAGTTTGTTGTCCCTTTGATGTACCTGAGTATATTTTCCACAGCTGCCCAATGTTCCGTCGTGGGTGCTTCCATGAAGCGACTCACCATGCCAACGGAATAGGCCAAGTCCGGTCTTGTATTCATGAGATACCTTATCTTTCGGACCACACTTCTATAATCCGTTGCATCAACCGCGGGTGCTTCACTTTTCTTGCTTAGTATGAGATGAGGCTTCATCGGAACATGACTTGAATTACAATCTTTCATGCCAGAGCTTTCAAATACCTTCTTTGCATATGCCTCTTGGCATATTGTGATCCCCTCCGGCTTTTGATGCACCTCGATCCCAAGGTAGTAACTCAAGAGCCCTAGATCAGTCATCTTGAATAGCTTTTTCATTTGTAGCTTGAAGTTTGCAATCACCTCTTCGTCTGCTCCAGTTATCAACAGATCATCCACATAGATGCCCACTAAGAGACGATCCTTGCCTTTACCTCTCTTATACATTGCATGCTCTAGTGGGGCTTTCTCAAATCCAAGAGAAATCAATGTACGGTCAAGCTTGATGTTCCACGCCTGAGGAGCTTGTCGTAGCCCGTACAACGCCTTGTGTAGCTTCAATACCTTATGTTCCTCTCCTTCTTCGATGTACCCTGGTGGTTGCTTCACATACAACTCTCTTTCTAACTCCCCAGTCAAAAACGCGGAGTTCACATCCATATGATGTATCCTCCAAGATTCTTGAGCCGCGAGAGCTATAAGTAATCTCACCGAGTCCATCTTTGTAACCGGAGCGAACACTTCTTCGAAGTCCACACTTTGGTCTTGCACGTTTGCTTTAGCCACGAGCCTTGCTTTATGCTTCACCAAGTTCCCTTCGGCATCCTTCTTGATTTTGTACACCCACTTGAGCTCTATGGCATTATTTCCGTCGGGAAGATCCACGAGTTCCCATGTATCGTTGTCTCGAATCGACCACAACTCTTCATCCATAGCACGACCCCAACACTCCTTCATAATTGCGTCTTCAAAATTTTCCGGTTCCTCGATGTGCAAACGTCGTTGCCCTTTACTCTTCATCTTCACCGAATTTATTTGAAACCCTTCCTCAGAAGTAATGTCCAACACACGTCGTTCTCGTGCTACCGAAAAATCTAAACTTGTCAAAGTTTCTACTGCTAGCGATTTTGCTTCTCTTCCTAGGCTTATAAGCCTGCAACTTGCTGGGCTGCATAGCTGTCGCCCGTGACCTTTTTCTGCATTGCTCCCATCATCTGCTCCCCTACGTGATGGTGAACTCCCTTCTGCACTGTTTCCTAGGCCAGATGCTCCTTGCAAATTTTTTGAACCATGCATCCCTTCTATGCATGCTAACCCATCACGTGGTGTCGCAATCCCTTCTCCTAGCGCATGCATAACAACAGCACAAGGCCTAGCACTGCATGAGCCGTTGCTGCTGTTGCATGTGGTCGTACGTACTTCGGCGCTTCCGTAGGCCAGCTCCATGCACGAACCTTGCTCGTCTGATGCAGCGCGCGTAGTGTCTGGAGCGTCTCGTCTAGCGTCGTCCGCGCAACACATCGTTGCACTGTCCACTTGGTCCAATGCTCGGCCGATAGCTGCGTCAGCTTGCTCGTCCGGCGCAGCGTCGGCTCCGTGCGCCGAGGCATTGACCAACTTCATGTATGCACCACGTTCATCTGGCATGACCACTCCATCACGCCCTGCGACATGTTCTTCTGGCGACACGTCTTCGCCGTCTTCTAGCGCGACCACATCATCACGCATCGTGTCATGGTCTTCTGGCGCCACGACTTTGCCTGGTTCTAGCGTGATCACACCGTCACACCTTGCATCATGGTCTTCTGGCGCCATGACTTCGCCTGGGTTTACTGTCGCAGATGCACTTGCCGGACCCGTGTCCAGCTGACCAAGATCATCTGGATTCTCCTCGTCCACTAGCTCGCACATCAGCATCATATCCCCATTGTCTCCTTCCTCGGCCATGAGCGCCTGTTGCTTCGGTGCTTCCTCACAGTTAGCTTTGAAGTGACCGAGGAGACCACACTTATGACACCTTACTTTTCTGATGTCAAACTTCCTCCTCGGTGGTGCAGGCGCATCCTCGTCGTCCGAGTCGGCGAAGTTCTTTCTCGTCGAGCGCTGCTTCCCTTTCCCCTTCTTCTTACCACTGCTCGTGGATCCGCCTTGCTTTTCTTTCGACAGGGCGATCCATTGCGCCTTTGTCAGCATCAGGTGCTCACTCGCCTCCGCGTTGCCGAAACTGAGACGAATTCTCTCGTCGTGGGCCTTGAACCTTCCGACGAGATCCTCAACCGTGAGGGTTTTCAGGTCGAGACATTGCTCGATCGACGTGACGATCTGGATGTAGCGTGCCGGCGCGGCGCGCAAAAATCGTCGGACGATCGCAACTTCTTCTAGGGTTGAACCATAGCTGCGTATGCCGTTGACGAGGGTCTTGAGACGGGAGGCAAACTGATCGACCGTCTCACTTTCATCCATCTTCAGGCACTCGTAGCTTCTCATCAGGGACTGAAGGTGTGCTTCCTTGACACGCTCATGACCCTGGTGCAGGATCTTGATGGTCTCCCATGCCTCCTTCGCCGATTTCTTTCCGACGAGGTGTTGTAGCACATCCTTCGGCATGGCGGAGTAGATCGCCGTTAACGCCCGACGATCCGTCCGGTACTTCGCCGCGCCCTTCGCGTACTCGTCGCCGCCGGGGTCGACAGCTTCCCAGAGCTCAGCCCCCTCCATCGCGACCTCCATGTTCATCGCCCATAGTGCGTAGTCCTCTCGATCCAGGCGGGGGAATTGCGAGACCCCCACCATCGGCATCGGTGCTGCCGCTGCCGCCGTCACGATCTCCTTGCTTGTGTTCGACATGATCCTTCGATTGCTTTCCGAAAATCACGCCAATACACCAAAGCTCTAGATACCAATTGTTGGCACAAGCCCGTACGCCGAGTACTTTACGACGTACTTGTACGACGCGATTCGTCGACTGTTGCTATCACCCATCGAATCTCCTGTGTCGCGTGTGTATTAGTTGCGTTGTATACGAGTGTCCCCCGGCGGAATACATCAAGCAGCTAGCCAGGCTAGCTAGCTTTGTTCGTCGTCAACCAAGATCAATCAACTTGCTTGGAGAGCTAGCTTGTACGTGGACGCGTGTATATCTCGGCCAAAAGCAACGGTCGACGAATCGCGTCGTACAAGTACGTCGGAAAGTACTCGGCGTACGGGCTTGTGCCAACAGTATTTGCTGGCTTCTGTGAAATGTAAATGTCATTCAGCCTGTCTTGTCAACGCCCGGCCTAACCGCCTAATGAAACTCTCTTGCGTGCCGTTTCCGTTTCCAGTTTTTGCTGCAGAAGTATTACGTTTTTGAAATTATTTGGTGACAATGATTTGAGAAACTTTGCAGTGGTGATTTTCTCAAATTCTTCTAAAACTATGGGTCATGTCTACTTTACGGATATGAGACGAGAGACGACAATACTTTGTTGATATGAGACGAGAGATGACATAATGATATATTAGTATGGGTGTTATTGTCGATGTGAAAGATGAAACACTTGCGTGCTAGTGTTAGGTTCGTGGCTAGCTCACACAACAGACTAGCTAGCTATCTAGGGGCAACAGTTGGAGTACGTAGTTGCTGTGAGCGAAGATTTTTGTCCCATCATCAATCATCTGGCTAGTTCAGCTAGTACCATGTTGTTATCATGGATACACGTCTACTAACATTACTTATCCATCCTAGTGTCATGCGAATCAGCGAATGTACTTTCACCTACCTCCAATTCTTCTTTTCTTCTCTTAGATCGACTATGCCACCCATGAGCCAAGATTTTTATGGACGACAAATCATCTCGCGAGTTAACATCAATCATAAGGTTTTCTAGGGTGCGTACGTACGTAGCTAGCTCCCTACACCTGTCGTGTGCCGTCGTGTCATCTACGTAGCCTTCTAGCTAACTACTCTAGCAGAAGAGAAATTCGGCTACTCACCTGATGATTTATGTTAACCCTTTGTCATGTCATGCAAATGTACTTTCACCTACCAATCTAGCTTCGAAGTAGGCGATTAGGCCGCCTCTCCTTGATTTTCACCGCGCTTGCCGTGCTAGGCTGCTCGCCGTGAACTGATCAGACGGCCGACACGTGCCGAGGCCCAACTCCCCCACACGCGACAGCTTAGCCAGTCGTCTACCTCTAGTCGTCGATCTGTCGTTGCTTTGCTTTCCATTCTCACGAGATCGCGTCACTCCACACTCTCTCTACCGTGCGCCTTTCGGTTTCTCTGGTGCTCGTTTCCCACGTCGCCATCGCAGCGGACAACGGGACAAGGCTCCCCAACCGCACCCACTGCCGCGGCCGCGGGTCGCCACATCACACCGCAACACAGCACAAACGCCGCCTCTCGCGTGTGTGCGAGAGGGAGAGACCAATGTACGAACTGGCAATATACAATGGGGGATGAGATGATGGAAGTGTGCTGGCCACCGTGCCGTAGATTAGCGGAGTACGACTAATTGTGCAAGTTGATGCGGAACACTGCATATGTGGCAGTTGTTTATCTCCGCTGATGGTACGCGTGCTAGGAACTAGCTCGGCTGAATCCCAGCGAGATTGCTGACCGAGCCTGCGTAGTCGGCCTCCACGTGCGACAAATGCAGGCTAATGACAATGTTCCGTGTGGTTCTGGTCGAAGTTGCACCGAACGGATCAGCAACGCAGCGGGCAATGATGGATGGTAGCAACGGATTCAAGCCCGCCGGTGGGGATTTATGGTATCAACAAGGCCGACCCGCAAACCGCCCGCATCCGTTCGGACGGACGCGATTTCTTCGGCAAAACGGTGAGAAAAATTGAGGAGCTTTGCGGGAGTTCGAACATGCGAAACTTATGAATCCGACACATCAGTCTCACCCAAAACCGTTTCTGGACCCCGCGACTCCATCGTAACATTTTATCCCGTTCCTTCTTTCTGGTCACCACGCCACAACCCTGTCGGAAATCCGTGTCTCCATCACCTCCAACGCTTCAGCAGGCCTCCACCCCGCTGAGGTGTACCGGCGGCCACTGCGATGTGCTCAGCAATTCGCGCGCAAGGAGGTGGTGCCGTTGGGCGCCGTGGTGGCGTCGACGGCAGCTAGACCGGGCAAGGTTGATGCGTCGGTACAGCTCTGAATATGGAGTGGTGGTAGTTGGCGGCGGCGGCCTCGGAGAGCGCGCCGGACCAGTGTGTGCCCCATACCCGGCAAGTGGCTTGGTTGGGGCCTCAAGTTTTAGATGTTAGGTTTGGATGCGAGGTCTGTTTGGTATTAGGCCCAGACTATCAGCATCCCTGCATCAACTGGATAGGAGTAGCGACAGTTCTTGCCTAGACGGTGGCTTCAGCTTTACTGTTGTATTTCTTTGTAACGTCTTTTGTTAATAATTATGAAATGACTATATGCATCGCCCAGATGTAGAGGCCGGACGTCCTTCTCCTTTTCTAAAAAAAAAAGAAAAACTAATCACTGGTAGTCTATATGTTCACCATGCTTCAGAGTGCTAAATCTAAGTTGCAGAAAATCACTGTTCTTTCTGTTAGCCAATAAGCAGTTCGTGTCCAACTTAAGTGTATTTGAGTACAAACAAATATGTCAATTCAACATACAAATCTGAACTCTTTCTGACTTGGTTTGTTCAATCATATCAAAGTTACAAGTACTTGCGTGCAAGGCACAAACCCGTTTCTTGAAATTGACAGCTCTGTGCTATGACAACATGTTTCTTGATTTTGTTCAGAAGTTCACCATGCACCTGCTGCTATGTTGAGACATTTCACAGTGCATGTTGCAGTCAAGCACCTGTCGTATAGTTTGAGCTTCAGATTACAGGTTGACCTTGACACCTCCCACGACGGATTCACCTTCCACTCGTGTAACTTTTTGTACGTCAACGTGTTTGCTGGTGTCTATGAAATGTAATTGTCATTCAGCCTGCCTTGTCAATGCCGGGCCTAATGAAACTCCCTTGCGTGCCGTTCCCGTTTCCAGTTTTTGCAGCAGAAGTATTACATTTCTGAAATTATTTGGCGAGAATTATTTGAGAAACTTTGCATTGCTGATTTTCTCAAATTCTTCTAAAACTATGGGTCATGTCTACTTCAGGGATATGAGACGAGAGACGACAATACTTTGTTGTTATGAGACGAGAGATGATATAATGATATATTAGTGTGGGTGTTATTGTCGATGTGAAAGATGAAACACTTGCGTGCTAGTGTTAGGTTCGTGGCTAGCTCACGGAAGAGACTACTAGCTAGCTATCTAGGGACAACAAAAGTAGTTGCTGTGAGCAAAGATTTTTATCCCATCATCAATCATCTCGTAAAAGTTCAGCCAGTACCATTTTGTTATCATGAATACACGTCTACTCACATTACTTATCCATTCATGTGTCATGCAAATGTACTTTCACCTACCTGCCTCCATTTTTTTCCTCTTAGGTCGACTTGGCTACCCACGACCACGAGTAAAGATTTTTATGGATGACAAATAATCTCACGAGTTAACATCATCATAAGCTTCTCTAGGGTGCGTAGTAGTACCAAGTACTTCTAGCTCCCTACACATGTCGTGCGCCTTCGTGGCATCTAGTAGCATTCTAGCAAATGTAATCATCATATTCTACCCACCTGATTTATGTTAAGGCATCAAACATGCACTGATAACAGGACGTGACGCTCTCGATCAATTGGCGTGCCGCTTCAAGGCCGGCACCACTGAAAGGTCGCGTACACTCTGGACCGGCATCAATATGGTGTTGACGCTCTGGAGCGGCATGAATGCACGCCCACAACCGCTTCGCGCAGGACTCGGTTTTTTATGGATCCGGGGTATCCACCATGTGCGTGGCAGCGGTCCGAACGCCCCAAAACCCCCTTGGTTTGCTTTCTACTTGCAAAAAAATGAACGCCTAGACCAATTGGATGGCAAAAATGGGTTCGGACTGTTTGATATGGTGGGATACGGGCGGTTTGAGGGTCGGCATGCCCTTCTTAAGGTTTTCTAGGTTGCGTACGTAGTAGTGCTACAAAGTACTTGTAGCTAGCTCCCTACACCCACTGGCGGAGCTACTCACGGGCAAAACCGTGTCGTGGCCCGCCCAGCAAAATCGCATATATATATATATATATATATATATATATATATATATATATATATATATATATATATATATATATATATATATATATATATATATATATGTTGTTTACCCAGCCCACATGGTGGCAGCCCATACATCCACAGCGGCTAGCCCAAACGCATGGTCCAACAAAGCAGCCGAACACATCCATCCATGTTCGCATCTGTACCCATCCATCCTCTCTGTTCTTGGACTCCACTAGCTAGGGCACGACGCCTGTAGAATTCTATTGAATAACTATTGAATAATTGTTGATGTAATATTGTGCCAGTACAAGAGGTATATATAAGAGCCAAGCCGCACCTGACCTAGCCCTATTACAAACCGAGTAAGAGTCCTAATCCTATTACAAGTTGTATTCTAACATCCCCCGCAGTGTCAACGGTAGGCTCAACGACGTTGAGACTGAAACAAATGCCTGGAAACGGAGTAGTCGCCAGGCCTTTGGTAAAGATATCAGCGAACTGAGCAAAAGTAGGCATGTGGAGAACGCAAACTTGACCGAGAGCCACCTTCTCTCGAACAAAGTGAATGTCGATCTCAATATGCTTGGTGCGACGGTGTTGAACCGGATTCCCTGACATGTAGACAGCTGAAATATTATCACAGTAAACAATGGTAGCTTGCTCAATAGGACGGTGCAGCTCCGACAGCAACTGACGCAACCAAACCGTTTCAGCAACCGCATGAGCCACATCACGGTACTCAGCTTCAGCAGACGAGCGGGAGACCGTAACCTTCCTTTTTGAAGACCAAGAAACTAAATTGTTACCAAGAAAAACACAAAATCCGGATGTGGACCTATGAGTATCTGGACAATCAGCCCAGTCTGCATCAGAGTAATCTGTCAAGGAGGTGGGAGAGGATTTGTTGATATGAAGACCTAAGTCTAGTGTGCCTTTGAGATACCGAAGAATACGTTTGACATGATTGTAGTGTGGAATACGAGGATCATGCATGTATAAAAAAGCTTGTTGGACAGCAAAAGAAATTCAGGACGAGTGAGGGTAAGATACTAAAGTGCACCGGTAAGACTACGATAAAGAGAAGGATCAGAGAAAGGATCACCGTCGGCAGAGAGTTTGGAACCTGTATCAACAGGGATACGGGAAGTTTGACAATCAAGCATACCAGCACGAGAAAGAAGATCCAGAGTGTACTGACGTTGAGACAAGAAAAGACCAGAGGAGTCACGGATAACAGCAATACCTAAGAAGTGGTGAAGAAGACATAAATCTGTCATAGAAAATTCATGGGGAAGAAGAGAGATAATATGATCTAAAAATTGTTGTGAGGAAGCTGTGAGGATAATATCATCAACATATAAAAGAAGGTAAGCAGTGTTGTTGTTGTGATGAAAGGTGAAGAGTGAAGTGTCAGAACGGGAAGGGGTAAAACCGATGGTTTGAGCATAAGTAGAAAAGTGTTGGAACCAGGCATGTGGTGCTTGTTTAAGACCATAAAGAGATTTTTGAAGAAGACATACATGATTAGGATAGGAGGAATGTTCGAAGCCAAGAGGTTGTTGACAATGGACTGTTTCTTGAAGAGAGCCATGAAGAAAAGCATTTTTGACATCTAGTTGATGAATTGGCTAGGAAGAAGAGACGGCGATGCTAAGGACAGTGCGAATAGTGCTGGGCTTGACAACTGGAGAGAAAGTCTCATCATAATTGATGTCGTGTTGCTGAGAGTAACCACGGCATACCCATCGAGCCTTATAACGTGCAAGACTCCCATCAGAATTAAATTTATGGCAAAAAAAACATTTGCCCGAAACGATATTTGTATTGGAAGGACGAGGAACTAGCTGCCACGTGTTATTCTGTAGAAGGGCATCATATTCATCTTTCATAGTTGTGGCCCAATTAGGATCTAGGAGAGCTGATTTGTAAGATTTGGGTAGAGAGGAAGGAGATAAAGATGCATGAAGATTGAGACGCTCTTTTGCAGGTAAAAGAAACCCAGACTTGGCACGTTTGCACATGGTATGATGATACGTCCAAAACGTATCTATAATTTCTGCTTGCTCCATGCCACTTTTGGGTGATATTGCTATGATATTCATACACTTCCATACACTTTTGATCATATTTGGACTAACTTACTAATCCAGTGCACCCCAGTGCCAGTTTTCTGTTTTCGGCTGTTTTTGTATTTCAGGTTTTCACGTTTCGAGAACTGCCCAGAAAAATCCAGAAAAAATATATAAAAAATCAGCGTATCGGGAATGACACTGCTTCCGAAGGGGAGCCTGGGGGGGGCACAGGGGCCCCAGGCGCCCTGTGGGCGCGCCCCCCCTGGGCCGCGCCGGGGGGGCGCCTCGGCACCCCGAGAGCCCCCCGGTGCCCTACTTTGGCAGATATTTAAAGGGTCCCCCGTAACCCTTGAAACAGGACTTCTTTTCGAGATCCCATCTCTGTTCCGCCGCCGCCGCCGCTTCCAAGATTGGGAGCACCAGGAGAACTCTTCCCGGCACCCTGCCGGAGGGGAGGATCACCACCGGGAGCTTCTCCACCACCATGGACGCCTCCCGTATGACTCGTGAGTAGTCTCCCTTGGACCATGAGTCCATGACCAGTAGCTATGTGATGTTCTCCTCCCGTTCTTGTGCTTCACTAATTAGTCCTCGTGAGCTGCCCTACATGATCGAGGCACCTATGTAATCCTTGTGTTGTTGCTATGTTGAGTTTGCTGGGATCCGATGGATTATGAGATTATGTTCAGATTGATCTTGAGTAATATATTTGATTCACCTCTTTTATATTTTAGTTCATAAGTAATTCTTGCATGTTCTCCGTTGTTATTTATTGCTTTGGCCAAGTAGTAGGTAGTGACTCCAAGAGGGAACATTATGCTCGATTGTGGGTTCATGCCCCTCGATGACTAGCTTGAGTGACAGAAACATGAGTCTAGGGGATGTGCTGTTGCCACAAGGGGGAAAACAACGGTGCTTGTGCCCGCGGGTGCAAGGATTGTTTACTTTACGCAAAGTTCTTTTAATGTAGTTGTCTGTTGCATTGAGTTTACACTATGGGTGGGACTCGCAACTTAATACCAGCGAGATGTTCTGGATAGATATCTCAAGGTGGATGATTAGTAGTAGATGCAGATGGATTTCGGTCTACTTACTTTGGCGTACCGCCCATGCTTTGAACCTCAACCTTTCTTGCAATGTAGTCAGCATTGGTTTGCGTTCGTGGTCCTGTCAATTGCCCAGCTGTAATTTGTTACCTCACATAGCTGTTTTATCGTCTTTTGGGAGAGAGACATCACTAGTGAACATCATGTGACTCCGGTCCATATTACTATCATTGATCACATACACTATTTACTTTTCGCTATTTTATTTACTATTGCAAATTACTATCTATCACTACTATCATATTGCTTTTAACCCTTTGTGAACTACAAGGCCGGAGAGATTGACAACCTCTCTGTACTCGTTGGGAGCAAAGTTATTTGTATCTGTGTGCAGGTCCACGTTGATTGCTAATTGCGCCGTTAGCAGTTGACACCTACCTGTTGAACCTAGGAGTCTCTGGGGATTCGATCCTTGGCATCTTTGCTAAGGGAAAACACTTCTACTTACTACATCTTACACCTTCCACTTGGGGTAATCCAACGAGGGGTTCGAGGCCCATCAAGGAGTATTTTCTGGCGCCGTTGCCGGGGACTCCACTCTTCAGGATAGGGGAGTTGCATGCTATCTTTTACCTTTGCTTTTTAGTCTTGTTAGTTTACCTTTCATATTTGCTTTAGTTCCTTTTATCAAAAATCACAAAAATAGTTATCTTGCTTGCTTGCTACTATGGGTTCTACCAAAAACACTAAATGGGAGGGGTACACCCCTACTTCCATTGCCCCACTTATCTCTGACGGGGTTTATAAAAAAGATAAACCTTGTGATTACACTAGTTATGACGGAGAGTTGTGCCCATGGCATTGCCTTCCAGGAAAAAAGTATGAGCCTCAGTTTAAAATTGCTCCTACGCTTCCCGAAACTTGGGAAGATGTTCAAACTCTTATAATAGAGAGCGAACTAAACAAAGAGGATGACACTACAATTCTGCCCACTAATGATAAAATTGATTTTGATAATTGTAGTATTTCAGAAGTTATCACCTTCCTACAAGGAATGGCTAAGGATCCCAACACTAGCACGCTTAATCTTGCCTTCACAGAGCATATCACTAATGCTCTCATCAAAGCTAGGGAGGAGAAACTCAGAGTAGAAGCCTCCATACCTAGAAAGATAGGAGATGGTTGGGATTCTATGATTAAAATTAAGATAAATAACTTCTCATGCTTTGCTTTATGTGACATTGTAGCTTGTACTTCTATTATGCCCAAAAGACTATATGATATGCTTAAATTGAAACCTTATGATTCTTGTTCTTTTGGTGTTCGTCTCATTGATTCTTCCATAAAGAAACCTTTGGGGAGGATCGACGATGTTCTTATTGTTGTCAATGATAATTATGTGCCCGTTGATTTCACTATTATGGATATTGAATGTGATCCTTCATGTCCAATTATTTTGGGACGTCCCTTTTTGCGCACCGTTGGTGCTGTCATTGACATGAAAGAGGGTAATATAAAATTTCAGTTTCCTCTCAAGAAAGGGATGGAACACTTCCCTCGTAAGAAAGTCAAGTTACCTTTTGAGTCCGTTGTACGGGCTAGTTATTTTTTTACTCTTGATAAAACTTGATCTATGCATTATGCCTAGATTAAAGGCATAAAAGAAAGCGCTTTTGGGAGGCAGCCCACATGAATTTTTTTTTTGCTTTTGTTGTGTCTTGATGTTGTTTACTGCTGTAGCATCATCATTGTATCTTTGATTTTCATATTTGTGCCAAGTATAGCCTCTGATTGCTAGAAAGTTCAAAAGTTGTGAGGTGCTGTCCAGGAAACAGATTCTGTCCTTGGATAGAAAAATGCGTATAAAATCACCAGATCATCTTTTTGGTCTGAATTTTTTCGACAGCGTTCTCTATATAATTGTCTTTCGTGCGTCAGTTCTGAGTTTTTTTATTTGAGTTGCAGAAGTATCCCGAACAGGTCAATTACTGCCTGCTGTTCTGTTTTTTACAGATTCTGTCCTGTTTTGCCTTACCTTCACTTTGCAAATTGAGAACTTGTTTTTTCTTTGCAAAAACCTTTTGGCAATCTTGAGAAACAGTTGAAATTCAAGAATATCCTTATTTCCAGCAAGGTATAATTATTTTATTAAGGGTACTAACCTCGCTAATCAGATTATGATGAGTTATGTATGAAGGGAGTTTTCAAGTGTGCGAGGGAAGATGATAAAAAGATTCAGGAGTGTCAAGCGCTCAAGCTTGGGGATGCCCCCGTGCAACCCCAAGAAATATTCAAGGAGACTCAAGCGTCTAAGCTTGGGGATGCCCCCGTGCATCCCCTTCTCCATCAATATTATCAGTTCGTCTTTCGTTCCGCTATATTTTTATCACTTCATGTGTTATGTGCTATGCTTGGAGCATCTTGCTTTTAGTTTTCTTTTTAGTTTTTCATAACGAGTCGGAACCCAGCATTCCTTTATGTGGGAGAGAAACACGCTCCACCTCTACCTAGAACATTACATAGAATTTTCATGTCTATCTATGCTGTGTGTTCTTTGTCTTTTAAATAGCTACTATTGTGCTCTGCTCTTAGTATTCATGCTTATCTTTTCAAGAGCTTTTATTTAGTTGGTTGCTTGAACTCTTTTTAATTATCATGATCACCTTATTAAGAGAGTTTGCTTCCGTTGCATTGGTTAATGTGTCTATGATAAAGATGCTACTTTCATGATGGTGCTTAGTAGTTCAGGTTTTCTTTTGGTTAATCTCGAATAGCTGGGGGGTTCCCAATGTGTTATTGGAATACCAACTTGGTTTGTTTGCCTATGATGTGGTATGGTTTAGTAATATCTTCCTTCGAGAATTTATTTTGATTGACTTGGCGTATGCTCACGCATATTCAAGACTGTAAAGAAAGTCTGTCAAGCCTTGATGATCTTTTGTTTCTAAGTAGCGATATAACTACCATGCCTAATTCAATATTGCTTTGTCGCTCTGCATGATTATGACCTTCATTGCTCTCTTAGTTGGTTGCTCCCAGTCTTTTGCTAACCTACACCTGCACTAAGCAAATTAACCATGCAATACATAGCTCATGGGAAAGTAGCCTAAAAACTATTGTGGTAAAGAATATGTTGCTTATGTATCTTATTTCTTATGAGTTGCTTGCTGAGCGGTAACCATGTTTCTGGGGACGCCATCAACTGTCACACTTTTGTTGAATATCATGTGAGTTGCTATGCATGTTCGTCTTGTCTGAAGTAAGGGTGATTTACCGTGGGTTGAATTAATATGCATATTGTTAGAGAAGAACATTGGGCCGCCAACCAAAGCCATGCATCATGGTGGAAGTTTTAGCTTGGACCTTAATCCTCAATCTCTCATGAGAATATGCTTATGCATTTAACAGGAGTCCATCATCTATTTTCTATGTTGTCCCGGTATGGATGTCCTCAAGTTGAGATTTATCAAAAACGAGAAATCAAATGCGATCTATCTCCTTGGACCTTTGTACAGGTGGCATAGAGGTACCCCTTTGTGACACTTGGTAAAAACATATGCAATGCAATGATAACCCATGGGAATCCGAGCTAATTAGGACAAGGAGCGAGCACTATTAGTATTCGATGCATGAGGCTTGCAACTTATAAGATGTTTTATGCATGACACATATGAAGTACTACTACCGTTGACACAATTGCTTCCATGTTTCAAAATAAAAAGCTCTAGCACTTCAAGCATCAACTACTGAGAGCATGATTGTCATTCTGAGTGTAATGTGCATTGTCCCAAAGTAGCATTGTCTTTTGCATGATTGTGATATCGTTTATTTTGAAATGATTGTATCTAGTCATCACTTAAACCTTGAAGGTGCCCCTGCACTTATGTTTTGCATCACT
>LR738712.1:661503849-661521316 GCA_902687465.1 Secale cereale
AGGGGAGGATCACCACCGGGAGCTTCTCCACCACCATGGACGCCTCCCGGATGACTCGTGAGTAGTCTCCCTTGGACCATGAGTCCATGACCAGTAGCTATGTGATGTTCTCCTCCCGTTCTTGTGCTTCACTAATTAGTCCTCGTGAGCTGCCCTACATGATCGAGGCACCTATGTAATCCTTGTGTTGTTGCTATGTTGAGTTTGCTGGGATCCAATGGATTATGAGATTATGTTCAGATTGATCTTGAGTAATATATTTGATTCACCTCTTTTATATTTTAGTTCATAAGTAATTCTTGCATGTTCTCCGTTGTTATTTATTGCTTTGGCCAAGTAGTAGGTAGTGACTCCAAGAGGGAACGTTATGCTCGATTGTGGGTTCATGCCCCTCGATGACTAGCTTGAGTGACAGAAACATGAGTCTAGGGGATGTGCTGTTGCCACAAGGGGGAAAACAACGGTGCGTGTGCCCGCGGGTGCAAGGATTGTTTACTTTACGCAAAGTTCTTTTAATGCAGTTGTATGTTGCATTGAGTTTACACTATGGGTGGGACTCGCAACTTAATACCAGCGAGATGTTCTGGATAGATATCTCAAGGTGGATGATTAGTAGTAGATGAAGATGGATTTCGGTCTACTTACTTTGGTGTACCGCCCATGCTTTGAACCTCAACCTTTCTTGCAATGTAGTCAGCATTGGTTTGCGTTCGTGGTCCTGTCAATTGCCCAGCTGTAATTTGTTACCTCACATAGCTGTTTTATCGTCTTTTGGGAGAGAGACATCACTAGTGAACATCATGTGACTCCGGTCCATATTACTATCATTGATCACATACACTATTTACTTTTCGCTATTTTATTTACTATTGCAAATTACTATCTATCACTACTATCATATTGCTTTTAACCCTTTGTGAACTACAAGGCCGGAGAGATTGACAACCTCTCTGTACTCGTTGGGAGCAAAGTTATTTGTATCTATGTGCAGGTCCATGTTGATTGCTAATTGCGCCATTAGCAGTTGACACCTACCTGTTGAACCTAGGAGTCTCTGGGGATTCGATCCTTGGCATCTTTGCTAAGGGAAAATACTTCTACTTACTGCATCTTACACCTTCCACTTGGGGTAATCCAACGAGGGGTTCGAGGCCCATCATATGATCGTTAGTAGAAGCTGGAAGGGGAATAGCATGAGCAGGAGGGGTGGGGAAGATGTGATGGACGCGTCCGACGCAGCAGAGGAAGCGGACGCGGGAGATGGTGATGAAGACTGCGGCTGCAGGAGGCTGCCGCATCAGAGTGTAATGTGTTTTTTCCTCTGTCGGGGCAAAGGTACTGACAGAAGTGGTGGCGGCAGGATCTGCTATAGCGGCTGGTTTCGCTGGATTGGTCGGCGGGTGAAAGAAGGGAAGATGATTGCGACGAGAGGGACTAGTGGAAGGCGCGGGTGAGTTGGAATCTAATTGTTGACGCTCGGAATAGAGAAAAATGTTTTCAGCAAATGTTACATGATGAGACACATGAACACGACCACTAACAAGATCTAGACAATGATAACCCTTGTGCTCGTCAGAAAAATCTAGATGGACACACGGGATAGAGCGCGGGGAAAGTTTGTTAGGAGAAGTGGAGTAGGAGTTTGGAAAACAAAGACAACCGAAGACGCGAATGTTGGATAATTTGGATGAGAGAGAAATAAAGAGAAGGAAGGAGTAATTTATGGATTAACTTTAGATGGACGAATATTGAGTAAATATGTGGCCGTGTGGAGTGCCTCTGCCCAGAACATCGATGGCATAGAAGAGTGAATAAGCAGAGTGCGAATGATGTCATTAAGAGTATGAAGAGAACGCTCGGCTTTGCCGTTTTGAGGGGATGTATAAGGACAGGAGAACCGTAAGAGAATTCCATATTGTAGAAAGAAATTTCGATTTTTTTTAGTTGTCAAATTCACGACCATTATCACATTGGATGAATCTTATAGGGAGGAAAAAGTGGACCGAGACATAGCGCTGAAAGTTAATGAATATATTATGAACGTTGGATTTGTGGCGTAAAGTAAAATTCCAAACATAATGAGTAAAATCATCAAGAATCACGATATAATACTTAAAACCAGATACACTTTCTATTGGTGATGTCCAGATATCACAATGAAGAAAGGAAAAGTATTAGAGGATAGAGAGGAACTAAAGGGAAGGCGAACATGTTTGCCCAATTGACATGACTGACACATAGAAGAATTATGAGAGTCTCTATTATGAGGTATTGAAAATTCAGTAAGTAGTGTGGATAACACATTTTTATTGGGATGGCCGAGACGTTGGTGCCATAGATCAATAGAGGCCATCATAGATGTTGGAGGAGCAGCGACCGGAGCACCATGGAGAGAATATAAATCAATGGAGCTATTGAATCAGGCGATCTCGGCCTTGGTCCGGTAGTCTTTCACAGACAAATCAAAGGGGTCAAACTCAACAAAAACAAGATTACCAGTGGTGATTTGGCGAACAGAAATCAGATTTTAAATAAGGGCGGGAGCTACAAGAACATCACGAAGAAGCAAAGGCTTAGTTGGGGATTGGATTTGAGCCTGACCGACACAGTAAATAGGAATAGAAAATCCATCACCGAGTGTAATAGAGGGAAAAGATGAAGGTGTGCAAGAAGAAAGCAAATTACTCGATGCAGACATATGACTGTTGGAAATATGCCCTAGAGGCAATAATAAAAGAGTTATTATTATATTTCCTTGTTCATGATAATCGTTTATTATCCATGCTATAACTGTATTGATTGGAAACTCAAATACATGTGTGGATGAATAGACAGACTTTGTGTCCCTAGTGAGCCTCTACAGGACTAGCTCGTTGATCAAAGATGACCGCGGTTTCCAGGTCATAGACATGAGTTGTCATTTGATAACGGGATCACATCATTAGGAGAATGATGTGATGGACGAGACCCAAACGTTAAACATCAATAGGGGGAATCCCTAGGGCCAGGCGCAGCCCTTGGCCGCCGCCCCCCCTCTGCCCTGGCCGCCGGCCCCCCTAGGGGAAACCCTAGGGCGCCCCCTCTCCTCCTTCCCCCTATATATAGAGAGGTAGAGGGAGGGCAGCCAACACACGTTTGTGCCTCGGTGCTGCCCTCCCTCTCCCATAACATCTTCTTCTCCCGCGGTGCTTAGGCGAAGCCCTGCTGGAATCCTTCTCCACCATCACCACCACGCCGTCGTGCTGCCGGTCTCTCCATCAACCTCTCCTCCACCCCTTGCTGGATCAAGAAGGAGGAGACGTCCCCGAGCCGTACGTGTGAAGAACGCGGAGGCACCGTTGCTTCGGTGCTAGGATCTTCGGCGATCTGAATCGCGGCGAGTACGACTCCATCAACCGCGTTCTTAACGCTTCCGCTTAGCGATCTACAAGGGTATGTGGATCCTACTCTCCCCTCGTAGTTGCATCTCCTAGATTGATCTTGGTGAACGTAGAGAAATTTTTTTTGTTTTCCATGCAACGTTCCCCAACAGTGGCATCAGAGCTAGGATCTTGCGTAGATGCTTTCTCGAGTAGAACACAAAAGGGTTTGTGGCGTTGATGTTTAAATTGCTGCCCTCCTTAGTCTTTCTTGATTCAGCGGTATTATGGGATGAAGCGGCCCGGACCAACTTTACATGTCCACGTACATGAGACCGGTTCCATCGACAGACATGTGACTTTTGTTGCATAAGATGGCTGGCGGGTGTCTGTCTCTCCTATCTTAGTTGAATCGGAATAGAACAAGGCGGTCCTTGTAGAAGGTTAAATAGCAACTTGAATATCACCGTTGTGGTTTTGCGTAGGTAAGAAGCGTTCTTGCTAGATACCCATAGCAGCCACGTAAAACATGCAACAACAAATTAGAAGACGTCTAACTTGTTTTTGCAGGGTATGTATGTGATATGATATGGCCAATGGCATGATGAGATATATTTGATGTATGAGATGATCATGTTGTAATAGTTAATATCGACTTGCATGTCGATGCATACGGCAACCGGCAGGAGCCATAGGGTTGTCTTTAATTTTTGTATGACCTGCGTGTCAATCATTAAGCGCTTTGTAATGCTTTACTTTATCGCTAAACGGTAGCAATAGTAGTAAGAGCATGGTGGGCGCCGACAACCCCGATGGCGACACGATGATGGAGATCATGATGATGGGGATCATGGTGTGGCGCCGGTGACGATGGAGATCATGCCGGTGCTTTGGAGATGGAGATCAAAAGCACGAGTTGATGGCCATATCATGTCACTTATGATTTGCATGTGATGTTAATCCTTTTATGCATCTTATTTTGCTTAGGACGACGGTAGCATTATAAGATGATCCTTCACTAAAATTTCAAGATAAAATTGTGTTCCCCCCGAGTGTGCGCCGTTGCGAAGGTTCGTCGTTTCGAAGCACCACGTGATGATCGGGTGTGATAGACTCTACGTTCGCATACAACGGGTGCAAGCCAGTTTTGCACATGCAGAACACTCGGGTTAGACTTGACGAGCCTAGCATGTACAGACATGGCCTCGGAACATGGAGGACCGAAAGGTCGAGCATGAGTCATATAGTAGATATGATCAACATGTAGATGTTCACCATTGACACCACCTCATCTCACGTGATGATCGGACTTGGGTTGGTGAATCTGGATCATGTCACGCTCGAATGACCAGAGGGATGTCAATTTGAGTGGGAGTTATAAATAATTTGATTAGGTAATAACTCACTTATCATGAACAATAGTCTAAAATGTCTTTGCAAATCTTTTGTTGTAGATGGCTCGCGCAGTAGCTCCCCTGAATTTTAATGCGTTCCTAGAGAAAGCTAAACTGAAAGATGATGGGAGCAACTTTGTGGACTGGCTCCGCAATCTGAGGATCATCCTCACAGCTGCCCAAAAGGTTTATGTCCTAAATGCACCGCTAGGTGACCCCCCCGCTCCTACAGCCACTGCAGACGTTTTGAACGCCTGGCAGTCGCGTTCGGATGACTATTCGATAGTGCAGTGTGCCATGTTGTACGGCTTGGAAGGAGGACTTCAAAGGCGTTTTGAACGTCATGGTGCATATGAGATGTACCAGGAGTTGAAGTTCATCTTTGAAAAGAATGCTAAGATCGAGAGGTATGAGACCACCGATAAATTCTTTGCTTGCAAGATGGAGGAGAATTCGTCTGTCAGTGAACACTTACTGAAGATGTCTGGGTACTATACCCGCATAGCTGATCTGGACTTGTGTTCCCGGATGAGGCTATCATTGACAGAATTCTCCAATCACTCCCGCCAAGCTACAAGAGCTTCGTGCAGCAGTACAACATGCAAGGGATGAATAAAACCATCGCCGAGCTGTTTTCAATGCTGAAAGTCGCTGAGGCAGACATCCAGAAGGAGTATCAAGTGTTGATGGTCAATAAAACCACCAGTTTCAAGAAGAATGGCAAGGACAAGAAGGGTAACTCTAAGAAGGGTGGCAAAGCAGTTGCTAATCCAGTGAAGAAACCCAAGGCTGGGCCCAAGCCAGAGACTGAGTGTTTCTATTGCAAGGGGAACGGCCACTGGAAGCGGAACTGCCCCAAGTATCTGGCGGACAAGAAGGGGGCCAACAACAACAAAGGTATATGTGATATACATGTTATTGATGTGTACCTTACCAACTCTCGTTGTAGTGCCTGGGTATTTGATACCGGTTCGGTTGCTCACATTTGCAACTCTAAACAGGAACTGCGGAATAAACGGAGGCTGGCGAAGGACGAAGTGACGATGCGCGTGGGAAATGGTTCCAAGGTTGATGTGATCGCCGTCGGCACGCTCGCTCTTCGATTACCATCGGGATTAGTTATGAACCTGAATAATTGTTATTTAGTGCCTGCGTTAAGCATGAACATTATATCTGGATCTTGTTTATTGCGAGACGGTTACTCATTTAAGTCAGAGAATAATGGTTGTTCTATTTATATGAGTAATATCTTTTATGGTCATGCACCCGAAGTTAGGGGTTTATTCTTATTGAATCTCGATAGTGATGATACACATGTTCATAACATTGATGCCAAAAGATCTAGAGTTGATAATGATAATACCACTTTCTTGTGGCACTGCCATCTGGGTCATATCGGCATGAAACGCATGAGGAAGCTCCATGCTGATGGACTTTTGGAGTCTCTTGATTTTGAATCACTTGACACGTGCGAGCCGTGCCTCATGGGCAAGATGACAAGGACCCCGTTTTCAGGGACAATGGAACGGGCAAGTGACTTATTGGAAATCATACATACTGATGTGTGCGGTCCGATGAGTGTAACGGCGCGCGGTGGATATCGTTATTTTCTCACCTTCACTGACGACTTAAGTAGATATGGGTATATTTACTTGATGAAGCATAAGTCTGAAACTTTTGAAAAGTTCAAGCAATTTCAGAGTGAAGTAGAAAATCATCGTAACAAGAAGATCAAGTTCCTACGATCTGATCGAGGGGGAGAATATCTGAGTTATGAGTTTGGTGATCACTTAAGAAAATGTGGAATTGTTTCACAGTTGACGCCACCTGGAACACCACAGCGTAATGGTGTGTCCGAACATCGTAATCGAACCCTATTAGATATGGTACGTTCTATGATGTCTCTTGCCGATTTGCCACTATCGTTTTGGGGATATGCGTTAGAGACAGCTGCATTCACTTTAAATAGGGCTCCATCTAAGTCCGTTGAGACAACACCGTATGAACTGTGGTTTGGTAAGAAACCGAAGTTGTCTTTTCTCAAGGTTTGGGGTTGCGATGCTTATGTCAAAAGGCTTCAGCCAGAAAAGCTCGAACCCAAAGCGGACAAATGTGTCTTCATAGGATACCCAAAAGAAACAGTTGGGTACACCTTCTATCTCAGATCCGAGGGCAAAGTGTTTGTCGCTAAGAACGGGTCCTTTCTCGAGAAAGAGTTTCTCTCGAAAGAATTGAGTGGGAGGAAGGTAGAACTTGATGAGGTTATTGAACCTCTGCTTCAACCAGAAAGTAGCGCAGCACAGAAAGATGTTTTTGTGGAGCCTGCAGAGGTTGAAGAGGAAGCCAATGATGATGATCAAGGAGCTTCTGATCAAGTTACTACCGAACCTCGTAGGTCGACAAGGGTACGCACTGCACCTGAGTGGTATGGTAACCCTGTCTTGGAGGTCATGTTGTTAGACAACAGTGAACCTACGAGCTATGGAGAAGCGATGGTGGGCCCGGATTCCGACAACTGGTTAGAGGCCATGAAATCCGAGATGGGATCCATGTATGAAAACAAAGTATGGACTTTGGAAGTATTACCTGAAGGGCGGAAGGCCATTCAGAATAAATGGATTTTTAAGAGGAAGACGGACGCTGACGGTAATGTCACCGTGTATAAAGCTCGACTTGTGGCAAAGGGTTTTTCACAAGTTCAAGGGATTGACTACGATGAGACTTTCTCACCCGTAGCGATGCTTAAATCCGTCCGAATCATGTTAGCAATAGCTGCATATTTCGATTATGAAATTTGGCACATGGATGTCAAAACAGCGTTCCTTAACGGTTTTCTTAAGGAAGAGTTGTATATGATGCAACCGGAAGGTTTTGTCGATCCAGAGAATGCTGACAAAGTATGCAGGCTCCAGTGTTCCATTTATGGGCTGGTGCAAGCATCTCGGAGTTGGAATCTTCGCTTTGATGAGGTGATCAAAGCGTTTGGGTTTGTACAAGTTTACAATGAAGCTTGTATTTACAAGAAAGTGAGTGGGAGCTCTATAGCGTTTCTAATATTATATGTGGATGACATATTGCTGATTGGAAACAATATAGAATTTTTGGATAGCGTGAAGGGGTATTTGAACAAGAGTTTTTCGATGAAGGATCTCGGTGAAGCTGCTTTCATATCGGGCATCAAGATCTATAGAGATAGATCAAGACGCTTGATAGGACTTTCACAAAGTACATACCTTGATAAAGTTTTGAAGAAGTTCAAAATGGATCAATCCAAGAAGGGGTTCTTGTCGGTATTGCAAGGTACAAAGTTGAGTAAGACTCAATGCCCAGTGACTGCGGAAGATAGAGAAAAGATGAGTGTCGTCCCCTATGCTTCAGCCATAGGCTCTATCATGTATGCAATGCTGTGCACAAGACCAGATGTCAGCCTTGCCATAAGTATGGCCGGAAGGTTTCAAAGTAATCCTGGTATGGATCACTGGACAGCGGTCAAGAATATCCTAAAGTACCTGAAAAGGACTAAGGAGATGTTTCTCGTTTATGGAGGTGATCAAGAGCTCGTCGTAAAGGGTTACGTCGATGCAAGCTTTGACACTGATCCGGATGACTCTAAGTCTCAAACCGGATACGTATATATTCTCAACGGGGGAGCGGTAAGCTGGTGCAGTTCCAAGCAGAGCGTGGTAGCTGATTCTACATGTGAAGCGGAGTATATAGCTGCCTCGGAGGCGGCAAAGGAAGGTGTCTGGATGAAGGAGTTCATGACGGATCTTGGAGTTGTGCCTAGTGCACTGAACCCAATGACTCTATTCTGTGACAACACTGGTGCCATTGCTCTAGCCAAGGAACCAAGGTTTCACAAGAGGACCAGACACATAAAGCGACGCTTCAATTCCATCCGCGATTCGGTCAAGGAGGAGGACATAAATATTTGCAAAGTACACACGGATTTGAATGTTGCAGATCCGTTGACTAAGCCTCTTCCACGGGCTAAGCACGATCAACACCAAGACTCTATGGGTGTTAGATTCATTACCTTGTAATGCTAGATTATTGACTCTAGTGCAAGTGGGAGACTGTTGGAAATATGCCCTAGAGGCAATAATAAAAGAGTTATTATTATATTTCCTTGTTCATGATAATCGTTTATTATCCATGCTATAACTGTATTGATTGGAAACTCAAATACATGTGTGGATGAATAGACAGACTTTGTGTCCCTAGTGAGCCTCTACAGGACTAGCTCGTTGATCAAAGATGACCGCGGTTTCCAGGTCATAGACATGAGTTGTCATTTGATAACGGGATCACATCATTAGGAGAATGATGTGATGGACGAGACCCAAACGTTAAACATAGCTTTTGATCGTGTCAGTTATCGCTATAGTTTTCTGCATGTCAAGTATAAGTTCCTATGACCATGAGATCATGTAACTCACTGACACCGTAGGAGTGCTTTGTGTGTGCCAAACGTCACAACGTAACTGGGTGACTATAAAGGTACTCTACAAGTATCTCCGATGGTGTCTGTTGAGTTGACATGGATCGAGACTGGGATTTGTCACTCCGTGTGACGGAGAGGTATCTCCGGGCCCACTCGGTAATACGTCATCTCAATGAGCTCAAAGTGACTAAGTAGTTGGTCACGGGATTATGTATTACGGTAACGAGTAAAGAGACTTGCCGTTAACGAGATTGAACTAGGTATAGAGATACCGACGATCGAATCTCGGGCAAGTAACATACCGACGAGACAAAGGGAACTGTATACGGGATTGCCTGAATCCTTGACATCGTGGTTCATCCGATGAGATCATCGAGAAACATGTGGGAACCAATATGAGTATCCAGATCCCGCTATTGGTTATTGACCTGGGAGTGTCTCGGTCATGTCTACATGGTTTCCGAACCCGCAGGGTCTACACACTTAAGGTTCGGTGACGCTAGGGTTGTTAGTGAGAACAGTGCATGGTTACCGAAGGTTGTTCGGAGTCCCGGATGAGATCCCGGACGTGACGAGGGTCTCCGGAATGGTCCGGAGACGAAGATTGATATATATGATGAAAGGTTTCGGAGTCCGGAAGTGTTCCGGGGAGCATCGGGAAATCGGCGGATTACCGAAAAGGGTTTCGGGGGTCCCGGAAGTGTTTCTGGGCCTAATGGGCCACAAGGGGGGACACCACAGCCCTCATAGGGCTGTGCGCCCCCCCTGGGCCCTCTCCTCATGCGGCTAAGGGGGCTGGACCCCCTAGGGCAGCCGCACCCCTTGGAGTGGGGGGCAAGGCACCTAGGGGGGGAAACCCTAGGGCCAGGCGCAGCCCTTGGCCGCCGCCCCCCCTCTGCCCTGGCCGCCGGCCCCCCTAGGGGAAACCCTAGGGCGCCCCCCTCTCCTCCTTCCCCCTATATATAGAGAGGTAGAGGGAGGGCAGCCAACACATGTTTGTGCCTCGGTGCTGCCCTCCCTCTCCCATAACATCTTCTTCTCCCGCGGTGCTTAGGCGAAGCCCTGCTGGAATCCTTCTCCACCATCACCACCACGCCGTCGTGCTGCCGGTCTCTCCATCAACCTCTCCTCCACCCCTTGCTGGATCAAGAAGGAGGAGACGTCCCCGAGCCGTACGTGTGAAGAACGCGGAGGCACCGTTGCTTCGGTGCTAGGATCTTCGGCGATCTGAATCGCGGCGAGTACGACTCCATCAACCGCGTTCTTAACGCTTCCGCTTAGCGATCTACAAGGGTATGTGGATCCAAATCTCCCCTCGTAGTTGCATCTCCTAGATTGATCTTGGTGAACGTAGAGAATTTTTTTTTGTTTTCCATGCAACGTTCCCCAACAATGACGAGAAGCACCAGAATCGAAAATCCAATACGTACCCGAGTCCCCCTGAGCAGCAAAGTTGTTCATGGCTTGTAGAAAAGCAGCTTGGTCCCAGCTCAGAGTCGAAGTAGAGGCCGGTGTAGTCATGGGAGCTTGCGGGTGTGGTGGCATCGGCAGTACGGCCGACATCGACCTAAAGAGAGAGACACCATCATTGTACTGCTGCATGTAGGGGGACGATTGAGCGCCATAGGATGCATAAGGACTGGTGTTGTAGATCGGTGGCACGGAGGAGGGATCAACGTGGTACGCGGCCGTCGACTGTCGGGGCACGAGGATGGACGCGCCGGTGTGAGGGCGAGTACCGGGTTGCCAGCCACAGATATAGGCAGGCGGGGCACCATATGGCGTAGGGGCAAACCAGGGCATAGGCCATGCCTAGACTAGCCATGTCCATGGATCAGGAGATGGGCGCCATCCGGGCGGCGGCGGTGGTGCAGTTGATGAAGCCGGGGGCGAAGCAGGAGCATCGTAGTACGGTGCCATCGGAGGAGCCTGTCATGGTTCTAAGTCTGACAGTAAGGGTAGGGGGTACGAATGGAGAGGCAAGGTTCTAGCTATGGAGAGGTTGTACACATAGTATTTAGTGAGTTCAGGCCCTTCTCGGAGGAAGTAAAAACCCTACGTCTCGATGCCCGGAGGCTTGGTCGACTGATGTGTGTATGTATGTGTTACAGAGGTGCGAACCCTTGTTCTGGAGGAGGGAGGTGTCTTATATAGTGTGCCAGGACCCCAACCATGCTCCACGTTACCAAGGGCTTAAAGGTACATTAAGGCAGGCGTTACTGATAACGCCTGCAGTAAAGGATAATTAAGATATTTACTACAGAGAGTAAATATGGGACCGTTGCTGTTCCAAGGGGCACTTGGTCTTCGGGAGTCGAGTGCTCGGTCCGGTCGAGTGGAATTGAGTCGTCTTGCGCACATGGGTCGGTCGAGTGAAGTGCCTCTTTGGACCGTCTCAGTCGACTGTCTCCACTGCCAAGTGTCTTGTCTTTTGATCTCCTAGGGGAGTGACCTTGGGTGGGGCACTTTGGTCTGGCCTATGACCCTACCCTAGGTCCGTAACCTCGTCAGTAGCCCCCGAATGGATTGGGGCTTGAGCAAGGGGATGCTGAGGGAAGCTCTGGTCTTGATTCGACGTCCTTGGGGCATATTGTTTTTGGAGCTCGTGACTTGGGCAGGCCCCCTCAGTTGTGCCTTGGTCGCCTAGATCGATTCCGAAGCCATTGATGAATTAGTTGCTTTTGCGTCGACTGGATGTCTTGCGTCGACCGGGTTTTGCGCTAGGCGTCGGGTGCCATGAGTGTGTGCCGTTTTCGACGGAATTGGTTGCCTTCTGTCTGCCAGATCCGGCGGGGCTTTCGAAATTTGGGGAAGCGCGCGGGACGGGACGTGCCGCATCAATCGGAGGGGTGCGGTTCGAATGCCTCGATTCCCGCGCCTCCTTTTTCGCCGCGTATCGCGTCAGCGCCTGTTACGGGATCGGATAAGATCGCCTGGGGCCACCGGTCAATCACTCGACCGAGCCGTTATAAAGGCGCGCCGAGTCCGCTGCGGGGGGGTACTGTGCGCCTAGCCTTCTCCCGTTCGCCTTGTCTTCTCCGCAGCGTTCTTGCTTTTCCGCCGCGCCCCCACTCCTTCCTGCTTCTCTCCGCCGCAACCGCCGTCTCGCGAGCCATGGTTAAGGACAAGACTGCGGCCATGGAGCCCTCCAAGAAGGCGGTGTCGGGGAAGGGGCGGCGAGCTGGCCGGGTCTGTTCATCGTCGAGGTCCGGACTCCCCGCCGGATGGATCCAGGGGGATTGGATCCGGTCCACCCTCGTGGTGGAGGATCTGGAGGAGCTGGAGGAGGAGGGGCTGATCGCCGGCGGCTCCTGGCGGGCGCCGGGAGGAGAGCTCGAGCCCCGGCCGCAGGAGGGTGAGTGTGTACTCCACGCCACCCACGTCGACCGAGGTTTCTCTACGCCCCTGATGGCTTCTCGCCCCTCGTTGGTTACCCCAAGTGGAAGGTTGAGATGTAGCGTAGTGGCAAATTTCCCTTGGCAAAGATACCAAGGATCGAATCCCGTGAGACTCCGAGGGTCGACAAGTAGGTGTCAACGGCGCCAGAAACTTAGCGGTTGACGGGACCTGCACACAGATACAGATAACTTTGCTCCCAACGAGTATAGAGAGGTTGTCAATCCCTCCGGCCTTGTTGTTTACAAAGGATCAAACACAAGAGATAATAATGATGGCTATGACTGCAACTAGGAAATAAAAACAGGAAGTAAATAGAAGGTGTGATCAGCGGTGGTAATATGGACCGGGGTCCCATGATGTTCACTAGTGATGTCTCTCTCCCAAAAGACGATAAAACAGCAAAGCGAGGTAAACAAATTACAGCTGGGCAATTGACAAGATTATGTGCGCAAACCAATGCTAACTACGCTGCAAAGAAAGGTGGAGGCTCAAAAGCATGGGCGGTACGCCAAGGCAAGTAGACCGAAATCCATCTGCATCTACTACTAATCATCCACCTTGAGATATCTATCCAGAACATCTCACTGGTATTAAGTTGCGAATCCCACCCAAAGTGTAAACTCAAAGCAATAGACAACTGCATTAAAAGAACTTTGCGTAAAGTAAACAATCCTTGCACCCGCAAGTACAAGCACCGTTGTTTTCTCCCTTGTGGCAACAGCACATCCCCTAGACTCATGTTTCTGTCACTCAAGCTAGTCATCAGGGGGCATGAACCCACAATCAAGCATAACGCTCCCTCTTGGAGTTACTACCTACTACTTGGCCAAAGCAATAAACATCAACGGAGAACATGCAAGAATTACTCAAGAACAAAGATATAAAAGAGGTGAATCAAATATATTACTCAAACACAATCTGAACATAGTCTCATAATCCATCAGATCCCAACAAACTCAGCAAAGCAACAGCAGAAAGATTACATATGTGCCTCGATCATGTAGGGCAGCTCACGAGGTCTAAACCATGAAGAGCAAAGAGGGGAGGAGAACATCACATAGCTACTGATCATGGACCCATGGTCCAAGGTGGACTACTCACAACTCATCCGGGAAGCGTCCATGGTGGTGGAGAAGCTCCCGGTGGTGGTTCTCCCCTCCGGCAGGGTGCCGGGAAGAGTTCTCCTGATGCTCCCGATCTTGGAAGCGTTGCGGCGGCGGAACAGAGGCGAGATTGCGAAAAAGGGTTCTGTCCTCGAGGGTTTCGGGATGAGAGGGATATATATGCGAAGGGGGGCAGCCAGAGGCGGAGCAGGGGCCCCAGGCGCCCCCCTGGCGCGGCCAGGGGTGGGGCCGCGCCAGGTAGCCGCCTGGGCCTCCCCTGGCTCCCCTCTGGCCCATATTTGGTTCTTCGCGAAGCTTCCTGTACGCTGATTTTTCCTATATTTTTCCTGGAATTTTTGGAGCACTTTTAATATGGGGGAAACCTGAAATAGAAAAACAGCAGAAAACAGGAACTGGCACTGTGGTGCACTGAGTTAATAGGTTAGTCCAAATATGATCAAAAGTGCATGGAAGTGCATCAATATCATAGCAATATCACACAAAAGAAGCATGGAGCAAGCAGAAATTATAGATATGTTTTGGACGTATCAACATCCCCAAGCTTAATTCCTGCTCATCCTCGAGTAGGTAAATGATAACAAGCATAATTTCTGTGGTGACATGCTATCAACCATATAAGAACTTTTAAGTAAAGCAATCAAGGCATGTAATTCAATTCAAGTCATAACAAGCAAGAGTCTATATTAGCATTGTAACAAGCAACATAAGAACATAAAGGTGCAAGAGCTCTCGCTGTCCATGACTCGAATGTCTCCAAATGATAGATATGATGTGAGGAGTAGGGATTGCCATGCAACGGATGCACATATGAGCAAAGGTAAGCTCTCCAATGGAACTAGTGGGGGTGCATCCAACTTGCTCGCTCAAGAAGACCTAGAGCTCTTTTGAGGAGGCTCATCATTGGAATATACAAGCCAAGTTCTATAGTGTGAAGGTCCCCACATAGCTATATGCATGAATGATAATCTCTATGGAGTACAAGGTATAAGATGGAGTACGAGTGTGGATCTCTCAAAAGGAATAGTAGTGTGCCCCCTTCTCTCTTTTTATTTCTTTTTCTCTTTTTTCTCTTTCTTTATTTTTGTGTGGCCTCAATGGCTCTTTCTATTTAACTCTCATTTGTCCTCTTTGGGATCTTTTGATTTTGTCCTCTTTGGGATCTTTTCCTCACTTTAGGGGCAACACTCTATATATTACAAGAAGTATAGAAGATCTTTCACACTTTACAAAAGTACTCAACATAAAGAAGATGAAACTATCATGATGTATGCAAATGTATGCCTCTGCCAGTGTAGCATGATATGCAATGATACTAGCGCGTCATGTAGCAATGATTAGGGCAAGGCCCAACTAGCATGCGGCTCATCGATCAAGCAAAAAGCATGTATGACATGAAGATCAAGTCATGAGAAGATGGATGTTGCATGGCAATGTATCTCGGAAAGGCTATGGAAATGCCTTGATAGGTAGGTATGGTGGCTGTTTTGAGGAAGTATATAATGAGGCTTATGATGACAGAGCGTATCGTGCCAAGGATTTGGATGCACCGGCGAAGTATGCGCCAACTCTCGAGGTGAGAAAGGGCAATGCACGGTACCGAAGAGGCTAGAAAAATATGGCTAGGTGGAAGTGTCAACTTTCGAATACTCGTATTAGTCCAAAGAACTCATGCACTTATTATCGGTAACTCTCAATCTAATTAGGAGGTTCACAAAGAGACAAGTACCCCGAGGAGGAGTGTATGGGGGTTTGGTTATCCTTGCGCATCCTCGACTCATGGTACGTGAGTGTACTCTAATATTCGATCCCTCCAAAGATTAGTGATCCATCTAGTAGCTAAAGTTCTCAACTATTTTGTAGGTTTTCGAAAATAAACACGGATTGCCCAAAATACGACATCTATCACTAATAGGCTAAAGCTCTTGACACCAAAAGTTCAGACATTACTCATGGCAATACCTCAAAACTGTTACAAGTTACTACTAAAATTAAATAGCAACCTCAATTACCTACTTTAAGTTAAGACACACAACTCAGTGCAACAGGCAAACTCTCTTAACAAGATAAACATGAAAACTCAAGAGAGTTCAGCAACCAACTAAACAAAAGCTCTTTAAAAAGAAAAGCATGAAAACTAAGAGCTAAACATGACAGCAGCTATGGAAAGACAAAGAACACACACAACAAAGATAAGCATGAAAATCCTATGTTGTGTTCTAGGTTGAAGTGGAGCGTGTTTCTCTCCCACACAAAGAAAGTTGGGTTCTAACTTGTTATGAACAGCAAGCAAAGCTAAAGAAAACTAAAAAAGGAAACTAAGAGCAAGACGCTCCAAGCATAGCACATAACGCATGAAGTGATAAGAATATAGTGGAACGAAAGACGAACTGATAATTGTTGATGGAGAAGGGGATGCATGGGGGCATCCCCAAGCTTAGACGCTTGAGTCTTCTTGAATATTTCTTGGGTGTGCACGGGGGCATCCCCAAGCTTGAGCGTTTGACCCTCCTGAATCTTCTTTTATCATCTTCCCTCGCACACTTGAAAACTCCCTTCATACATAACTCATCATAATCTGATTAGCGAGGTTAGTAACCACAATAAAATAATTTTTCCCTACTGGAAATAAAAATAATCTTGAAGAGCTACTGTTTCTCAAGATTGCCAAAAGGTTTTTGCAAAGAAAAAGCAAGCTCAAGGTTTGCAAAACGAAGATAAGGCAAAACAGGACAGAATATGTGAAAAACAGACCAGCATGTAGTCAATAATTTTTTCGGGGCACTTCTGCAACTCAAATCAAAAAACTCAGAACAGACGCTCGAAAGCCAATTGTATAGAGCACGCTATCAAAAAATTCAGATAAAAAGATGATCTGGTGATTTTATTCGAATTTTGTTGTCCAAGGACAGAATCTGTTTTCTGGACAGCACGTCACAACTTTTGAACTTTCTTGCAATCGGAGGCTAAACTTGGCACAAAGCTGAAAAGAAAAGATACAATGATGATGCTACTGTAGTAACAAACATCAAGACACAACAAAAGCAAAATAAAACCTAATTCGTTGTGGGCTGCCTCCCAAAAGCGCTTTCTTTTATGCCTTTAAGCTAGGCATGATGCAAAAAGAGAAGATCAAGTTTTATCAAGAGTAAGAGAATAGCTAGCCCGTGTAACGGACTCAAAAGGCAACTTAATCTTCTTTCTAGGGAAGTGTTCCATCCCTTTCTTGAGAGGGAATTGGAATTTTATATTCCCCTCTTTCATGTCAATGATAGCACCTGAAGGAAATATGCCCTAGAGGCAATAATAAAGTTGTTATTTATATTTCCTTATATCATGATAAATGTTTATTATTCATGCTAGAATTGTATTAACCGGAAACTTAGTACATGTGTGAATACATAGACAAAACAGAGTGTCCCTAGTATGCCTCTACTAGACTAGCTCATTGATCAAAGATGGTTATGTTTCCTAACCATAGACATGAGTTGTCATTTGATCAACGGGATCACATCATTAGGAGAATGATGTGATGGACAAGACCCATCCGTTAGCATAGCACTATGATCGTTTAGTTTTACTGCTATTGCTTTCTTCATGACTTATACATGTTCCTATGACTATGAGATTATGCAACTCCCGAATACCGTAGGAACACCTTGTGTGCTATCAAACGTCACAACGTAACTGGGTGATCATAAAGATGCTCTACAGGTGTCTCCGAAAGTATTCGTGGTGTTGGCATAGATC
>LR738712.1:661543003-661567413 GCA_902687465.1 Secale cereale
CGCGGCTAAGCCCCCGAGTGAGAGGGTCGCTCTTCACTCGGAGTAGAATTTTTATAACTTAGGCGATTCCAAGCTACGTTGTACTTGTGGCGGAGTTCGGAGGACCGAACCGCTTTGTACTTGTGGCGTAGCTCGGAGGACCGCAGCTAAGCCCCCGAGTGAGAGGGTTGCTCTTCACTTGGAGTAGATATTTGTAACTTAGGCGAGTCACGGGGTCGCGGCTAAGCCCCCGAGTGAGAGGTTCGCTCTTCACTCGGAGTAGAATGTTTATAACTTAGGCGATTCCAAGCTATGTTGTACTTGTGGCGGAGTTCGGAGGACCGAACCGCTTTGTACTTGTGGCGTAGCTCGGAGGATCGTAGCTAAGCACCCACTGGGGGATTTAGAGGACACCAATCGTTAGGAGATCATTGCTATCTTGTCTTTGAAACAAATTGGGGAATCTTTATTACAACTCGACCGTCGAGTGTTTTAAGTGTAAAAACGGCGGAGTAGGTCCGCATTCCACGAATGAGGTTCGTCTTTCTTCTGGGCTACATTGTAGAGGTGGTAAGCTCCATTGTGCAGCACCTTTGTGATGATGAACGGGCCTTCCGAGGCTGGGGCGAGCTTGTGCGGACGTTTCTGATGCACTCAGAGGACCAGGTCTCCTTCCTGGAACGCTCGACTTCTCACGTTGCGAGCATGGAATCGACGCAGGTCCTATTGGTAGATGGTCGACCGGATTAGGGCCATCTCTCTTTCCTCTTCCAAAAGGACGACTGCATCTTGACGAGCTTGCTCTGCCTCAGCCTCGGAGAAGAGTTCTACTCTGGGGGCGTTGTGTAGTAAGTCGCTCGGCAATACAGCTTCGGCCCCATAGACCAGGAAGAAAGGGGTACGGCCATTCGACCGATTCGGAGTTGTCCTCAGACCCCACAGGACAGAGGGCAGCTTTGTTTCCCAAGCCCCGGCGGCATGCTTGAGGTCGCCATGAGCCGTGGCTTTAAGCCTTGGAGAATCAACCCATTTGCTCTTTCTGCTTGCCCGTTCGACTGCGGGTGCGCCACAGAGGCGTAGTTGACTCGTGTCCCTTGGGAAGTACAGAAAGCCCTGAATTCATCCGAGTCAAAGTTGGAGCCGTTGTCTGTGATGATGTTGTGAGGGACCCCATATCTGAATATTAGTTCCTTAATGAAGCTGATGGCGGTGCTCGACTCGAGGTTCTTGATGGGTTTGGCCTCAATCCACTTGGTGAACTTGTCGAATGCCACCAGAAGGTGAGTGAATCCGCTCCTGCCTGTCCTGAAGGGGCCGACCATATCTAAGCTCCAAACAGCGAAGGGCCAGACTAGTGGGATGGTTTTGAGGGCGGATGCTGGCTTGTGTGATATGTTGGAGTAGAACTGGCACCCCGCGCATTTATCACAATATCCTTGGCCATCTCGTTGGCGCTGGGCCAGTAATATCTTTTGGGGAACGTTGCATGGAAAACAAAAATTTTTCTCTACGTTCACCAAGATCAATCTAGGAGATGCAACTACGAGGGGAGAGTAGGATCCACATACCCTTGTAGATCGCTAAGCGGAAGCGTTAAGAACGCGGTTGATGGAGTCGTACTCGCCGCGATTCAGATCGCCGAAGATCCTAGCACCGAAGCAACGGTGCCTCCGCGTTCTTCACACGTACGGCTCGGGGACGTCTCCTCCTTCTTGATCCAGCAAGGGGTGGAGGAGAGGTTGATGGAGAGACCGGCAGCACGACGGCGCGGTGGTGATGGTGGAGAAGGATTCCAGCAGGGCTTCGCCTAAGCACCGCGGGAGAAGAAGCGGTATTATGGGAGAGGGAGGGAAGCACCGAGGCACAAACGTGTGTTGGCTGCCCTCCCTCTACCTCTCTATATATAGGGGGAAGGAGGAGAGGGGGGCGCCCTAGGGTTTCCCCTAGGGGGGCCGGCGGCCAGGGCAGAGGGGGGGCGGCGGCCAAGGGCTGCGCCTGGCCCTAGGGTTTCCCCCCCTAGGTGCCTTGCCCCCCACTCCAAGGGGTGCGGCTGCCCTAGGGGGTCCAGCCCCCTTAGCCGCATGAGGAGAGGGCCCAGGGGGGGCGCACAGCCCTATGAGGGCTGTGGTGTCCCCCCTTGTGGCCCATTAGGCCCAGAAACACTTCCGGGACCCCCGAAACCCTTTTCGGTAATCCGCCGATTTCCCGATGCTCCCCGGAACACTTCCGGACTCCGAAACCTTTCATCCTATATATCAATCTTCGTCTCCGGACCATTCCGGAGACCCTCGTCACGTCCGGGATCTCATCCGGGACTCCGAACAACCTTCGGTAACCATGCATTGTTCTCACTAACAACCCTAGCGTCACCGAACCTTAAGTGTGTAGACCCTGCGGGTTCGGAAACCATGTAGACATGACCGAGACACTCCCAGGTCAATAACCAATAGCGGGATCTGGATACCCATATTGGTTCCCACATGTTTCTCGATGATCTCATCGGATGAACCATGATGTCAAGGATTCAGGCAATCCCGTATACAGTTCCCTTTGTCTCGTCGGTATGTTACTTGCCCGAGATTCGATCGTCGGTATCTCTATACCTAGTTCAATCTCGTTACCGGCAAGTCACTTTACTCGTTACCGTAATACATAATCCCGTGACCAACTACTTAGTCACTTTGAGCTCATTGAGATGACGTATTACCGAGTGGGCCCGGAGATACCTCTCCGTCACACGGAGTGACAAATCCCAGTCTCGATCCATGTCAACTCAACAGACACCATCGGAGATACTTGTAGAGTACCTTTATAGTCACCCAGTTACGTTGTGACGTTTGGCACACACAAAGCACTCCTACGGTGTCAGTGAGTTACATGATCTCATGGTCATAGGAACTTATACTTGACATGCAGAAAACTATAGCGATAACTGACACGATCAAAAGCTATGTTTAACGTTTGGGTCTCGTCCATCACATCATTCTCCTAATGATGTGATCCCGTTATCAAATGACAACTCATGTCTATGACCTGGAAACCGCGGTCATCTTTGATCAACGAGCTAGTCCTGTAGAGGCTCACTAGGGACACAAAGTCTGTCTATTCATCCACACATGTATTTGAGTTTCCAATCAATACAGTTATAGCATGGATAATAAACGATTATCATGAACAAGGAAATATAATAATAACTCTTTTATTATTGCCTCTAGGGCATATTTCCAACAGTCTCCCACTTGCACTAGAGTCAATAATCTAGCATTAAAAGGTAATGAATCTAACACCCATAGAGTCTTGGTGTTGATCGTGCTTAGCCCGTGGAAGAGGCTTAGTCAACGGATCTGCAACATTCAAATCCGTGTGTACTTTGCAAATGTTTATGTCCTCCTCCTTGACTGAATCGCGGATGGAATTGAAGCGTCGCTTTATGTGTCTGGTCCTCTTGTGAAACCTTGGTTCCTTGGCTAGAGCAATGGCACCAGTGTTGTCACAGAACAGAGTCATTGGGTTCAGTGCACTAGGCACAACTCCAAGATCTGTCATGAACTCCTTCATCCAGACACCTTCCTTTGCCGCCTCCGAGGCAGCTATATACTCCGCTTCACATGTAGAATCAGCTACCACGCTCTGCTTGGAACTGCACCAGCTTACCGCTCCCCCGTTGAGAATATATACGTATCCGGTTTGAGACTTAGAGTCATCCGGATCAGTGTCAAAGCTTGTATCGACGTAACCCTTTACGACGAGCTCTTGATCACCTCCATAAACGAGAAACATCTCCTTAGTCCTTTTCAGGTACTTTAGGATATTCTTGACCGCTGTCCAGTGATCCATACCAGGATTACTTTGAAACCTTCCGGCCATACTTATGGCAAGGCTGACATCTGGTCTCGTGCACAGCATTGCATACATGATAGAGCCTATGGCTGAAGCATAGGGGACGACACTCATCTTTTCTCTATCTTCCGCAGTCACTGGGCATTGAGTCTTACTCAACTTTGTACCTTGCAATACCGGCAAGAACCCCTTCTTGGATTGATCCATTTTGAACTTCTTCAAAACTTTATCAAGGTATGTACTTTGTGAAAGTCCTATCAAGCGTCTTGATCTATCTCTATAGATCTTGATGCCCAATATGAAAGCAGCTTCACCGAGATCCTTCATCGAAAAACTCTTGTTCAAATACCCCTTCTCGCTATCCAAAAATTCTATATTGTTTCCAATCAGCAATATGTCATCCACATATAATATTAGAAACGCTATAGAGCTCCCACTCACTTTCTTGTAAATACAAGCTTCATTGTAAACTTGTATAAACCCAAACGCTTTGATCACCTCATCAAAGCGAAGATTCCAACTCCGAGATGCTTGCACCAGCCCATAAATGGAACGCTGGAGCTTGCATACTTTGTCAGCATTCTCTGGATCGACAAAACCTTCTGGTTGCATCATATACAACTCTTCCTTAAGAAAACCGTTAAGGAACGCTGTTTTGACATCCATCTGCCAAATTTCATAATCAAAAATGCAGCTATTGCTAACATGATTCGGACGGATTTAAGCATCGCTACGGGTGAGAAAGTCTCATCGTAGTCAATCCCTTGAACTTGTGAAAAACCCTTTGCCACAAGTCGAGCTTTATACACGGTGACATTACCGTCAGCGTCCGTCTTCCTCTTAAAAATCCATTTATTCTGAATGGCCTTCCGCCCTTCAGGTAATACTTCCAAAGTTCATACTTTGTTTTCATACATGGATCCCATCTCGGATTTCATGGCCTCTAACCATTTGTCGGAATCCGGGCCCACCATCGCTTCTCCATAGCTCGTAGGTTCACCGTTGTCTAACAACATGACCTCCAAGACAGGGTTACCATACCACTCAGGTGCAGTGCGTACCCTTGTCGACCTACGAGGTTCGGTAGTAACTTGATCAGAAGCTCCTTGATCATCATCATTGGCTTCCTCTTCAACCTTTGCAGGCTCCACAAAAACATCTTTCTGCGCTGCGCTACTCTCTGGTTGAAGCAGAGGTTCAATAACCTCATCAAGTTCTACCTTCCTCCCACTCAATTCTTTCGAGAGAAACTCTTTCTCGAGAAAGGACCCGTTCTTAGCGACAAACACTTTGCCCTCGGATCTGAGATAGAAGGTGTACCCAACAGTTTCTTTTGGGTATCCTATGAAGACACATTTGTCCGCTTTGGGTTCGAGCTTTTCTGGCTGAAGCCTTTTGACATAAGCATCGCAACCCCAAACCTTGAGAAAAGACAACTTAGGTTTCTTACCAAACCACAGTTCATACGGTGTTGTCTCAACGGACTTAGATGGAGCCCTATTTAAAGTGAATGCAGCTGTCTCTAACGCATATCCCCAAAACGATAGTGGCAAATCGGCAAGAGACATCATAGAACGTACCATATCTAATAGGGTTCGATTACGACGTTCGGACACACCATTGCGCTGTGGTGTTCCAGGTGGCGTCAACTGTGAAACAATTCCACATTTTCTTAAGTGATCACCAAACTCATAACTCAGATATTCTCCCCCTCGATCAGATCGTAGGAACTTGATCTTCTTGTTACGATGATTTTCTACTTCACTCTGAAATTGCTTGAACTTTTCAAAAGTTTCAGACTTATGCTTCATCAAGTAAATATACCCATATCTACTTAAGTCGTCAGTGAAGGTGAGAAAATAACGATATCCACCGCGCGCCGTTACACTCATCGGACCGCACACATCAGTATGTATGATTTCCAATAAGTCACTTGCCCGTTCCATTGTCCCTGAAAACGGGGTCCTTGTCATCTTGCCCATGAGGCACGGCTCGCACGTGTCAAGTGATTCAAAATCAAGAGACTCCAAAAGTCCATCAGCATGGAGCTTCCTCATGCGTTTCACGCCGATATGACCCAGACGGCAGTGCCACAAGAAAGTGGTATTATCATTATCAACTCTACATCTTTTGGCATCAATGTTATGAACATGTGTATCATCGAGATTCAATAAGAATAAACCCCTAACTTCGGGTGCATGACCATAAAAGATATTACTCATATAAATAGAACAACCATTATTCTCTGACTTAAATGAGTAACCGTCTCGCAATAAACAAGATCCAGATATAATGTTCATGCTTAACGCATGCACTAAATAACAATTATTCAGGTTCATAACTAATCCCGATGGTAATCGAAGAGCGAGCGTGCCGACGGCGATCACATCAACCTTGGAACCATTTCCCACGCGCATCGTCACTTCGTCCTTCGCCAGCCTCCGTTTATTCCACAGTTCCTGTTTAGAGTTGCAAATGTGAGCAACCGAACCGGTATCAAATACCCAGGCACTACAACGAGAGTTGGTAAGGTACACATCAATAACATGTATATCACATATACCTTTGTTGTCGTTGGCCCCCTTCTTGTCCGCCAGATACTTGGGGCAGTTCCGCTTCCAGTGGCCGTTCCCCTTGCAATAGAAACACTCAGTCTCTGGCTTGGGCCCAGCCTTGGGTTTCTTCACTGGATTAGCAACTGCTTTGCCACCCTTCTTAGAGTTACCCTTCTTGCCCTTGCCATTCTTCTTGAAACTGGTGGTTTTATTGACCATCAACACTTGATACTCCTTCTGGATGTCTGCCTCAGCGACTTTCAGCATCGAAAACAGCTCGGCGATGGTCTTGTTCATCCCTTGCATGTTATACTGCTGCACGAAGCTCTTGTAGCTTGGAGGGAGTGACTGGAGAATTCTGTCAATGATAGCCTCATCCGGGAACACAAGTCCCAGATCAGCTACGCGGGTATAGTACCCAGACATCTTCAGTAAGTGCTCACTGACAGACGAATTCTCCTCCATCTTGCAAGCAAAGAATTTATCGGTGGTCTCATACCTCTCGATCTTAGCATTCTTTTCAAAGATGAACTTCAACTCCTGGTACATCTCATATGCACCATGACGTTCAAAACGCCTTTGAAGTCCTCCTTCCAAGCCGTACAACATGGCACACTGTACTATCGAATAGTCATCCGAACGTGTCTGCCAGACGTTCAAAACGTCTGCAGGGGCTGTTGGAGCGGGGGGGTCACCTAGCGGTGCATTTAGGACATAAACCTTTTGGGCAGCTGTGAGGATGATCCTCAGATTGCGGAGCCAGTCCACAAAGTTGCTCCCGTCATCTTTCAGTTTAGCTTTCTCTAGGAACGCATTAAAATTCAGGGGAGCTACTGCGCGAGCCATCTACAACAAAAGATTTGCAAAGACATTTTAGACTATTGTTCATGATAAGTGAGTTACTACCTAATCAAATTATTTATAACTCCCACTCAAATTGACATCCCTCTGGTCATTCGAGCGTGACATGATCCAAATTCACCAACCCAAGTCCGATCATCACGTGAGATGAGGTGGTGTCAATGGTGAACATCAACATGTTGATCATATCTACTATATGACTCATGCTCGACCTTTCGGTCCTCCGTGTTCCGAGGCCATGTCTGTACATGCTAGGCTCGTCAAGTCTAACCCGAGTGTTCTGCATGTGCAAAACTGGCTTGCACCCGTTGTATGCGAACGTAGAGTCTATCACACCCAATCATCACGTGGTGCTTCGAAACGACGAACCTTCGCAACGACGCACACTCGGGGGGAACACAATTTTATCTTGAAATTTTAGTGAAGGATCATCTTATAATGCTACCGTCGTCCTAAGCAAAATAAGATACATAAAAGGATTAACATCACATGCAAATCATAAGTGACATGATATGGCCATCAACTCGTGCTTTTGATCTCCATCTCCAAAGCACCGGCATGATCTCCATCGTCACCGGCGCCACACCATGATCCCCATCATCATGATCTCCATCATCGTGTCGCCATCGGGGTTGTCGGCGCCCACCATGCTCTTACTACTATTGCTACCGTTTAGCGATAAAGTAAAGCATTACAAAGCGCTTAATGATTGACACGCAGGTCATACAAAAATTAAAGACAACCCTATGGCTCCTGCCGGTTGCCGTATGCATCGACATGCAAGTCGATATTAACTATTACAACATGATCATCTCATACATCAAATATATCTCATCATGTCATTGGCCATATCATATCACATACATACCCTGCAAAAACAAGTTAGACGTCCTCTAATTTGTTGTTGCATGTTTTACGTGGCTGCTATGGGTATCTAGCAAGAACGCTTCTTACCTACGCAAAGCTACAACGGTGATATTCAAGTTGCTATTTAACCTTCTACAAGGACCGCCTTGTTCTATTCCGATTCAACTAAGATAGGAGAGACAGACACCCGCCAGCCATCTTATGCAACAAAAGTCACATGTCTGTCGATGGAACCGGTCTCATGTACGTGGACATGTAAAGTTGGTCCGGGCCGCTTCATCCCATAATACCGCTGAATCAAGAAAGACTAAGGAGGGCAGCAATTTAAACATCAACGCCCACAAACCCTTTTGTGTTCTACTCGAGAAAGCATCTACGCAAGATCCTAGCTCTGATGCCACTGTTGGGGAACGTTGCATGGAAAACAAAAAATTTTCTCTACGTTCACCAAGATCAATCTAGTAGATGCAACTACGAGGGGAGAGTAGGATCCACATACCCTTGTAGATCGCTAAGCGGAAGCGTTAAGAACGCGGTTGATGGAGTCGTACTCGCCGCGATTCAGATCGCCGAAGATCCTAGCACCGAAGCAACGGTGCCTCCGCGTTCTTCACACGTACGGCTCGGGGACGTCTCCTCCTTCTTGATCCAGCAAGGGGTGGAGGAGAGGTTGATGGAGAGACCGGCAGCACGACGGCGTGGTGGTGATGGTGGAGAAGGATTCCAGCAGGGCTTCGCCTAAGCACCGCGGGAGAAGAAGATGTTATGGGAGAGGGAGGGCAGCACCGAGGCACAAACATGTGTTGGCTGCCCTCCCTCTACCTCTCTATATATAGGGGGAAGGAGGAGAGGGGGGCGCCCTAGGGTTTCCCCTAGGGGGGCCGGCGGCCAGGGCAGAGGGGGGGCGGCGGCCAAGGGCTGCGCCTGGCCCTAGGGTTTCCCCCCCTAGGTGCCTTGCCCCCCACTCCAAGGGGTGCGGCTGCCCTAGGGGGTCCAGCCCCCTTAGCCGCATGAGGAGAGGGCCCAGGGGGGGCGCACAGCCCTATGAGGGCTGTGGTGTCCCCCCTTGTGGCCCATTAGGCCCAGAAACACTTCCGGGACCCCCGAAACCCTTTTCGGTAATCCGCCGATTTCCCGATGCTCCCCGGAACACTTCCGGACTCCGAAACCTTTCATCATATATATCAATCTTCGTCTCCGGACCATTCCGGAGACCCTCGTCACGTCCGGGATCTCATCCGGGACTCCGAACAACCTTCGGTAACCATGCACTGTTCTCACTAACAACCCTAGCGTCACCGAACCTTAAGTGTGTAGACCCTGCGGGTTCGGAAACCATGTAGACATGACCGAGACACTCCCAGGTCAATAACCAATAGCGGGATCTGGATACTCATATTGGTTCCCACATGTTTCTCGATGATCTCATCGGATGAACCACGATGTCAAGGATTCAGGCAATCCCGTATACAGTTCCCTTTGTCTCGTCGGTATGTTACTTGCCCGAGATTCGATCGTCGGTATCTCTATACCTAGTTCAATCTCGTTAACGGCAAGTCTCTTTACTCGTTACCGTAATACATAATCCCGTGACCAACTACTTAGTCACTTTGAGCTCATTGAGATGACGTATTACCGAGTGGGCCCGGAGATACCTCTCCGTCACACGGAGTGACAAATCCCAGTCTCGATCCATGTCAACTCAACAGACACCATCGGAGATACTTGTAGAGTACCTTTATAGTCACCCAGTTACGTTGTGACGTTTGGCACACACAAAGCACTCCTACGGTGTCAGTGAGTTACATGATCTCATGGTCATAGGAACTTATACTTGACATGCAGAAAACTATAGCGATAACTGACACGATCAAAAGCTATGTTTAACGTTTGGGTCTCGTCCATCACATCATTCTCCTAATGATGTGATCCCGTTATCAAATGACAACTCATGTCTATGACCTGGAAACCGCGGTCATCTTTGATCAACGAGCTAGTCCTGTAGAGGCTCACTAGGGACACAAAGTCTGTCTATTCATCCACACATGTATTTGAGTTTCCAATCAATACAGTTATAGCATGGATAATAAACGATTATCATGAACAAGGAAATATAATAATAACTCTTTTATTATTGCCTCTAGGGCATATTTCCAACAGTCTCCCACTTGCACTAGAGTCAATAATCTAGCATTACAAGGTAATGAATCTAACACCCATAGAGTCTTGGTGTTGATCATGCTTAGCCCGTGGAAGAGGCTTAGTCAACGGATCTGCAACATTCAAATCCGTGTGTACTTTGCAAATACTTATGTCCTCCTCCTTGACCGAATCGCGGATGGAATTGAAGCGTCGCTTTATGTGTCTGGTCCTCTTGTGAAACCTTGGTTCCTTGGCTAGAGCAATGGCACCAGTGTTCTCACAGAACAGAGTCATTGGGTTCAGTGCACTAGGCACAACTCCAAGATCTGTCATGAACTCTTTCATCCAGACACCTTCCTTTGCCGCCTCCGAGGCAGCTATATACTCCGCTTCACATGTAGAATCAGCTACCACGCTCTGCTTGGAACTGCACCAGCTTACCGCTCCCCCGTTGAGAATATATACGTATCCGGTTTGAGACTTAGAGTCATCCGGATCAGTGTCAAAGCTTGCATCGACGTAACCCTTTACGACGAGCTCTTGATCACCTCCATAAACGAGAAACATCTCCTTAGTCCTTTTCAGGTACTTTAGGATATTCTTGACCGCTGTCCAGTGATCCATACCAGGATTACTTTGAAACCTTCCGGCCATACTTATGGCAAGGCTGACATCTGGTCTTGTGCACAGCATTGCATACATGATAGAGCCTATGGGTGAAGCATAGGGGACGACACTCATCTTTTCTCTATCTTCCGCTGTCACTGGGCATTGAGTCTTACTCAACTTTGTACCTTGCAATACCGGCAAGAACCCCTTCTTGGATTGATCCATTTTGAACTTCTTCAAAACTTTATCAAGGTATGTACTTTGTGAAAGTCCTATCAAGCGTCTTGATCTATCTCTATAGATCTTGATGCCCAATATGAAAGCAGCTTCACCGAGATCCTTCATCGAAAAACTCTTGTTCAAATACCCCTTCACGCTATCCAAAAATTCTATATTGTTTCCAATCAGCAATATGTCATCCACATATAATATCAGAAACGCTATAGAGCTCCCACTCACTTTCTTGTAAATACAAGCTTCATTGTAAACTTGTATAAACCCAAACGCTTTGATCACCTCATCAAAGCGAAGATTCCAACTCCGAGATGCTTGCACCAGCCCATAAATGGAACGCTGGAGCCTGCATACTTTGTCAGCATTCTTTGGATCGACAAAACCTTCTGGTCATTCGAGCGTGACATGATCCAAATTCACCAACCCAAGTCCGATCATCACGTGAGATGAGGTGGTGTCAATGGTGAACATCAACATGTTGATCATATCTACTATATGACTCATGCTCGACCTTTCGGTCCTCCGTGTTCCGAGGCCATGTCTGTACATGCTAGGCTCGTCAAGTCTAACCCGAGTGTTCTGCATGTGCAAAACTGGCTTGCACCCGTTGTATGCGAACGTAGAGTCTATCACACCCGATCATCACGTGGTGCTTCGAAACGACGAACCTTCGCAACGGCGCACACTCGGGGGGAACACAATTTTATCTTGAAATTTTAGTGAAGGATCATCTTATAATGCTACCGTCGTCCTAAGCAAAATAAGATGCATAAAAGGATTAACATCACATGCAAATCATAAGTGACATGATATGGCCATCAACTCGTGCTTTTGATCTCCATCTCCAAAGCACCGGCATGATCTCCATCGTCACCGGCGCCACACCATGATCCCCATCATCATGATCTCCATCATCGTGTCGCCATCGGGGTTGTCGGTGCCCACCATGCTCTTACTACTATTGCTACCGTTTAGCGATAAAGTAAAGCATTACAAAGCGCTTATTGATTGACACGCAGGTCATACAAAAATTAAAGACAACCCTATGGCTCCTGCCGGTTGCCGTATGCATCGACATGCAAGTCGATATTAACTATTACAACATGATCATCTCATACATCAAATATATCTCATCATGTCATTGGCCATATCATATCACATACATACCCTGCAAAAACAAGTTAGACGTCTTCTAATTTGTTGTTGCATGTTTTACGTGGCTGCTATGGGTATCTAGCAAGAACGCTTCTTACCTACACAAAACCACAACGGTGATATTCAAGTTGCTATTTAACCTTCTACAAGGACCGCCTTGTTCTATTCCGATTCAACTAAGATAGGAGAGACAGACACCCGCCAGCCATCTTATGCAACAAAAGTCACATGTCTGTCGATGGAACCGGTCTCATGTACGTGGACATGTAAAGTTGGTCCGGGCCGCTTCATCCCATAATACCGCTGAATCAAGAAAGACTAAGGAGGGCAGCAATTTAAACATCAACACCACAAACCCTTTTGTGTTCTACTCGAGAAAGCATCTACGCAAGAACCTAGCTCATGATGCCACTGTTGGGGAACATTGCATGGAAAACAAAAAATTTTCTCTACGTTCACCAAGATCAATCTAGGAGATGCAACTACGAGGGAAGAGTAGGATCCACATACCCTTGTAGATCGCTAAGCGGAAGCGTTAAGAACGCGGTTGATGGAGTCGTACTCGCCGCGATTCAGATCGCCGAAGATCCTAGCACCGAAGCAACGGTGCCTCCGCGTTCTTCACACGTACGGCTCGGGGATGTCTCCTCCTTCTTGATCCAGCAAGGGGTGGAGGAGAGGTTGATGGAGAGACCGGCAGCACGACGGCGCGGTGGTGATGGTGGAGAAGGATTCCAGCAGGGCTTCGCCTAAGCACCGCGGGAGAAGAAGCGGTATTATGGGAGAGGGAGGGCAGCACCGAGGCACAAACGTGTGTTGGCTGCCCTCCCTCTACCTCTCTATATATAGGGGGAAGGAGGAGAGGGGGGCGCCCTAGGGTTTCCCCTAGGGGGGCCGGCGGCCAGGGCAGAGGGGGGGCGGCGGCCAAGGGCTGCGCCTGGCCCTAGGGTTTCCCCCCCTAGGTGCCTTGCCCCCCACTCCAAGGGGTGCGGCTGCCCTAGGGGGTCCAGCCCCCTTAGCCGCATGAGGAGAGGGCCCAAGGGGGGGGGCGCACAGCCCTATGAGGGCTGTGGTGTCCCCCCTTGTGGCCCATTAGGCCCAGAAACACTTCCGGGACCCCCGAAACCCTTTTCGGTAATCCGCCGATTTCCCGATGCTCCCCGGAACACTTCCGGACTCCGAAACCTTTCATCCTATATATCAATCTTCGTCTCCGGACCATTCCGGAGACCCTCGTCACGTCCGGGATCTCATCCGGGACTCCGAACAACCTTCGGTAACCATGCACTGTTCTCACTAACAACCCTAGCGTCACCGAACCTTAAGTGTGTAGACCCTGCGGGTTCGGAAACCATGTAGACATGACCGAGACACTCCCAGGTCAATAACCAATAGCGGGATCTGGATACCCATATTGGTTCCCACATGTTTCTCGATGATCTCATCGGATGAACCACGATGTCAAGGATTCAGGCAATCCCGTATACAGTTCCCTTTGTCTCGTCGGTATGTTACTTGCCCGAGATTCGATCGTCGGTATCTCTATACCTAGTTCAATCTCGTTACTGGCAAGTCTCTTTACTCGTTACCGTAATACATAATCCCGTGACCAACTACTTAGTCACTTTGAGCTCATTGAGATGACGTATTACCGAGTGGGCCCGGAGATACCTCTCCGTCACACGGAGTGACAAATCCCAGTCTCGATCCATGTCAACTCAACAGACACCATCGGAGATACCTGTAGAGTACCTTTATAGTCACCCAGTTACGTTGTGACGTTTGGCACACACAAAGCACTCCTACGGTGTCAGTGAGTTACATGATCTCATGGTCATAGGAACTTATACTTGACATGCAGAAAACTATAGCGATAACTGACACGATCAAAAGCTATGTTTAACGTTTGGGTCTCGTCCATCACATCATTCTCCTAATGATGTGATCCCGTTATCAAATGACAACTCATGTCTATGACCTGGAAACCGCGGTCATCTTTGATCAACGAGCTAGTCCTGTAGAGGCTCACTAGGGACACAAAGTCTGTCTATTTATCCACACATGTATTTGAGTTTCCAATCAATACAATTATAGCATGGATAATAAACGATTATCATGAACAAGGAAATATAATAATAACTCTTTTATTATTGCCTCTAGGGCATATTTCCAACACCTGGAGGGGGGAAACGGACGCGTGGGGTCTACACGGAGGGGATCTTGCTGTGGATCTGTCCCGGATGTTTCTCCAGGCTGTTCCTATGGGCTGACCTAACACAACCGGGCGGGGAGGTCCACTGGTCAAAGCCCGTCCGCGCAAAGTCAAAGGGCTAGATCCCGTGGTCCAACGCTACAGGGTTAGGCGGGACGGGGGCACTGGGGGGTAGCAATGCCACCGGAGCGTCGCACCGGGACCTCATACATGCGTGGTGGTGTGGTGGCATGTCCGAAGAGGCGGGACGCGTGTCCGGTGTGTGCCCCCCCTCACGGACGGCGCCGCCGCCGGCACCTGGAGGGGGGAAACGGACGCGTGGGGTCTACACGGAGGGGATCTTGCTGTGGATCTGTCCCGGATGTTTCTCCAGGCTGTTCCTATGGGCTGACCTAACACAACCGGGCGGGGAGGTCCACTGGTCAAAGCCCGTCCGCGCAAAGTCAAAGGGCTAGATCCCGTGGTCCAACGCTACAGGGTTAGGCGGGACGGGGGCACTGGGGGGGTAGCAATGCCACCGGAGCGTCGCACCGGGCCCTCATACATGCGTGGTGGTGTGGTGGCATGTCCGAAGAGGCGGGACGCGTGTCCGGTGTGTGCCCCCCCTCACGTACGGCGCCGCCGCCGGCACCTGGTGTTGGGGAACGTTGCATGGAAAACAAAAAAAATTTCTCTACGTTCACCAAGATCAATCTAGTAGATGCAACTACGAGGGGAGAGTAGGATCCACATACCCTTGTAGATCGCTAAGCGGAAGCGTTATGAACGCGGATGATGGAGTCGTACTCGCCGCGATTCAGATCGCCGAAGATCCTAGCACCGAAGCAACGGTGCCTCCGCGTTCTTCACACGTACGGCTCGGGGACGTCTCCTCCTTCTTGATCCAGCAAGGGGTGGAGGAGAGGTTGATGGAGAACCGGCAGCACGACGGCGTGGTGGTGATGGTGGAGGAGAATTCCAGCAGGGCTTCGCCTAAGCACCGCGGGAGAAGAAGATGTTGTGGGAGAGGGAGGGCAGCACCGAGGCACGAACTTGTGTTTGCTGCCCTCCCTTTGCCTCACTATATATAGGGGGGGTGGAGAGGTGAGGGCGCCCTAGGGTTTCCCCCCTAGGGGCCGGCGGCTAGGGCAAGGGGGGGCGGCGGCCAGGGCCAGGCCCTAGGGTTTCCCCCCCTAGGTGCCTTGCCCCCCACTCCAAAGGGGTGCGGCTGCCCTAGGGGGTCCCACCCCCTTAGCCGCATGAGGAGAGGGCCCAGGGGGGGGCGCACAGCCCCCTGAGGGCTGTGGTGTCCCCCCTTGTGGCCCATTAGGCCCAGAACTTCTTCCGGACCCCCCGAAAACCTTTCCGGTACTCCGCCGATTTCCCGATGCTCCCCGGAACACTTCCGGACTCCGAAACCTTTCATCCTATATATCAATCTTCGTCTCCGGACCATTCCGGAGACCCTCGTCATGTCCGGGATCTCATCCGGGACTCCGAACAACCTTCGGTAACCATGCACTTTTCTCACTAACAACCCTAGCGTCACCGAACCTTAAGTGTGTAGACCCTGCGGGTTCGGAAACCATGTAGACATGACCGAGACACTCCCAGGTCAATAACCAATAGCGGGATCTGGATACCCATATTGGTTCCCACATGTTTCTCGATGATCTCATCGGATGAACCACGATGTCAAGGATTCAGGCAATCCCGTATACAGTTCCCTTTGTCTCGTCGGTATGTTACTTGCCCGAGATTCGATCGTCGGTATCTCTATACCTAGTTCAATCTCGTTACCGGCAAGTCTTTTTACTCGTTACCGTAATACATAATCCCGTGACCAACTACTTAGTCACTTTGAGCTCATTGAGATGACGTATTACCGAGTGGGCCCGGAGATACCTCTCCGTCACACGGAGTGACAAATCCCAGTCTCGATCCATGTCAACTCAACAGACACCATCGGAGATACCTGTAGAGTACCTTTATAGTCACCCAGTTACGTTGTGACGTTTGGCACACACAAAGCACTCCTACGGTGTCAGTGAGTTACATGATCTCATGGTCATAGGAACTTATACTTGACATGCAGAAAACTATAGCGATAACTGACACGATCAAAAGCTATGTTTAACGTTTGGGTCTCGTCCATCACATCATTCTCCTAATGATGTGATCCCGTTATCAAATGACAACTCATGTCTATGACCTGGAAACCGCGGTCATCTTTGATCAACGAGCTAGTCCTGTAGAGGCTCACTAGGGACACAAAGTCTGTCTATTCATCCACACATGTATTTGAGTTTCCAATCAATACAGTTATAGCATGGATAATAAACGATTATCATGAACAAGGAAATATAATAATAACTCTTTTATTATTGCCTCTAGGGCATATTTCCAACAATATCCGGCTCGGTATGCTTTAGCCACGATAGTCCGAGAGGAAGCATGGTGGCCGCAAAGTCCCCAAGTGGATTTCATCCAAGATCAGTCGACCTTTCTCTGGATCGATGCAGCGCTGGGCGATTCCCGTGATGCTTTCTCTGTAGAGCTGACCTTGAATGACTGTGAACGCTTTGGATCGGCGGACGATCTGGCGCGCTTCTTCTTCATCTCCTGGGAGTTCTTGTCTGAGCAGATATGATATATATGGAACGGTCCAATCAGGTGTGATCACTAGGACCTCCATGATCAAGTCGACCACGGCAGGTACTTCGACCTCAGTCGGATCCGTCGCGCTGACTGGCTGCGGGGGCTCTTCCGTGAAGGGGTCGTCTTTGACAGAGGGAGTGTGCAGATGCTCTAGGAACACATTCTTGGGTATGGACCTCCGAGTCGACCCAATTTTGGCGAGATCGTCGGCTAGCTGATGCTTTGCTCTGGGCACATGATGGAGCTCTAAGCCTTCGTACTTCCTTTCAAGCTTTCGCACTGCACTGCAATAACTGGTCATTGTCGGGCTCCTGACGTCCCATTCTTTCATTACTTGGTTCACCACTAGGTCGGAATCACCGTAGACCATCAGGCGACGGACGCCGAGTGAGATGGCCATACGCAACCCATACAAGCTTCGTATTCAGCCTCGTTGTTTGATGAATCAAAATGGATCTGAAGGACGTAGCTGAGCTTGTCGCCCCTGGGAGAGATCAGGACCACGCCTGCGCCGGATTCGTTCAGCATTTTGGACCCATCGAAGAACATAGTCCAATGATCCGACTGGACTTGAGTCGGAAGCTCTTGTTCTATCCACTCAGCCACAAAATCCGCTATGGCCTGAGACTTGATAGCTTTCTTCGCTTCGAACTTGATATCTAACGGAAGAAGTTCAATCGCCCATTTTGCCACTCGACCGGTTGCATCTCGGTTGTTTAGTATCTCTGATAATGGGGCGTCGCTGACGACTGAGATTGAGTGATCCGAGAAATAATGGGCAACCTTTTTTGCGGTCAAGTAAATCCCGTACACAAGCTTTTGGTAATGTGGATACCTTTGCTTGGAGGGAGTTAAAACTTCAGATATGTAATAGACTGGGCGTTGGACTTTGTATGCCTTGCCCTCTTCTTCCCGCTCGACCGTGAGTACAGTACTGACGACTTGTCCGGTGGCAGTAATGTACAATAGAAGAGGCTCTCCGCTGACTGGGGCAGCGAGCACCGGCTGGGTGGACAGCGGGGCTTTGAGTTCCTGAAATGCTGCTTCGGCTTCGGGATTCCACTCGAACTTGTTGGATTTCTTCATGAGTCGGTAGAGAGGCAATGCCTTCTCCCCGAGACGAGAAATGAATCGACTCAATGCAGCCAAGCAACCAGTAAGCTTCTGAACATCGTGTATACGCTCGGGGCGTTTCATTCGGAGGATGGCGCTGACCTTCTCTGGGTTGGCGTCAATTCCCCGTTCGAAAACGAGAAAACCGAGCAGCTTGTCACCAGGAACTCCAAATGTACACTTTGACGGGTTGAGCTTGATATCGTAGCTTCTGAGGTTCGCGAATGTCTCAGCGAGGTCGGTCAGCAGGTCGGAACCTTTTCGTGACTTGATCATGATGTCATCCATGTACGCCTAGACGTTCCGACTGATTTGCTTTATTAAGCACTTCTGGATCATGCGCATGAAGGTGGCGCCGGCATTTTTGAGGCCGAAAGGCATGGTGACATAACAAAAACACCCGAAAGGGGTGATGAAAGCTGTCTTTATTTCATCAGGCCCATACAGACGGATCTGATGGTACCCGGAATACGCGTCCAGAAAGGACAAACGCTCACATCCCGCGGTCGAGTCGACTATCTGATCGATGCGGGGAAGAGGAAAATGATCTTTTGGGCAGGCCCGATTGATGTGCTTGAAATCGATGCACATGCGGAGAGACTTGTCCTTCTTGGGGACCATGACGACGTTGGCAAGCCACTCGGAGTGGTATATCTCGCGGATGAACTCTACTGCTAGGAGTCGAGCCACCTCTTCGCCAATCGCCTTTCGCTTCTCCGTAGCGGATCGACGGAGATGTTCCTTCACAGGTTTCACCTTCGGGTCGACTCGCAAATGGTGCTCAGCCAGCCCCCCTGGGCACACCCGGCATGTCCGATGGTTTCCATGCAAAGATGTCCTAGTTCTCACGGAGGAACTGGATGAGCGCTTCTGCCTATTTGCTGTCGAGGGTGGTGGAGATGTGGGTCGGCGCTGCGTTGGGGTCGGTGGGGTGGATGTGCACGGGTTTTGTGTCCCTGGCCGACTGAAAAGCTGACTTGGAAGCCGGCTTCTTTGCCCTTAGCAGGTCGCCTGGATCCACTTGCTTCTGGTACTCCTCCATCTCTACTGCTGCCATCTGCTCGTCGGCGATCTTCGAGCCTTTCTGGAAGCATTCTTCCGCTTTCTGCCGGTTCCCAGTGATGGTTATGACGCCGTTGGGTCCCGGCATCTTCAGCTTGAGGTAGACGTAACATGGTCGAGCCATGAACCTGGCATAGGCTGGCCTACCCAGGATGGCGTGATAGGCGCTGTTAAAGTCCACCACTTCGAACGTCAGCTTCTCCCTTCGGTAGTTCTTGGACTCACCAAAGACGACGTCGAGTGAGATCTGGCCAAGTGAGTCGGCTTTCTTCCCGGGGATTACCCCATGGAACCTCATGTTACTTTCCCTTAGCTTGGACATCGGAATGCCCATATCCCGAAGGGTCGCTGCATATAGGATATTCAAGCCACTACCTCCATCCATCAGAACTCTGGTCAGGCGAGTGACTTCGACCACTGGGTCAACCACCAACGCCTGCCGTCCAGGGGTGGCGATGTGCGCTGGATGGTCGGACTGGTCAAATGTGATGGGGGTCTTCGACCATTTCAGGAACGTGGGGGTCGCCGGAGCAACCATGTTTACTTCTCTGTTGATGATCTTCAGTCGACTTTTGCTCTCGACGTCTGCAAAAATCACCAAGGTGGAGTTGATGCGGGGGTATCCTCCATCCCCTTCCTTCTCTTCAGACTCTTCTGATTCCTTCTCTTTCTCAGTCGACTGATCCTTCTGGAAACTCTGGATCAAGAGTCGACACTGTCGAGTGGTGTGCTTGGGATACACCAAGTTTCCCTCTTCTTCTTTCTTTGTGTGTATGGGACACGGCTGGTCGAGCATATCATCTCCTGCCTGACCCTTTCCTTTCTTGGGGGCCCAGGAGCCTTTGGGCTTCCCTTTGCCCTTCCCTTGGTTAACCACTACAGCCTCCCCCTGAGTGGCTGGGTCGGCTTTACGCTTGTTCTTTCGATTGTGATTCTGGTCGTCCTGTCCGACTGGTTTCTTGCTGCTACGGAGCCGGTCGGCCTCTTCGCCGTTGGCGTACCGACTGGCAATTTCCATCATCCGCGACAGGGACATGTCGCCTGTTCGGCCAAACTTCAGATTCAACTCTCGATTGCGCACGCCTTCCTTGAAAGCACACACCGTCTGGTGCTCAGAGACGTTTTCCACGTGTGATGCAAAGTGGTCCACCGCTGAATGTAGTCCCTCAAAGTTTCACTCGGCTTCTGCGTGCAATGCTGAAGCTCCGCGAGTCCAGCGGGTCGCTTGCAGGTGCCTTCGAAGGTCCGAACGAAAACTCGAGCGAGCTCTTCCCAACTGTATATGCTCCTGGGGGCTAATTGGTTGAGCCACGCCCGAGCGGAGCCTCCTAGCATCAAGGGGAGGTGTTTCATGGCCACGTCGTCGTTGCCTCCTCCGATCTGCACGGCCACTCGGTAGTCTTCCAGCCAAGTGTCCGGCTTCGACTCACCGGTGAATTTGCTTACTCCGGCCGCCAGCCTGAAGTTCGGGGGGATCTCCGCGGCCCTGATTGCGCTGCAGAAACATTCGGGCCCGGAGGCCGGCGCTCGGCTGCCGCTGGGTTGGTCTCCACCTCGCTCGTCCCTGGATGCCCGGTTACGGTCGACCCGACCTTGCACAAGGATGGACCTCGCATCGAAGCCCGACCGCCGGGGATCTGGGGGAATCCTACGCTCGTCGTCTCGCAGGCGCCTGCCCACGTGTCGCGGGGGCGAGTGTGACCCACTCCCCGGAGGAGGGGTAGGTGCTCGACGGCGGTCGTAGCGTCCGTGTCGACGGTCGAGTGGATCGTCGTTCCGACCCAGGAGCCGGTCATGCCGCGGACCATGTTCCTCGCGCCTCGGGGGCGATCTTGGACTATGGGCCGACCACACGGTGTCAGCAGCCACCGATCTGCTGTGAATCCTATTGCGTGACTGAGAGACAGCCGCATTCTGCTCTTCAGCCGTTCGGAGCAAAGCTCGGATCTGCTGAAGACCTCTCCCAGCTTCCGACTAGGAGGGTTGAATCGACTCCGCGATACGAGCCGCGGCCTCGAGGTTTTGGACTGGTGTGCGGAACACATGAGTCTCGCGCTGACGCGATTGCCGCGGCCGTCGACTGGACTCGGGGGCCAGTCGGTGGGCCTCTTCGTCGAGTGAACGTTGGACGTTTTCCAGGCGCGCGCGCTCGGCCAAGGTGGCCACGCGCGTGGCTTCGAGAGCCAAAGCTTCTGGGGAATCCCCCACGATGGGGGTGAAGAGAGCATCTCCGTTGCGGCGACAAAGCTCAGCTCTTTGCTCGGAGGTGAGGGGCTGAGGGATGTAACCGTCGTTGTCGTGCGCCCGATCGCCACCGCTGCCGCCGTTCTCCCACGAGGAAAACCTGGCGGGCTGCGGCGCGGATCGACCATGAGGATTTCCGCCGCGGGATCGCTGCTCCCGCACTCGAAAACGGAATCTTCGAGCCCGGTTGACTGATCGGCCGACCCGTAAAGATAACCGTCGGGCTCAATGGCCGCGACTTGCGGGGTGGCCGTTTGACGAGCCACCGCATGTTTCACCCACCGCTGGAGCCGTGAACGAACGGATCGCTTACGGCGGCGTCCAGCGGGGATGGTGGACGATGAGTACCGGGTCGACGGCTGTAGAAGGAGGACGCCGCCGGCTCCGGCGGGAAAGTGTGTGGCTCCGCGGGCGGGTAGAGCTTCAACATCGAGAGGGGCTTCCTGGAGCCACGCGGAGTCGTCGGCGATGAAGACCAGCGCGCCGAGCCGGATCTCATGGCCCGACGCCAAAGCGCCGCCTGACACCATGATGAAAGTGGTCGGGGAATAGATCGCAACTTCACCAAATGTCGCTAAGACGCCTCGCCCCACGGTGGGCGCCAACTGTCGTGGTTCTAAGTCTGAAAGTAAGGGTAGGGGGTACGAATGGAGAGGCAAGGTTCTAGCTATGACGAGGTTGTACACAGAGTGTTTAGCGAGTTCAGGCCCTTCTCGGAGGAAGTAAAAACCCTACGTCTCGATGCCCGGAGGCTTGGTCGACTGATGTGTGTATGTATGTGTTACAGAGGTGCGAACCCTTGTTCTGGAGGAGGGGGTGACTTATATAGTGTGCCAGGACCCCAGCCATGCTCCACGTTACCAAGGGCTTAAAGGTACATTAAGGCAGGCGTTACTGATAACGCCTGCAGTAAAGGATAATTAAGATATTTACTACAGAGAGTAAATATCTGACCGTTGCTGTTCCAAGGGGCACTTGGTCTTCGGGAGTCGAGTGCTCGGTCCGGTCGAGTGGAATTGAGTCGTCTTGCGCACATGGGTCGGTCGAGTGAAGTGCCTCTTTGGACCGTCTCAGTCGACTGTCTCCACTGCCAAGGGTCTTGTCTTTTGATCTCCTAGGGTAGTGACCTTGGGTGGGGCACTTTGGTCTGGCCTATGACCCTACCCTAGGTCCGTAACCTCGTCAGAGCCGGCTGGTAGCCACCGTAGATCACCGGTGTACTGTATGGCGCCGCAGGTGTGTTGCAGAGAGCCGCGGACGATGTACTGGACGAAGTCACAGGCGCGGCCGCATAGTGCCACGTAGATGACGCAGAGTAGTGCCCGGCTGCGGCTCCTGCGGGCGACGCGCCGTGTTGCATAGGGTTGTAGACGTGTGGCTCGTAGCCATGCGCGGGCGGCGGGGTAAAGCCAGCCATCTGGAACGGTGCAACAGTATGCAGCCCGTAGCCTTATGCTAACGAGGCAGGAGTGTGCGGCCCGTGGCCATGCTGGGGCATGCATGGTCTTGCATGCAGCGGGGCAGAGGAGGTGGATTTAGTGATGATCGGTCCGGCGACGGCGGCGTCAGATGCAATCGTCCCGAGCGGAACAGAGACAGAAGTCATTGATCGAAGACCTAAATTGATACCATACCCTAGGATCGTAAGTTTGATACCATGTAGAATTCTATTGAATAACTATTAAATAATTGTTGATGCAATATTGTGCTAGTACAAGAGGTATATATAAGAGCCAAGCCGCACCTGACCTAGCTCTATTACAAATCGCGTAGGAGTTCCAATCCTATTACAAGTTGTATTCTAACAGCACCGGCCAACGTCGGAGGTCCAGCAGCTGGGCTAGCTACAGCAAGTCAGAGCTAGCCCCAACTCTGCCCCTAGCGATCTATCCCGGTGTCCTCCATCTGATGTGGCGGCGCTAGCCACGGCGGCGAGCCGGCCAGTGGCGACCTAGCGGCGGCTACAATTGAGCTACCGGCTGCTGCGATGGTTGGCCAGTCCAACTCCAGCCTGCTGAAATAGTATATGGTTCGAAATTTTAAATTTTTGTGTGCACTTCATTAATTTGGCCCGCCCAATTTTTTCCTTGTAGCTCCGCCACTGCCTACACCCGTCGCTTGCCTTCGTGTCATATACGTATAGCCTTCTAGCTAGCTAGTCTAGTTGAAGAGAAATTCAGCTACTCACATGATGATCTATGTTATCCCTTGTCAAGTCATGCAAATATACTTTCACCTACCACTCTAAGGCATGTAAAATGGTTGATAAGATAGTTTTATTTTAAATTTTGCATATTAATATTAGAGATAACAAAAAAATATGTCTACAATGGGTCATCTCTTATAGGGTGTTTGGATACGTTTTAGTCTCATGACTAAAAGTAGTGGGACTAAAATTTGCTAGCCTCACCCATGCTTGGATGCAAATACTAAAGAGACTAAAATCAAGTTAATGAGCATTTATTATCTTCCAAACCCTCCCATTCAGAACTTGCATGTGTTAAAGGAGAAGAGTTAAATGAGGAGAGAGAGGACTAATTCACATTTTAGTAGGGGTACCCCTGACTAAAAGATTTTAGTCTCAAGACTAGTTTTAGCCCCTCTTTAGTCAGGGGTGCTTGGAACTTTAGCCTCTTAAAAGAGACTATTTTTAGTCAGACTAGTTTTAGTCTCTTGGATCCAAGCAGGGCCTTAGCCTTATCTTCAATAATTAGTTGTTCATAAAAACGTGAAAAGACATATTGTGCTAAGAGATCATCTCTTGTCTTCTCTTAAATCTTTTCTTATGATTTCTCTTTCCTCCACCTCATCATTTATCTTAGTTTTTTTTATAAATCATTTATCTTACGTGACACTCTCAAGGTCGAACCATTGTACATGCCACCTCTCCTTGATTTTCA
>LR738712.1:661574923-661598723 GCA_902687465.1 Secale cereale
CCCCCCCCCCCCCCCCACATAAAACCACGGCATTGTAGCAGATGTAGCTATCAGATGATCGCCGGTGCACTGTGCACGTCCACTCACCTCATCCTCACGGCCACCACCCACGTCCTGTCGGCCCCAATGGCCAACTTGCTCGCCATCCCAATCATCGTCATCCTCCATGTCGGCCTCATCATGCCGATCGCTGTCTCCGCCGCAGCCGCCGCCATGGCAGCAGGAGCAGCAGCGCCAGTGCTGGCCGACGACCGGTCCGCGCTCCTCGGTTTCCTCTCCGGCGTCTCGGCCGACCCCGGCGGCGCCCTCGCTGACTGGGGTCGCTCGCCGCGGTTTTGCAACTGGACCGGCGTCGCTTGTGGCCGCACGCGGCGCGTCACGCAGCTGGTGCTCAGCGGCCGCGGGATACGCGGCGTGGTCTCCCCGGCGCTCGGGCAGCTGTCTTTCCTCACGGTGCTTGATTTGTCCAGCAACGCATTCGCCGGGGAGATCCCGGGGGAGATTGCCGCGCTGTCGAGGCTGACGCAGTTGAGCCTGACGAACAACCTGCTCGAGGGCGCGATCCCCGCCGGCATCGGTCTCCTCCGGGAGCTGTACTACCTCGACCTCAGCGGAAACCAGCTCTCCGGCGGCATCCCGGGCACGCTCTTCTGCAACTGCTCTGCGCTGCAGTACATGGACCTCGCCAACAACTCCCTTGCCGGAGACATCCCGTACCCCGGCGAGTGCCGCCTCCCCAGCCTCCGCTACCTCCTCCTCTGGTCTAACGAACTGTCCGGCCCGATCCCGCCGGCGCTGTCCAACTCAGCCATTCTCGAGTGGGTCGATTTCGAGTCCAACTACCTGGCCGGCGAGCTGCCGTCGCAGGTGTTCGACAGATTGCCGCGGCTCCAGTACCTCTACCTCTCCTACAACAACCTCTCCAGCCACGACGGCAACACCAACCTGGATCCCTTTTTCCACTCCCTACGCAACTGTACTCGCCTGCAGGAGCTCGAGCTCGCCGGTAACGGCCTCGGCGGCAGGCTGCCGCCGTTCATCGGCGAGCTCTCGCGCAGCTTCCGGCAGATCCACCTCGAGGACAACGCCATCTCGGGCTCCATACCGCCCAACATCTTCGGCCTCGTCAACCTCACGTACCTCAACCTCTCCAATAACCTCATCAACGGCTCCATCCCGCCGGACTTATCGCGCATGCGGCGGCTCGAGCAGCTGTACCTCTCCAACAACCTCCTCTCCGGCGAGATTCCCCGGTCCATCGGTGAGCTCCCGCACCTCGGCCTCCTCGACCTCTCCGGCAACCGCCTCGCCGGCGCCATCCCGGACACGTTCTCCAAGCTCACGCAACTCAGGAGGCTGATGCTGCACCACAACCGCCTTGCCGGTGCCATTCCGCCGAGCCTCGGGGACTGCGACAACCTCGAAATCCTCGACCTCGCCTACAATGGCCTCCAAGGCGAGATCCCGTCGCACGTCGCCGCCATGAGCAACCTCAAGCTGTACCTGAACCTCTCCAACAACCACCTGGAGGGCTCTCTCCCTCTCGAGCTCAGCAAGATGGACATGATCCTCGCGCTCGACCTGTCGTCCAATGAGCTCGCCGGCACGATCCCGTCGCAGCTCGGTGGCTGCGTCGCGCTCGAGTACCTCAACCTCTCCGGCAACGCGCTGCGGGGCGCGCTCCCGGAGGCCGTCGCGGCGCTGCCGTTCCTGGAGGCGATCGACGTGTCGCGGAACCGGCTCTCGGGTGCCCTGCCAGAGGCCCTGCAGGTGTCTACGTCGCTCCGCGATGCGGACTTCTCGTACAACAACTTCTCCGGCGTGGTGCCCCGCGCCGGCATGCTAGCCAAGCTGTCCGCGGCGTCGTTCCGAGGCAACCCCAGGCTCTGCGGCGCCGGGCATATCCCCGGCATTGCGACGTGCGGCGCGAGACGTGCCGATCACCGGCGCGCGGTGGTCCCTGCCGCATTCGGCATCGTCGCGGCCGTGTGCATGATGCTGTGCGCGGCCGGGTGCCGGTCGATGACCACGGCGAGAGCGAGGCGGCGGTCGACGTGGCGCGTGGACGTCGAGGAGCAGGACACGGAGAGGGAGCACCCGAGGATATCCTACAGGGAGCTGTCGGAGGCCACGGGTGGCTTCGCAGAGTCTCGCCTGATCGGTGCCGGGCGGTTCGGGCGCGTCTACGACGGGACGCTCCGCGGCGGCGCGCGCGTGGCCGTGAAGGTGCTGGCCGACCCGAAGGGCGGCAGCGAGGTCTCCGTCAGCTTCAAGCGCGAGTGCGAGGCGCTCCGGCGGACGCGGCACAAGAACCTCATCCGGGTGATCACCACCTGCAGCACGGCCAGCTTCAACGCGCTGGTGCTGCCGCTGATGCCGCACGGCAGCCTCGAGGCGCACCTCTACCCGCACGACGAGGACGACGGCGGTGGCGGCGGCGGCGGCGGCAGCAGACTAGGCTTCGGGCAGCTCGTGGGCATCGCGAGCGACGTGGCCGAGGGGATGGCCTACCTGCACCACTACGCGCCGGTGAGGGTCGTGCACTGCGACCTCAAGCCGAGCAACGTCCTCCTCGACGACGGGATGCGCGCCGTCATCTCCGACTTCGGCATCGCACGGCTCGTCGCCGGCGCCGAAGCGAGCAGCAGCAGCACGAGCGACGACGACTCCGCCGCTCCGTGCAACTCCATCGCCACCGGGCTGTTGCAAGGTTCAGTTGGGTACATCGCACCTGGTACGTGAACGTGACACACACATAAGTTTGTGCATGCATGCATGCATGCTCGATGTGACATTAATTACATTTCACTAATCATGTGATTAACGGCTAATTTGTTTTGTTCAGAGTACGGATTAGGAGGGCACCCGTCGGCGCGGGGCGACGTGTACAGCTTCGGCGTGCTGATCCTGGAGCTGCTCACGGGGAAGCGGCCGACGGACGTGATCTTCGACGAGGGGCTCACGCTGCACGACTGGGTCAGGCGGCACTACCCGCACGACGTCGCCGGCGCCCTCGCCCACGCGCCGTGGCGGCGGAGCATCGGCGCGGCACCGCCGGTGGCCGACATGGCGGTCGTGGAGCTGATGGAGCTCGGGCTGGCGTGCACGCAGCACTCGCCGGCGCTGCGGCCCACCATGGCGGACGTCTGCCAGGAGATCACGGTGGTCAAGGACGACCTCGCCAAGCACGGCGCCGCCGGGGACGGTGACCGGTCGTTCTCGACCACCACCAAGGACTCACTCTTCTCCAACTCCAGCTAATTAAATCCATTGAGAGGAAAAGCATTCGCATTAGCACACGCGCCACGTACGTGTGTTGACGTCAAGAATGCATTGCCGCCCGGCTCTGCTCCGATCAATCCAGTGTCAGTTCCTCGTGGCGCATTAGGGATCTCTCGTCTCTCTGGAGGCTGCAAGTACAACAACATTTGTTTATCCATGGTTGGGGATCGCCTACTACTACTAACAACTAGTGCTAATTCTTTGAGTTGTTTAATAATTCTCCAATGGAGATGACACTCGATGGTGATTAATCCATCCAATATCCATGTAGCATGCAAAGCAAAGCATGCATGTATGTAGGACTCCATTAGCCGGCCATGCACGCCTGATCATCATCGCCAGTATTGCAAGACAAAGGGATCTTGAGTTAGGTCATTATTCAGGAGCTCTCACGACCAAGTTGACATAAGCAAACGAGTTGATTAACATTTGCTGCACACATACAAAGCAGGCACTGTTCGCTGCATCTGTCTGATGATCGGTCGTGTCTCGTGTGGCCTTTCACCACCAGCAATGTGTGCGTAGTTTAATGTTGTCGTGGATTCGATAAGAACTTCCATACACACTCTTTGTCAGATTATTTAGGCTTTTCGATCGGCACGCTTGCTGGCTTTAATTAGTCAGATTCAGGGTATGCGGCAGCAGAAAGCGATCGACGCACTGCTTCTGCTCAGGAAAGATGGATTGTTACCTCAAACATGTTAATACTCCTTAGTAATGTTTTGGGGTTTTGACTCTTGACCTGATGAGTATATAAAAGCAAAAGGGCTTCAGGATATTTAGTACAAGATGTACAGACAGACAATCTATCTGAAGATGTCAAAGTGACAAGGTATGTATGATCTTTGCGCGTGTGCGCATAAATGTATGTTCAGACTTAGTTTGTGACCCAAACAACATCAACTTAGCTGATGAAAGAACAAAGTTTTTTTTTTTAAGAAAAGGAGGATGACCCCCGGCCTCTGCATCTGGACGATGCATACGGCCACTTTCTAAATGATACAACAGTAAGACTAAAGCCGCCGTCTAAGCAACAGACTGTCGCTATACCTATCCAATTAATGAAGGGGCGCAGATAGCCTGGGCCTAATACCAAACAGACATCGCAGCCAAGCCTAACATCTAAGACCTGAAACCCCAACCTAGCCACTTGCCGGGTCTGGGGCACACACTGATCCGGCGTGCTCTCAGAGGCCGTCACTGCCAACTGCCACCGCTCCATCTTCAGAACTGTACTGATGCATCAACCTTGCTCGGTCTATCTATCGTCGACGCCACCACGGCGCCCAACGGCACCTCCTCCCTGCGCGCAAACAGCTGAGCACGTCGCGGTCGCCACTGATACACCTCAGCGCCATGCTGCCAAGTACCACCAGTCGACACAGCTTGAAGTCCTTGGAAGATCTGTCGTGCGTAGCACCTGCCGACCAGGCATGACAAAGCGTAGCACCTGTCGGTCAGGCATGACTTGACATCTCCACCGAAGCTCCGTGCAAGACGAAGCCGCTCCACCTCCTGCCTCTGACTTCCAGCGCTGCTCCACAAACGATGCTCCCAAGAGAGAAACGACACCGCAGTGCCGTCATCGTCCGATCTGGAAAATCAGATCATAGGGTTTCCCCCGGAGCAGCACGAGTGGGTCGACAGTAGTTATAGAACAATGCCTTCATCAAGGTAACGGCGTAGAACGCCGCCATCGTCCACCATCGGCTCGGTTTTCACCGGCAACTATGTTTCCCCGACTCGCAGCCGGGACAAGATTGGAGATCTCGAGATCCGATCATCCAGTCTCAGGCGAACCACCTCCGACGTAGGAGATAACCACCACCGCCATAATCCTCGTGATGCGATGCAGACCCGGAGTGCTTCAGCGAGCCGTTGCCGAATCCGATGAGATGCAGCAGTTTGAGGACGTAACGGCAGCCCGGGACGCGCCCCGGCCGTCACTGCCGCCATCTCGTACTACTCCCGCCGGCTGCAGTCAAACCCCCCGTCACGCCCCGGCCGCCGCTGCCCGCCATCCTCGTCGGGAGAGAGATCCAAATCAGGCCGCCGCCGCCTCAGATCTCGGGACGCCAGAGGAGGTCCGCCGCCGCCGCGCCACGGGGCCTTCGCCCAGCGACGTTGCCGGCGGCGACGGAGGGAGGGGTGCACGGGGAGTCGAGGGGAGGTCGGGATGTGGCCGCCCGGTGCGGCCCGGCGGCGGCCGCACGGGGTTGGTTCCATGGGGCCTTAGCACGACGACTTCCCGACTGTCTACAACAACAACGTTTGCCCGACTCCGGCGAGGGAGGGGCGATGACAGCGGCGCGCCTTCGGCTCGTTTCAGTGTTTGTAGTCGTCGCTAGATGGTCTACGCATCTAGATGCAATTTTTATTATTTCTAGTGTCCGTTGTACTACCATGATTGAAGATAAATAGGTTGAAAAATTTTCTCGCAAAAAAAAACTTGAGCCTCATTAATGAAAGGTCAGTAGTATCTGACACGACATTGGAATATTGACCATTCTAACTCATCATACACTTATAGGAGCATTCTGTATGGGAGAGATCTTCTCAGTGAAGGATTGGTGTGGAGGGTAGGGGATGGCTCAAGAATTAACATTCATCATGACAATTGGATTCCAAGGGAGGGGAGTTTAAGACCACTGGGTCAGCTATTTGTTCATGGGGTAACCAAAGTGGCAGATCTCCTGAATCAAGGTGGTACGACATGGGATCAAAACAGGCTCAGGGCCATGTTCTCAGATTCGGATGTTAAAGATATTTTGCAGATAGCTGTGGGAGGACCGACTACTGATGACTATCCGGCCTGGAACTTCACTAGGAACAGAGTTTTTAGTGTATGATCTGCTTATCATCTCTGGAAGTCTAAGAGGAGGGCGAGAACGGGACAGCAGGAGAGCTCAAATTCGGTCAGGGAGCACCAAGGTTATATGGCGCTGTGGGGTACAAGTGCACCGCCGAAGGCAAAAATTCATATGTGGCGTATAATCAAGAACGGACTAGCAGTTGGATCTGAACTTCATCGGAGACGGATCAAGGCGGGTGTTTTTTGTGTTGCATGCGGTAGGGAGGAAACTCTAACACATCGTTTTTGGGCATGTCAGCATTCAACTAGGTTCTGGCAGCTATTGCGCTCGGAAAAAGGTATCGCGGTGGCAGCCCCACCGTGTCAGATAGATACCCAGGGTGCTTTGGCTCGTTGGTTACTTAGCTGGTTCTCCGGCGCATCCGAGGAAGAGAAGGAAGTGATGATCCAAGCGACGTACGGTCTTTGGTTAGCTCGTAATGAAACAAGGGAAGGGAAGCAGATAGCCTCTCCACATGCGATAATGGAGGCAGTTCATGCCCACTTGGTCGAGTGGACGAATTCACATGTCCCAAGAGTGAGGGAGCAAGTGCTGCAGGTTGCCCAACGCTGGTCGGCTCCAGAGGAGGGATGGGTTAAGATTAACGCGGACGGTGCGGTATCAAGAGGAGGAGATAGGGCCGGAGGAGGTGCAGTGGTCAGGGATCATGCTGGAGCTTTCCTGGTCGGGTTGTGTCATGTATTTCCACATATTGAGGACCCAGAAGCAGCGGAAGTTCTGGCATGTAGAAGAGCATTGCAGGTGGTGGAAGAGATGGGGCTGCAACATATTCATCTGGAACTAGACTGTATGAATGTGGTTCAGATGATCAAGCAAGAGGGAGCAATCTTTTCAGCGGTAGGTCCGTGGATTCATGAAATAAAGCAAATGTTGGAGACGAAGCAAGGGGTTAAGGTGTCCTGGGTTCGGCGCTCAGCAAATACCGCCGCGCATAAGTTAGCTAAAGTAGGTGTTGGTGATAGTTTATGTAAGGTATGGGTGGGGGTTCCCCCAGACTCTATTTTGGATGTAATCTCGGATGAAATTCCGAACTTTGCGACGGTTTAAATAAAGCGGCGGTAGAATCCTCAAAAAAAAAAGAATATTGACCATGCAATCACCACTCGTTGTACTACTATAAGATAACCTTTTGGGCTCGTTGCAGGCTGAACAGCAACAAGCAAAGGTTGATGTGATTGTAATTAACGCGTATTAAGTGGCTTCTTTTAATTGTTCATGTTGCATCCGCGTATACCAGACTGCGCATATCTGATCATTTATTTGGCTCGGGTTCTTTTGTCCAAAAGCTGCTTGGGGCATCTCTAAAGCGGACTCCCAAATAGCCTGCAAAGGATCGTTCCATGAAAAATGGATCGTTCGCGAACTTTAGCGCTGCCAGGCCCTCGGCATTTCCCCGCCTCCTCCGAAGGGCGCTGCCGAGCCAAGCCCGGTCGGCGTTGGCGGCGGTGGGGCCTCTTCTTCCCTCCTCGACGGGTACACGTAGCACGAGATGCGGCAGCACGGCGGAAACACATCACTTTTGTGGTGCGGGTGTCTGTGGCTTGAGGCATAGGTCTGATCGCGTGGCATGGCACCGTGGGGATTGCTTCCCCACGCACTGCCACCATGGTGGCCGGCCTTTACTGCGGCGACGGGTCATCCGACTGTCTTCAGGCAACGGAGTCTTGGAACGTGGGCGGCGGCCCATGGGGTTCTAGGTAGCGACGCTGTTCGTGGCCATGCGGATGGCGCCGTGGTCTGATTTGATGTCGGGCGACTCATCATGGTTGCTTGATTCAGACCTGGACGGCTTGGTGGTGATCTGGATCTGGTTGGCCGGGCGGTGCTGGTTGTAGACTCCGTTGCAGCGACCTCCTGTGGTGCCCCGACGGTGGTGGACACCGGAAGGTGTTTGGTACGGTTCATCTCGCCAGATTCGGTGGTTGACTTCAACAGTGAGATGCAAACTATGGATGACACCTTGACGCAGGAGGTGGTTGTGCAGTAGCGATGATTGCACATCACATGTAGCTGCTGGGATCACGGAAAAATGGTAGCGACGATACATGACTGACTTCGGTGATGGTGCTAATCAAGCACCCGGTCTCGAGCTTCGGGGTGAAAGATTATGTCTGACCTGAGTTGGTTAAGCCTGGCAATGGCGACGTTTTGTTTTCGTCATTACCTTGTTGGAGGCATTGCTTGGATATGCTCGGACTGATTTTGCAGGGTGAAAACCTTGATTCTGGCATTCGCGGGTGGATCTGGTGCCGACGATGCTTGAGCGTCGCTCCCTTCTTGAAGGCGTTGCTGTTGCAGAATCTTGCCGCCCGTGTGGTGTCATGATGTGGTTGGTGCGGATATGGTCATTATCGCAGTTGGCTGATGGTGATCTCACTGCTTTTGGTTTTTTTCCTTGCCTACATATAGCTTTGGCCTTATATGACTTTGCTAATTGTTGGCATATTTGTGTGCGTGTGCTGATGTTGGTTGTGTGCATCCTAACTATGCAGAGGCCGGGTGGGTGCTCATCATGTTTGTATCCTCTTGATACTACATTTTGAGCTAATAAATATCCACCCTTTATCGAGAAAATAGCCTGCAAACGTCTGGACATGTATTTGCCCGCGTCCACATGCACTCGTTCATTTTCCAGCAATTTCGATGCAAACCAGGGGCTTTACGGGATTCTGGACCTCTGCCACATAGGAATTCAACACCCCTAGCCCATCCAAAACTGAGTCGCAGCCCGTGTATTTGGGGCGGTGCACACCAAAACCCCGTGCTTTCCCGACCCTCTCCGCTTCGATCGTCACCGCCCTCCAACCCAATTCTCGCGCTTTTCACCATCCACCCCCGCATGGAACCGTACAAAGACCTATTGATACGTCTCCAACGTATATATAATTTTTTATTGTTCCATGCTATTATATTATTCATCTTGGATGTTTTATATGCATTTATATGCTATTTTATATGATTTTTGGGACTAACCTATTAACCTAGAGCCCAGTGCCAGTTTCTGTTTTTTTCCTTGTTTTTGAGTTTGCCAGAAAAGGAATACCAAACGGAGTCCAATTGACGTGCCAATTTTTGATGATTTTTGATGGACCGAAAGAAGCCCCTGGAGTAAGAGAGTTGGGCCAGAAGAGTCCCGGGCCGTCCACGAGGGTGGAGGGCGCGCCCTACCCCCTGGGCGCGCCCCCTGCCTCGTGGACGACTCGGAGACCCCCCTGACGTGAGACCGACGACAAAAATTCCTATAAATACAGAAACCCCCAGAAAGAAACCTAGATCGGGAGTTCCGCCGCCGCAAGCCTCTGTAGCCACCCAAAACCAATCGGGACCCTGTTCCGGCACCCTGCCGGAGGGGGGATCCATCACCGGTGGCCATCTTCATCATCCCGGTGCTCTCCATGACGAGGGGGGAGTAGTTCACCCTCGGGGCTGAGGGTATGTACCAGTAGCTATGTGTTTCACCTCTCTCTCTCTCTCTCTCTCTCTCTCTCTCTCTCTCTCTCTCGTGTTATTGATATGGCAAGATCTTGATGTATCGCGAGCTTTGCTATTATAGTTGGATCTTATGATGCTTCTTCCCCTCTATCTTCTTGTAATGGATTAAGTTTTCCCTTTCAAGTTATCTTATCAGATTGAGTCTTTAAGGATTTGGGAACACTTGATGTATGTCTTGCGTGGGATACCCGTGGTGACAATGGGGTATTCTATTCATTCACTTGATGTATGTTTTGGTGATCAACTTGCGGGTTCCGTGACCTTGGGAATCTATGCATAGGGGCTGGCACATGTTTTCTTCTTGACTCTCCGGTAGAAACTTTGGGGCACTCTTTGAAGTTCATTGTGTTGGTTGAATAGATGAATATGAGATTGTGTGATGCATATCGTATAATCATACCCACGGATACTTGAGGTGACATTGGAGTATCTAGGTGAGATTAGGGTTTTGGTTGATGTGTGCCTTAAGGTGTTATTGTAGTACGAACTCTAGGATAGATCGAGCGGAAAAAATAGCTTCGTGTTATTTTACTACTGACTCTTGAATAGATCGATCAGAAAGAATAACTTTGAGGTGGTTTTGTACCCTACAATAATCTCTTTGTTTATTCTCCGCTATTAGTGACTTTGGAGTGACTCTTTGTTGCATGTTGAGGGATAGTTATATGATCCAGTTATGTTATTATTGTTGAGAGAACTTGCACAAGTGAAAGTATGAACCCTAGGCCTTGTTTCGAAGCATTGCAATACCGTTTGTGCTCACTTTTATCATTAGTTACCTTGCTGTTTTTATATTTTCAGATTACAAAAAACTATATCTACCATCCATATTGCACCTGTATCACCATCTCTTCGCCGAACTAGTGCACCTATACAATTTGCCATTGTATTGGGTGTGTTGGGGACACAAGAGACTCTTTGTTATTTGGTTGCAGTGTTGTTTGAGAGAGACCATATTCATCCTACACCTCCGCACTTGGAGGCCCAACAACGTCTACAAGAAGAAGGTTGCGTAGTAGACATCAAGATCTTTTCTGGCGCCGTTGCCGGGGAGGCTAGGTAAGCGGCACTCACATCCCGTCAACGAAGCTCTTTTCTGGCGCCGTTGCCAGGGAGGTGAGTGCTTGAAGGTATATCTTTAGATCTTGCAATTGAATCTTTTTGTTTCTTGTTTTATCACTAGTTTAGTTTATAAAAGAAAACTACAAAAAATGGAATTGAGGTTGCCTCATATGCTTCATCTTTTTAATATCTTTCGTGAAAATGATGGAAAGGAAAATTGTGCCAAAGTGTTAGAAGAAGAACGCATTCGAATGTTTGGCACTAAATCTTTGAATGATGAGCATGATTGCAATGTTGTTAGTATGAACCCTTTGAATATCCATAGTACTAATGATGATTGCACTAGTCATGGTGAAAATGTCTCTTATAAGCATGTCAACTTTTGTGGAGTGCATAGACTTTGCAAGTACATACCAAATAGGGAAGATAGATTTTGCAAGTGGCATAAGTATTTAGAAACTAAATGGTTGCAAGAGAGGCTAGATGTTTGTGCTGATAATTGAAAATTTCTTTGCCATCCTTGTGAACTTTGCAATGAACGTGATCATATAAATCTCCAATGCAAATTATTTCATGATCGAGTCATGTCCAAAAATTGTGATGACTTGATTTCCCTTGCACGTCATAATGAACTTAGTTTTCTTGTGGGTTATGAAGAAATCAAACGTATAACTAAGGATCTTCCCGAATTTGTCCTTGATAAAGTTCTTAATTTTGATCTAGAGGAAATTTATATGTATTCTGCGGTGAATTGCATTGAAAATCCTTATATTGCCAATTACATAAAGACAACAAAACAAATAGAAGATGAAGAGAATACTAATGAAAGGGAAGAGACTTCCCAATATCTTCCTATTATTTCTTATGATGAATCAGGTAATGAGGAGGAGCCTTCTATTCAACCAATCTCATTAATAAGGAGCTCCAAAAAGAGGATTAAACCCACACATAATGTGAAGAAGAAAAAGAAAAGACAGAGAAGCAAAGGTAAAAAGGTATCCCTCCCAAATGATGTTGCTCCTATTACTTATTGTGATGGTGATAATTGCTATACTATTGGTGCTACCCATACTATTAATGATGAGAGTGATTATGCTTATGATATGCAAAGGCCCAAGCTTGGGGATGCTATGTTTGATGAGAATGACATGTTTGAGAATTTATTTGCTGCAATTAATGCTTGTCCCAAGCTTGGGGATGCTATGTTTTATGAAGATGATATTTTTAACCTCCCAAGTTTTGATATGCAAACTCATTATGATGATAGCATGCCTCCTATTTATGATGATTATATTGATGAAAGTGGGTTTGGAAGAGTGTCAACTTTAGGAAGTAATGATCCCACTATTTTGGAGGGTGTTGAATCTTATTGTGACAATTATGAAAGTGGATTTGGAGAGGTCATGACTTTATTTTGTAATTATTCCACTATCTTGGAAGAGGTTTCAATTGATTATGATGAGAACAAAGTTGCTACTTATGATGATTATTGTGATGACACTTATGCTATAAAAGTAGTGATGATTATATTTACAAAACTTGTCATGATTATGATTACCCTTTTTCTGAACATTACTCTTTTAATGTGGAACAATTTATAGTATTCGAGTTTCTTATGATACTCCCACTATTCCGAATGAGAAGAATTTTGCTTATGTGGAGAGTAATAAAATTTATATGCTTGGGGATCATGAAAAGAATGCTTTATGTGATGGTTATATTTTTGAATTCATTCATGATGCTACTGAAAATTATTACGAGGGAGGAATATATGATTGTAGGAATTGCAATAATATCAAGTTTCCTCTCTGTGTGCTTAAAATCTTGAAGTTTGCTTGTTTTCCCTTCCTATGCTAGTTGATTCTTTCTCCCATGAATTGTTTGCTCACAAAATCCCTATGCATAGGAAGTGGGTTAGGCTTAAATGGTTTAGTCATATTCTTCATGATGCTCTCTTCATGTTTCAGTTCTTATCTTTTATGTGAGCATCATTGAAATCATTATGCCTAGCTAGAGGCGTTAAACGATAGCGCTTGTTGGGAGGCAACCCAATTTTATTTTTCTTCTTTGCTTTTTGCTTCTGTTTAGTAATAAATAATTCATCTAGCTTCTGTTTAGATGTGGTTTTATGTTTTAATTAGTGTTTGTGCCAAGTAGAACCTTTGGGAAGACTTGGGAGAAAGTTAATGTGATCTTGCTTTAAAAAACAGAAACTTTTGCGCTCTCTCTCTCTCTCTCTCTCTCTCTCTCTCTCTCTCTCTTGTTCTTGATATGGCACGATCTTGATGTATCGCTAGCTTTGCTATTATAGTTGGATCTTATGATGCTTCTCCCCCTCCCTCTTCTTGTAATGGATTGACGTTTCCCTTTGAAGTTATCTTATTGGATTGGGTCTTTAAGGATTTGAGAACACTTGATGTCTGTCTTGAGTGGGATACCCGTAGTGACAATGGGGTATTCTATTGATTCACTTGATGTATGTTGTGGTGATCAACTTGCGGGTTCCGTGACCTTGGGAATCTATGCATAGGGGTTGGCACATGTTTTCGTCTTGACTCTCTGGTATAAACTTTGGGGCACTCTTTGAAGTTATTTGTGTTGGTTGAATAGATGAATCTGAGATTGTGTGATGCATATCATATAATCATACCCACGGATACTTGAGGTGACATTGGAGTATCTAGGTGACATTAGGGTTTTGGTTGATGTGTGTCTTAAGGTGTTATTCTAGTACGAACTCTAGGATAGATCGAACGGAAAAAATAGCTTCGTGTTATTTTACTATGGACTCTTGAATAGATCGATTAGAAAGAATAATTTTGAGGTGGTTTCGTACCCTACAATAATCTCTTTGTTAGTTCTCCGCTATTAGTGACTTTGGAGTGACTCTTTGTTGCATGTTGAGGGATAGTTATAGGATCCAGTTATGTTATTATTGTTGAGAGAACTTGCACTAGTGAAAGTATGAACCCTAGGCCTTGTTTCAAAGCATTGCAATACCGTTTGTGCTCACTTTTATCATTAGTTACCTTGCTGTTTTTATATTTTCGGATTACAAAAACCTATATCTACCATCACTATTGCACTTGTATCACCATCTCTTCGCCGAACTAGTGCACCTATACAATTTGCCATTGTATTGGGTGTGTTGGGGACACAAGAGACTCTTTGTTATTTGATTGCAGGGTTGTTTGAGAGAGACCATCTTCATCCTACACCTCCCACGGATTGATAAACCTTAGGTCATCCACTCGAGGGAAATTTGCTACTGTCCTACAAATCTCTGCACTTGGAGGCCCGACAACGTCTACAAGAAGAAGTTTGCATAGTAGACATCACATATCGGTGCCGTTGAAGGTGGAGAATCCAGAAAAGTTGGCCGACCGCAAGATCAACTCGGCGACATGGAAAGCCCGCCGCCTAAAAAAGATGGCAAAGGATCAAGAGGAGATTTCCGCTGACGGAAAGAAGGGCAGCGGGAGCAGCGGGTGGGTACTGGACGACGACAGGGGCCGGACGTGGACAGGGGGAGCCGTTGTCGCCGTCCATGCACCACACCGCCCTGTCCGGAGCAATTTCCGCCGCCCTACTTCTACGCCATGAAGTAGATCGGTCATCTGCAGAATTCCCCGGCCTCTACCGCCGGGTACGTGCCGCATTGCGTCGACCTCAACATGGCGCCCCTTCATTTCATCGACTCAGCATCACTGCAGCTTGTTTGATCGCGAACGTCGGGGGTGGATCAGCCGGGTGCCCACTATCTATTCATCCGTATGTCTTAACCAGGCGAGACATTGTATGACGACATAGACAGGGAGTTGATGAAGATGATCCACGATGGAGGCCACTTTGAGGGCGGATAAGTGGACGACTCGAAGCCAGACTAGAACTTTTGTGATCGGGCACATATAAACTTATGAACTTCTGCCTCTTTTTTGTGATCGGGCGTTATGAACACCACATTTCCTCATATTTCTATACATATAGGAAACCGGACCTAGGAAGACATTTAGGGAATGCAGTTGGATGCCCGGCTCCCGTATGCTTGTGCGTAGACGAGTTTGAACTAGTCCGAGGACAAATAATGTGTCTGTTTTAGGGCACGACATTGGAGATGCCCATACACCCTCTTTTTAAAAGAATAGAAGGTAGTGGAGTGAGAACCATATGCAAGTAATGTTCTAAGAGCATCTCTAATAGCTCATATAAAAAGTTTCCCGTAAAAAGTTGTTTTATGCGGGAAGTTGCCTAATGGCAACTTTTCTTAGTTTTCATACACTTCTTGCCTGGAATTTCTTTTTTCTATTTTCCATCAAACAAGCATACAAATGACATATGTATATTATAACATCATAATAATAATTAAACACAATGTTAATTATATCTAGCACACATACTTGATAATAATTTCAATCCCATAATATATGAAATTTAGTTTGAAATCCAAATTCAAACATAATAAATGGTCCAAATCATTACAAATAAAACATAATACACATTTTTCTAACCATTAAGCTCCTAGAAATGGTCAACTAGATCATCATGCAGTTGTTTATGAACCGTGCATTTTATGACCCGTTGACACATTTCAAGAAAATTTTGCAGTCGTTGATCCATCCCTTTGTGGCTGAACTTGTGATATGTAAACTTTGTTCCCCTTATTCACATAGTCATATGGTTCTTCTCTCTTATCCTTTACGATCATGTTATGCAATAACACACATGCAGTCATGATGCGCCACAAATCCTTTTGTTCCTAGAACCATGCATGGCCACGAACAATGGCGTAGCAAGCTTGAAGAACCAGAAATGGCCGCTCGGCATCCTTTCTACATAATATTCTTATTACCTTGAGGGTTTTATATTGTCTTCACAAAAGTTGCCTATGCAGGATATATGCAATCAGCAAAATAGTAGCTCATGTTGTATTTACGCCCATTAATTTTGAAATTCACTAGTGGTGCCTCTCCAAGAGAAAGCCATGGAAACAAAGGAGATCTTTGCAACACATTCAGATCATTGTTAGATGTTAACAATCCAAAATATGAATGCCAAATCCATAGATCATTTGATGCCATGACTTCTAGAATTATAGTTGCATATTTATATTTTGCTTTGAATTTTCCATGCAATGTTATAGGACAATTATTCTACTTTGAATGCATGCATCGATGCTTCCAAGCATACCAGGAAACCTTTTGACGGATCCATATGAAGAATTCTTGAGGACATGGGATAAACCTTGATGCTATTAGTCTAACGAAGTGGAATCTAGTTCAATGTTTATGGCTATGGTTAGAGGAGACCATTACGGACCTAGGACGCAGACTCTAGTGGTGATGTACGGACGCAGACTCATATCACTTCACCTTTAAGTGTCTAGAGGAGACCATTACGTGATTAGTTTGTTCATAGACCGGTGGCTGGAGCGATAGAAATACCATACCCTAAGTTTATGAACTATTACATGAGGGGTTGTTGGAACCCCAAAATTTATGGCTATGGTTAGATGTTATCTTAATTATTCTCTTGTATTTGTGGATGCTTGCATAGAGGGTATAATCATAAGTATGTTGCTTGTTCAAGTAAGAACAACAAACAATCGCAGGTTCCACCGCACAAAAGATTATCAAAAGAATGAATGGTAACTCCCGCGTGTACTCAAGAATGACTTAATACCTAAAAGTAAAACCATCATCTTATCCTTAGCGCACTTAAGGATTGTGACACTGATTACTTTCTTGCAATTACTTTTACTTTCAAACAAACTATCAAACACTCTTGCAACTTTATAGTGAACTCTTGCTAGTTTTCATCAACCAATCCCTTCTGCCCCTAGTTGGGTTCGATACTCTTACATATCAAAAGGCTAATATAGATCCCATACACCAGTGGGTTATCACAAACCCATTGTGTAGAAGATTTGTTTGGAACATAAAAAAATTGGGTCAAGAAAATCGTCAAATAGATGTGAGACAAAATTGTGTGGAGACGCGTCTGAGCGGCGGTGGCAGTTCTGGATGGTTGGAGAGGCCGCATGGGGAGGCAGGGCGAATGGTGCCACATGGCGGCCAAAAGGTGTGGTCACGACGGTAGTGCTTGTTGGGAAACGTTGCATGGAAAACAACAACAAAATCTGGGTACACACAATGATCTATCCATGAAGATGCATATCAACGAGGGGAGAGTGTGTCTACGTACCCTCGTAGACCGTAAGCGGAAGCGTAGAACAACACGTTGATGTAGTCAAACTTCTTCGCGATTCAACCGATCTAGTATCGAATGTACGACACCTCCGCGTTCCGCACATGTTCAGCTCAGTGACGTCCTCGCTTCTTGATCCAGCAAGACGGGCGAAGTAGTAGATGAGTTTCGGCAGTACGATGGCGTGGTGACGGTGATGGTAATGCGATCTCCGCAGGGCTTCACCTAAGCATTATGAAAATATGACAGAGGGAGTAAATGGTGGACGGGGGTGCCACACACGGCTAAGACAATGGTGTGTTCTATTGTGTGGCGCCCCCTCCCAACATATATATAGGTGGGGGGAGGAGAGGAAATCCCTAGGGCGCCCCAAGTGGCTGGCGGCCGCCCTAGGGCACCTGCCTAGCCACGCCCCCCTTTCCTTATTTGAGCATGATGGGGAAAGGAAAGGGAGCTGGTTGCCTTAGGGCGCCTCCCCTTTCCTTACCTTCCTCCTTTGGTGCATTGGCAGGGGGTAGAGGGGCGCACCAGCCCCTTGTGGGATGGTGTGGTCTTCCCCTTTGGCCCACAAGGCCCAATAACCTACCGGGGGTCTCCCGGAACCCCTTCCGACACTTCAGTACATCCCGAAACCTTTCCGGTGTCTAAATAGTATCATCCTATATATCAATCTTTACCTCCGGACCATTCCGGAGTTCCTCGTCATGTCCGAGATCTCATCTGGGACTCCGTACAACATTCGGTCACCAAATCACATAACTCATATAACACTATATCGTCAACAAACGTTAAGCGTGCGGACCTTACGGGTTCGAGAACTATGTAGAAATGACCGAGACACTTCTCCAGTCAATAACCAATAGTGGAACATGGATGCCCATATTGGTTCCTAAATATTCTACGAAGATCTTTATCGGTCGAACCGTTATGGCAACATACGTAATTCCATTTGTTTGCCGGTATATTACTTGCCCGAGATTCGATCGTCGGTATCTTCATACCTAGTTCAATCTCGTTAATGGCAAGTCTCTCTAATCGTTCCGTAATACATCATATCATAACTAACTCCTTAGTCATTTGCTTGCAAGATTCTTGTGATGTGTATTACCGAGAGGGCCTAGAGACACCTCTCCGATACTTGGAGTGACAAATCCTAATCTCGATCCATGCCAACTCAACAAACACCTTTGGATATACCTGTAGGGCATCTTTATGATCACCCAGATACGTTGTGATGTTTGATAGCACACAAGGCATTCCTCCGATATCCGGGAGTTGCATGATCTCATAGTCCAAGAAATATGTATTTGACATACAAGAAAGTAGTAGAAATGAACTGTACGATCAAATGCTAAGCTAACGGATGAGTCTTGTCCATCATATCATTCTCCTAATGATGTGATCCTGTTATCAAATGACAACCCATGTCTATGGTTAAGAAACGTTAACCATCTTTGATCAACGAGCTAGTCTTGTAGAACTAGGGACATGGTATTTTGTTTATGTATTCACACATGTATTTAAGTTTCCAGTTAATACAATTCTAGTATGAATAATAAACCTTTATCATGATTAAGGAAATATAATAATAACCATTTTATAATTGCCTCTAGTGCGTATTTCCATCAGTCTCCCACTTGCACTAGAGTCAATAATCTAGTTCACATCGCCATGTGATTAACACGCATAGTTCACATCGTCATGTGATTAATACCCAAAGAGTTTACTAGAGTCAATAATCTAGTTCACTTCGCCATGTGATTAACACCCACAGTTCACATCACCATGTGATTAATACCCAAAGAGTTTACTAGAGTCAATAATCTAGTTCACATCGCGATGTGATTACTGATACGTCCAAAACGTATCTATAATTTCTGCTTGCTCCATGCCACTTTTGGGTGATATTGCTATGATATTCATACACTTCTATACACTTTTGATCATATTTGGACTAACTTACTAATCCAGTGCACCCCAGTGCCAGTTTCTGTTTTCGGCTGTTTTTGTATTTCAGGTTTTCACATTACGAGAACTGCCAGGAAAAATCCAGAAAAAATATATAAAAAATCAGCGTTCCAGGAGCTACCGTGCGGCCAAAGTACAGCCGGGGGGGACCCACAGGGGCTCCAGGCGCCCTGTGGGCGCGCCCCCCCTGGGCCGCGCCGGGGGGGGGGGCGCCTGGGCCCCCCGAGGCACCTCCGATGCCCCCCTTTGGCATATATTTAAAGTGTGTCAAGGAAACCCTGATTCCGGACCCCTTTTCTCTAGACGCGATTCCGATCTCCGCCGCCATCGCCATCAAGCTTCGGGGGACCAGAATTCCTGCGCCGGCACCCTGTCGGGACGGGGAAGTGCCCCCGGATTCATCTCCATCGACGTTGCTTCCTCTCTCCATGAGGCGGGAGTAGTTCCTCCTCGGGGCTGAGGTTCTTACCAGTAGCTATGTGGTCAATTCTCTCTCCCATGATGTGATCTTCGTTGTGATCATAGGCTATGTTAATCTAGGGTGATCCCATGATGTTTCCCCTTCCTCTATGTATTGGATTGATGTACTCACTTGTCTTTATCTAGTATAATCCCCGAGACCAAGGTGACAGCGGTCTATTGGACATGGATTAGAACAATATTTTCATGAGTGATTTCCTCTCTTGTGTGTTGATTGAAGATTGAGAGTCTCTTGGTGCTTGCCTTTGACTATCCTTTAGATATGTTGTGGTGATTGTGGGACTCTCTTTGGATGGCCGCGGTGACATTGGGAAATCCTTAGATTGGGAACTACGAACTTTGAGGTGTGCTTTTGTAGCCCTACATAATTCTCGTCCTCTCTTGACCACGAAGGAATGACCTCTGAGTGTGTCCCCTTTGCATGTTTTATGGGAAATATCAAGTGATTCGATTATGTTAATGTTGTTGGGAGTTGCCACTAGTGAAAGTATGAAGTCTAGGCCTTGTTTCCACCATTGCAATACCATTTGTGCTCACGTTTACCACTTGTTTGCTTGCTGCACTTTTTATTACATATTTATATTACTTTGTTTTGCCATCCATATTACTTGCCATTTAACATCTCTTCGCCGAACTAGTGCACCTATACATCTGACAAGTGTATTAGGTGTGTTGGGGACACAAGAGACTTCTTGTATCTTAGTTGCAGGGTTGCTTGAGAGAGACCATCTTCAACCTCTACTTCCCTGAGTTCGATAAACCTTAGGTCATCCACTTGAGGGAAATTGCCGCTGTCCTACAAACCTCTGCACTTGGAGGCCCAACATAGTCTACAAGAGTAGAAGTGTGTGTAGACATCAAGCTATTTCTGGCGCCGTTGCCGGGGAGGTGAGCGCTTGAAGGTATATCTTTAGATCTTGCAATTAAATCTTTTTGTTTCTTGTTTTTATTTCACTAGTTATGTTTATGGAAAACCGTGCTATTGGATCGTTGCTTGCGAGAAAACGCCCCACACCTGTGGTGGTTGTTCCTCCCCCTACTGAAATTGTGCCCTATAAAATACCAGCTGGTATTATCGATTATGTTTTGGCTAATCGTTATGCAGGAGACAGACATCCTGGTGAACACTTGCTATATCTGTCACAACTATGTTCATTATTTAAGCTTGCAGGTGTATCGAGGGAGTTTGTCATGAGGAAATTATTTGCCTTGTCACTGAAAGGAAAAGCAATGGAATGGTATAGGCTACTAAATGACTCTCACCTGCTGGAGTGGGAAGAGATCCAGTCTCTCTTTTACTCCAAGTTTTATCCTCTTCATGATGCTTATGTGGAGAGTAAGAGTACCTTCTTGCATGTGGATCATGGTAACAATGCTTTATGCGATGCTTATATTGTTGAGTTTGTTCGTGATCCCACTGAAAATTATTATGAGAAGGGAACATATGCTTATAGATATTTCAATAATATTAAGTTCCCTCTCTTTATGTTGAAGGTTTTGAAGTTATGCTTGTTTTGCCTTCCTATGCTAGTTGCTTTATGCTTCAATAATTTATTCTCTTGCAATATTCCTATGCACAGGAAGCATGTTAGGCTTAAATGTGTTTTGTATTTGCTTCTTGATGCTCTCTTTTGTTCTTCAACTCTTATTCCTACGAGAGCATCATTAAAGTCTTAAGCCCATCTTTATGGCTATAAAGAAAGAGCTCTAGGGAGACAACCCTTGTTATCTTTGCTTTCAGTTTGTTCTTTCAGTTTTTGTTGTGTCTTGATGTTGTTACTGCTGTAGCACCATTGTTGTATCTTTGCTTTTCATAATTGTGCCAAGTATAGCCTCTGATTGCTAGAAACTTCAAAAGTTGTGAGGTGCTGTCCAGGAAACAGATTCTGTCCTTGGATAGAAAAATTCGTATAAAATCACCAGATCATCTTTTTGGTCTAATTTTTTTCGACAGCGTTCTCTATATAATTGTCTTTCGTGCATCTGTTCTGAGTTTTTTGATTTGAGTTGCAGAAGTACCCCGAACAAATCATTTACTACCTGCTGTTCTGTTTTTCACAGATTCTGTCCTGTTTTGCCTTTCCTTCATTTTGCAAACCAAGAGCTTGCTTTTTCTTTGCAAAAACCTTTTGGCAATCTTGAGAAACAGTAGAACTTCAAGAATATCTTTATTTCCAGCAAGGAACAATTATTTTATTAAGGGTACTAACCTCGCTAATCAGATTATGATGAGTTATGTATGAAGGGAGTTTTCAAGTGTGCGAGGGAAGATGATAAAAAGATTCAGGAGTGTCAAGCGCTCAAGCTTGGGGATGCCCCCATGCACCCCCAAGAAATATTCAAGGAGACTCAAGCGTCTAAGCTTGGGGATGCCCCCGTGCATCCCCTTCTCCATCAACATTATCAGTTCATCTTTCGTTCCACTATATTTTTATCACTTCATGTGTTATGTGCTATGCTTGGAGCATCTTGCTTTTTAGTTTGCTTTAGCTTTTCATAACGAGTCGGAACTCAGATTTCTTTGTGTGGGAGAGAAACACGCTCCACTTCTACCTAGAACATAACATCGAATTTTCATGTCTATCTTTGCTGTGTATGTTCTTGGTCTTTCAACAGCTACTATCATGTTCAGCTCTTAGTTTTCATGCTTATCTTTTTAAAGAGCTTTTATTTAGTTGGTTGCTTGAACTCTCTTTAGTTATCATGCTTATCTTATTAAGAGAGTTTGCTTCTGTTGCATTGGTTGATATGTCTATGATAAAAATGCTACGTGCATAATGGTGCTTAGTAGTTCATGTTTTCTTATGGTTAGTCTCAAATAGCTGGGGGGTTCCCAATGTGTTATTGGAGTACCAACATGATTTGTTTGCCTATGATGTGGTATGGTTTAGTAATATCTTCCTTCAAGAATTTATTTTGATTGACTTGGCGTATGCTCACGCATATTTAAGACTGTAAAGAAAGTCTGTCAAGCCTTGATGATCTTTTGTTTCTGAGTAGCGATATAACTTCCATGCCTGATTCAATGTTGCTTTGTCGCTCTGCATGATTATGACCGTCATTGCTCTTTTAGTTGGTCGCTCCCAGTCTTTCGCTAACCTCCACCTGTACTAAGCGGACTGACTGCTTGTGCATCCAAAATCCTTTAAACCAGTTATGCCATATGAGTCCACCATACCTTCCTATACATGGTATTTACCTGCCATTCCTAACGAAGACTTTCATGTACCATCTCGAAATTATTCAAAAAAGCATTTCTATTTTGTGCCTCTGTTTTAGCTCATGAGGAAGTAGTAGTTAATTCATGATCTTTTTAAGTTGGACAAGTTTCACCCCGGGATTGCATGTCTAATGTGCAAACCCATAATACGAGAAGGAACTGGCATAGAGTGCGCCCGGCTCAAAAATAATATAACAAACAAACCCTCCTTCACGCTTTGTTCATGAGAAATCAGAAAACTTTGGCAGTGATAAACAAAGGAGATTAAGAGGATGTGATCGTCCTCATTCGGGAGCCGTTCCTCGAAACTTGTCCATCTCAAGAAGTAATTGAGTTGTCTGCTAGCATTCGTTGACGAAACATGCACATTCAAAAAAATAATTATTACCTCTGTTTTTAAAACCAAGAGCTCTGGTACATGTTTAGTTTTTGTTTCCGACTACGGGTTTTCAACCTTGCCAACAAAAGCCACGGTTCGAGAGTCTTCACCTTCTTATTAAAGCACCAACTACTGAGAGCATGATTGTCATTCTGAGTGTAATGTGCATTGTCCCAAAGTAGCATTGTCTTTTGCATGATTGTGATATCGTTTATTTTGAAATGATTGTATCTAGTCATCACTTAAACCTGGGAGGTGCCCCTGCATTTATGTTTTGCTTCACTAAAGGGGGCAAGCGAGATATCACTTTGCCATATTTGCACATCATGTTCATTGCAAATCTATTTGATGTTTCAGTTTCATGTTGTAAAACTTTCAGTCATTTGTGATTTTCTCATGAGGCAACTTAATTACTATAGATTCATTGTCTCAGTAAGCTTTTGTCATATGACTATGAAAAAGTCCTATATGGTTAATAGCATGTCAACACAGAAATTATTCTTGTTATCATTTACCTACTCGAGGACGAGCAGGAATTAATCTTGGGGATGTTGATACGTCCAAAACGTATCTATAATTTCTGCTTGCTCCATGCCACTTTTGGGTGATATTGCTATGATATTCATACACTTCCATACACTTTTGATCATATTTGGACTAACTTACTAATCCAGTGCACCCCAGTGCCAGTTTCTGTTTTCGGCTGTTTTTGTATTTCAGGTTTTCACATTACGAGAACTGCCAGGAAAAATCCAGAAAAAATATATAAAAAATCAGCGTTCCAGGAGCTACCGTGCGGCCAAAGTACAGCCGGGGGGACCCACAGGGGCTCCAGGCGCC
>LR738712.1:661598733-661638704 GCA_902687465.1 Secale cereale
GGGGGGGGGGGGGGGGCGCCTGGGCCCCCCGACGCACCTCCGATGCCCCCCTTTGGCATATATTTAAAGCGTGTCGAGGAAACCCTGATTCCGGACCCCTTTTCTCCAGACGCGATTCCGATCTCCGCCGCCATCGCCATCAAGCTTCGGGGGACCAGAATTCTTGCGTCGGCACCCTGCCGGGATGGGGAAGTGCCCCCGGATTCATCTCCATCGACGTTGCTTCCTCTCTCCATGAGGCGGGAGTAGTTCCTCCTCGGGGCTGAGGTTCTTACCAGTAGCTATGTGGTCAATTCTCTCTCCCATGATGTGATCTTCGTTGTGATCATAGGCTATGTTAATCTAGGGTGATCCCATGATGTTTCCCCTTCCTCTATGTATTGGATTGATGTACTCACTTGTCTTTATCTAGTATAATCCCCGAGACCAAGGTGACAGCGGTCTATTGGACATGGATTAGAACAATATTTTCATGAGTGATTTCCTCTCTTGTGTGTTGATTGAAGATTGAGAGTCTCTTGGTGCTTGTCTTTGACTATCCTTTAGATATGTTGGGGTGATTGTGGGAATCTCTTTGGATGGCCGCGGTGACATTGGGAAATCCTTAGATTGGGAACTACGAACTTTGAGGTGTGCTTTTGTAGCCCTACATAATTCTCGTCCTCTCTTGACCACGAAGGAATGACCTCCGAGTGTGTCCCCTTTGCATGTTTTATGGGAAATATCATGTGATTCGATTATGTTAATGTTGTTGGGAGTTGCCACTAGTGAAAGTATGAAGCCTAGGCCTTGTTTCCACCATTGCAATACCATTTGTGTTCACGTTTACCACTTGTTTGCTTGCTGCACTTTTTATTACATATTTATATTACTTTGTTTTGCCATCCATATTACTTGCCATTTAACATCTCTTCGCCGAACTAGTGCACCTATACATCTGACAAGTGTATTAGGTGTGTTGGGGACACAAGAGACTTCTTGCATCTTAGTTGCAGGGTTGGTTGAGAGAGACCATCTTCAACCTCTACTTCCCTGAGTTCGATAAACCTTAGGTCATCCACTTGAGGGAAATTGCCGCTGTCCTACAAACCTCTGCGCTTGGAGGCCCAACATAGTCTACAAGAGTAGAAGCGTGTGTAGACATCAATTACCACTCCAATAGTTCTAAGGTATGATCATGTTTTGCTTGTGAGAGAGGTTTTAGTCAATGGGTCTACAACATTAAGATCCGTGTGTGCTTTGCAAATTTCTATGTCTATGCTCTGCATAGAGCTACTCTTGATAATTGCTTCTATGTTCAATACGTATCCAGATTGATACTCAGAGTCGTCTATATTAGTGTCAAAGCTTGCATTGGCATAACCCTTTATGACAAACTCTTTATTACCTCCATAGCCGAGAAAAAATTCCTTATTCCTTTAAGGATAATTTTGACTATTGTTTAGTGATCCACTCTTGGATCACTCTTGTACCCCCGTTGCCAGACACGTGGCAAAGCACACATTTAGGTTTGGTACACAGCATGGCTTGCTTTATAGAACCTATGGCTGAGGCATAGGGTATGACTTTCATTCTCTCTCTATTTTTTTGCCGTGGTCGGATTTTGAGTCTTACTCCACTTCATACCTTACAACTCGGGCAAGAACTCCTTTGACTGATCCGTTTTGAACTCCTTCAAAATCTTATCAAGGTATGTGAAGGAAATATGCCCTAGAGGCAATAATAAAGTTGTTATTTATATTTCCTTATACATCATGATAAATGTCTTTTATTCATGCAAGAATTGTATTAACCGGAAACTTAGTACATGTGTGAATACATAGACGAAATAGAATGTCTCTAGTATGCCTCTACTAGGCTAGCTCATTAATCAAAGATGGTTATGTTTCCTAACCATTGACATGAGTTGTCAGTTGATCAACGTGATCACATCAATATGAGAATGATGTGATGGACAAGACCCATCCGTTAGCTTAGCAACTTGATCGTTTAGTTTTTCTGCTATTGCTTTCTTCATGACTTATACATGTTCCTATGACTATGATATTATGAAACTCCCGAATACCGGAGGAACACCTTGTGTGCTATCAAACGTCACAACGTAACTGGGTGATTATAAATATGCTCTACAGGTGTCTCCGAAGGTGTTTGTGGTGGTCGCATAGATCGATAATAGGATTTGTCACTCCGAGTGTCGGAGAGTTATCTTTGGGCCCTCTCGGTAATACACATCATAATAAGCCTTGCAAGCAAATGACTAATGAGTTAGTCACAAGATGATGTATTAAGGAACGAGTAAAGAGACTTGCCGGTGACGAGATTGAACTAGGTATGATGATATCGATGATCGAATCTCGGGCAAGTAACATACCGATGACAAAAGGAACAACGTATGTTGTTATGCGGTTTGACCGATAAAGATCTTCGTATAATATGTGGGAGCCAATATGAACATCCAGGTTCCGCTATTGGTTATTAACCAGAGATGAGTCTCAGTCATGTCTACATAGTTCTCGAACCCGTAGGGTCCGCACGCTTAACGTTCGATGACGATCTGTAATATGAGTTTATGTGCTTTGATGTGTCGAAGGTTATTCGGAGTCCCGGATGTGATCACGGACATGTCGAGGAGTCTCAAAATGGTTGAGACATAAAGATTGATATATTGGAAGGTTATATTCGGACACCGGAAGGGTTCCGGGGGTCACCGGATAAATATCGGAGTACTGGGAGGTTACCGGAACCCCTCGGGGGCTTAATGGGCCTACATGGGCCTTAGCGGAAATAGAGGGAAACAAGGGGAGTGTGGGGCGCCCCCCAAGGCCCAAACCGAATTGGTTTAGGGCAAGGGGGGCCGACCCCCTCTTTCCTTCTCCTCCTCTCCCTTCCTTCCCCATATCCTACTCCTACTAGGAAAAGGAGGAGTCCTACTCCTAGTGGGAGTAGGACTCCCCCTCTTGGCGCGCCCCCTCCTTGGCCACACCCTCGTCCCTGCCTCCTTTATATACGTGGGGAGTGGGCACCCCATAGACACAAGTTGATTTGCAATCCGTGTGCGGTGCCCCCCTCTACAGTTACACACCTCGGTCATATCGTTGCAGTGCATAGGCGAAGCCCTGCGCTGGTAACTTCATCATCACCATCACCACGCTGTCGTGCTGACGAAACTCTCCTGTGACGCTCAACTGAATCAAGAGCTCGTGGGACATCATCGAGCTGAACGTGTTCTGAACGCGGAGGTGCCGTACGTTCGGTGCTTGGATCGGTTGGATCGCGAAGACGTTCGACTACATCAGCCGCGTCACTAGGCGCTTCCGCTTTCGGTCTACGAGGGTACGTGGACACACTCTCCCCGCTCGTTGCTATACTTCTCCTAGATAGATCTCGCGTGATCGTAGGATTTTTTTGAAATACCACATTCCCCAACAGTGGCATCATGAGCCAGGTCTATGCATAGATGATATGCACAAGTAGAACACAATGAGTTGTGGGCGATAATAGTCATACTGCTTACCAGCATGTCATACTTTGATTCGGCGGTATTGTGAGATGAAGCGGCCCGGACCGACATTACGAGTACGCTTACGCGAGACAGGTTTCACCGTTACGAGCACTCGTTGCTTAAAGGTGACCGGCGGATGTCTGTCTCTCTCATTTTAGTTGAATCGAGTGTGGCTACGCCTGGTCCATGTGAAGGTTAAAACAACACACTTGACGAAAAATCGTTGTGGTTTTGTATGCGTAGGTAAGAATGGTTCTTGCTAAGCCCGTAGCAGCCACGTAAAACTTGCAACAACAAAGTAGAGGACGTCTAACTTGTTTTTGCAGGGCATGTTGTGATGTGATATGGTCAAGACGTGATGAGTTATACCTTATTGTATGAGATGATCATGTTTTGTAAATTATCGGCAACCGGCAGGAGCCTTATGGTTGTCTCTTTATTGTATGAATTGCGAAGGCCATGTAATTGCTTTGCTTTATCACTATGAGTTAGCGATAGTAGTGGTAGCAATAGTTGGTGAGACGACCACAACGCTACGATGAAGATCATGGTGTCAAGCCGGGGACGATGGAAATCATGACGATGCTTTGGAGAAGGAGATCAAAATCATAAGATGATGATGACCATATCATGTCAGATATTTTGATTGCATGTGATGTTTATCTTATTATGCTTCTTATTTTTCTTAGTACGGCGGTAGCATTATAAGATGATCCCTTACAAAATTTCAAGGTACAAGTGTTCTCCCTGAGTATGCACCGTTGCGAAAGTTCGTCGTGCCGAGACACCACGTGATGATCGGGTGTGATAAGCTATACATTCAAATACAACGGGTGTACGACAGTTTGGCACATGCAGAATACTCGGGTTAAACTTGATGAGCCTAGCATGTACAGACATGGCCTCGGAACACTGGAGACCGAAAGGTCGAGCATGAATCATATAGTAGATATGATCAACATAAGATGTTCACCATTGAAAACTACTCCATCTCACGTGATGATCGGACATGGTTTAGTTGATTTGGATCACGTGATAATTTAGATGACTAGAGGGATGTCTATCTAAGTGGGAGTTCTTTAGTAATATGATTAATTAAACTTTAAATTATCATGAACATAGTCCTGGTAGTTTTTGCATATCTATGTTGTTGTAGATCAATGGCCCGTGCTACCGTTCCCTTGAATTTTAATGCGTTCCTAGAGAAAGCTAAGTTGAAAGATGATGGTAGCAACTACACGGACTGGGTCCGTAACTTGAGGATTATCCTCATTGTTGCACAGAAGAATTATGTCATGTAAGCACCGCTAGGTGACAGGCCTGCTGCAGGAGCAACTCCAGACGTTATGAACATCTAGCATGCTCGTTCTGATGACTACTCGATAGTTCAGTGTGCCATGCTTTACGACTTAGAATCGGGACTTCAAAGACGTTTTGAACATCATGGAGCATATGAGATGTTCCAAGAGTAGAAGTTAATATTTCAAGCAAATGCCCGAATTGAGAGGTATGAAGTCTCCAATAAGTTCTATAGCTGCAAGATGGAGGAGAACCGTTCTGTCAGTGAACACTTGCTCAGAATGTCTGGGTACTACAATCACATGACTCAACTTGGTTGCAAAGTTGACGAAGATAGTGTTATTGATAGAGTTCTTCAATCACTACCACTAAGCTATAAAGGCTTCATGATGAAGTATAATATGCAAGGGATGTAGAAGACAATTCCCGAGCTCTTCGCTATGCTCAAAGCTGCGGAGGTAGAAATCAAAAAGGACATCAAGTGTTGATGGTTAACAAGACGACTAGTTTCAAGAAAAAGGGCAAGGGGAATAAGGGAAACTTCAAGAAGAATAGCAAGACAGTTGCTACTCCCGCGAAGAAACCAAAGTCTGGAGCCAAGCCTGAAACTGCGTGCTTCTACTACAAAGGGACTGTGTCATGGTTTTGTCACGACAGATGTCCAAGCATAAGGACTTAGTCGTGGAGCCATCGCTACGGGTTAACTTAAAGGGGTTAAAGCTGACAAGACACAAGGGATTTTATACTAGTTCGGCCCCTTCGATGAAGGTAAAAGCCTACTTCTAGTTTATTCTGGTATTGCTAGGGTTTCAATGACCACGAATCTGCTTTGCATGTGTCTCGAGTTGTTGTTCTCTGTCCTTGAACCGCCGTCGGGTCGTCCCTTTATATACACAGGATCCTCCTGGCCGGCTTACAGAACTCCGATGCCGGTTCATAAACATGCCTGGCTCGGTCTCTACCCTTTCTATCTTACAATACAAGTTACACGCCTGAAAGTGCAACTAATCCCCGGGTGGTTTTGGTAATTAATAACAACATATATATCATTGAACTAATATTCTCTTGAGAATCATTTCAGAAAAGTTCGATGATGTGGGTATGGAAATGTCTGAAGAAGTGGACCCCTCAAAATGCTAAGACAAGCATTGGCAAAAGCTCAAGACTCCATTTTTGGTTTAGTGATCAAAGATCACATTGAGTCCATAGGAAAGCCAATACTATTAAAAGGGGATGAGGTTGTGTTAATGTTCTCGTTGCTCAAGTGCTTGGTGATCTAACTCCCTCAACTATCAGCACTATTCACTACTTAACACACACCCATAAGTAATCTCGGTCACACCGATTTCTCCAACTCAGTCCCACCGAGATGAACCACTTCAGTTGTTTCTCCAAACCCTAAATTCTCGGTCACACCGATTCTGAGTTTCGGTCTCACCGAAAAAGGGCTGCCAACCTTCTGTGATCAGTTGACATCAATTCGGAATATCCGAGTTTATATTTTCGGTCTCACCGAGATGGTATTTTCGGTCCCACCGAAAATCCCAACGTTCACTATATTTGAACTTTCGGTCTAACCGAGTTTTCACTTCGGTCTGACCGAGATTGGTCAAATGTGTGTGTAACGGTTGGATTTTGTGTGGAGGCTATATATACCCCTCCACCCCCTCCTCATTCGTGAGGAGAGCCATCAGAAAGTACCACCACTTCTATCACACACTTTCTGAGAAGTGAACCACCTACCCTTGTGTTGAGATCAAGCCATTCCATTCCTACCATATGAAACTTGATCTCTAGCCTTCCCAAGTTGCTTTCCACTCAAATCTTTCTTCCACCACAGCCATATCAGTGAGGAGAGTTGAGTGTTGGGGAGTTTATCATTTGAAGCACAAGAGCAAGGAGTTCATCACCATCAACACCGTCTATTACCTTTTGGGGGGTGGTGCCTCCTAGATTGGTTAGGTGTCGCTTGGGAGCCTCCGTCGTGATGTGAAGTTGAACCAAGAAGTTTGTAAGGGCAAGGAGATCGCCTACTTCGTGAAGATCTACCCCGAGTAAGGCTAGTCCTCCGTGGGCGTAGGCCGTGATGGAATAGACAAGGTTGCTTCTTCGTGGACCCTTCGTGGGTGGAGCCCTCCGTGGACTCGCGCAGCCGTTACCCTCCGTGGGTTGAAGTCTCCATCAACGTGGATGTACGATAGCACCACCTATCGGAACCACGACAAAAATCTCCGTGTCACCAAACTGCGTTTGATCTTCTCCACCTCTCTTTTACATGTGCAATTTACTTTCCGCTGCATAAACTCTAGAATTGCATGTGTAGGGTGTTACTTGAACTGATCTTGTTTGTGAAACTGCCAAAAACATTGCATGATCTAAAGGCAGATTTTTTATATTGTCAAGTAGTCTAATCACCCCCCCTCTAGACTTACTTTCGATCCTACAAGTGGTATCAGAGCTTTGGTCTCCATTGCCTTGGTTTCCATTGCATTGGACTCCATAAGCTTGGTTTCACAACCTAGGAGAGTATGGCGTCTAGTGAGGGTAATTATCGTAGAGGTCCTTACTTTGATGGTACAAATTTTGCTAGTTGGAAGCATAAAATGAAAATGCATATTCTTGGTCATAACCCAGCCGCATGGGGCATTATTTGTGTTGGTATGCAAGGTGATTTCTTTGAAGAAGGAAAAGTTCCGGATCGCGAAGCTACACCCGAAGAATTGAAGATGTTGCAAAACAATGCTCAAGCTTGTGACATTCTCTTCAATGCTTTGTGTCCCGAAGAGTTCAACAAAATCAGCCGTCTTGAGAATGCTAAAGAGATTTGGGATACTTTGGTTGAAATGCACGAAGGTACTGAATCTGTGAAGGAATCAAAGCTAGATATTCTTCAAGGTCAACTTGACAAGTTCAAGATGAAGGATGGTGAAGGAGTCGCTGAAATGTACTCTAGGCTTGCTCTCATCACAAATGAGATTGCCGGCTTAGGAAGCGAAGAAATGACCGACCGATTCATCATTAAGAAGATTCTCAGAGCTTTGGATGGAAAGTATGACACCGTGTGCACTTTGATCCAAATGATGCCAAACTACAAGACTCTCAAGCCAACTGAAGTCATTGGAAGAATTGTTGCTCATGAGATGACACTTAAGGATAAGGAAGAGCTTCACAATAAGTCAAGTGGTGCTTACAAAGCTACAAGTGATGCTCCTACTACCTCGAGTGACAAGCTAATTTCCAATGAAGAGATAAGCCTAATGGTCAAGAACTTCAACAAGTTCTACAAGAATAGAGGCAAAGAAAGAAGCTCAAAGTCTAGATCATATGATGAAAAGAGATCTTCTAGTCGTGATCGAAACTGCTACAATTGTAGAAGACCCGGACACTTCTCAAATGAGTGTACGGCTCCCCACAAGAGAAGAGAAGAATCTCCAAGAAGAAGAGCAAGAGATGAATCACCTCGGAGAGAGAGAAGGAGTAGAGATGATCGTTATGAACGAAGACCCTCTCGGAGAAGCAAGGATTCGGAGAGGAAAGACAAGTCATCAAGGAGCTACACAAGAAGAAGACATCAAGCTCATGTAGGTGAATGGGTCTCCGGCTCCGACTCCGACAATCAATCCGATGGAAGCTATCACTCCGACTCCGACTATAGTCAAGATGAAGGTGTTGCCGGACTTGCACTCGTATCCTCCAACTCCAACTCCTACAACTTATTTGATTCACCAAATGAGGGAATTGGAAGATGCTTCATGGCTAAAGGCCCCAAGGTAACACACCCTGAATTCATTGACTTTGATAGTGATGAGGATGACTTGCTTGGTGAAGATGAGCTCTTGCATGATAAATCTAGTGAGCTTAGTAATGATGAAAATGCTAGTAGTCTTTATAGTCGAGAAGAGTCGAATGACAATGCTATGAAGGAGATTGAGCGTCTAACTAAAGAACTAAACACTCTTAAGTTAGCTCATGAAACAACTCAAGAAGATCATAGAGAGCTCCTAAGATCTCATGAGAAGCTACGCTTCGAGAAGCTCACTCTAGAGCAAGAACATGAGTTTCTAAAAGCGATCAATGACGATCTTCGAAAGAAGAGTTCTTCATATCTTGCCAAACGACTTCTCTTGTCTAATTTCTTGCCACCTATTAAGACTAAGCATGACAAGCATAAGAAAAATTCTTCCTCTAGTAGTAACAATAACAATGTTAAATCCAATGTTGTTACTTCTAGTAGTTCTCTTGATTCCACTAACGATGTTTCAAGCCAAGTTACACTTGAGCAAGAAAATAGCTTATTGAAGGAAATCATAGAGAAAGGTGTCTACAAGAGTCTTGCCGGAAGCAAGAACTTTGAGGAGATCGTTCGCAAACAAGGAAGACACCGGAAGAATCAAGGGATTGGTTTTGAGCGAAAGTTCAACGCCAAAGGTGTTGAGTGGGAAGAAGGTCAATACCCTACTCCACAGTTTGTTTCACAAAAGGAGAAGTATGATCCTACTTCTTCCAATGTGGAACAAGCTCAAGATGACCTTCCACCACAAGACCACAAGCTAAAGGCCAAGGACAAGCTTCAAGAGGAGATTGATGCATTCATTGAAGCACCTCAAGCCATGGTCAAGTGGGTTCCCAAGGACACATCAAGTTCTACTTCGTCAAGCTCAACTACAACACCAAGGATTCCCATCAAGATGATGTGGATCCCAAAGAAGAAGAACTAGTAGGTTCTTGAGGGTGACTCCGCCAACAAACTTCACTCATATTCATTTTGGCAAGAACTTGTGCAATCAACTTCCACATCATGCACTAGTTCATGGAGTCACAAACCCTCTTGTTGGTAAGTCAAGGGACAAGGTAATCATTGCTTTCATGGACATCATCTTTTGTGCACTTCACTCTATGTCCATGGATATTCTTGTTTGTTCCTTGTGGGACTAACCCATGTAGGTATTGAAAGTGCCCTAATCCAAAGGATTGCTCCCAACTCATGATGATCTACATCAACTTTGAGCATCCACATCTTCAACATCTACATGAAGTCTTCTACGACAACCCAAGGTTAGTTTGACCCTTTAAAAGGGGTTCTCACATCTAGGGGGAGCTTTGCTCTAAAAATTGAGCTAAAACATCTCCAAATGATGTGAACACATAAATGCTTTATGTAAAAGTGGTAACCCCACTTGTGCTTAAACGATGAGTATGACCTATGATCAAATGTTCTCATTTGACTCCTAAGTCAATATACTCATATATAGATGACCTAGTCATCGACATTTTGAGTGCTAGTAGCTAGAGTTTTGGTTGTGCATGTTTGACACATATTTCAGTTGCTATCTTATTGTGTGAGCATGTTGGATGCATGATTTTATCCATTCAAGGACATCCATTTGTTGTTTTGATTGTTTTGGTTTTTTTTTCTGGCCAAATGGATGGACAAGAATGCCTAAGCACCTTCCCTAGCTATCTATGCTCTCTTATCTCAAAAATCTATTCATGCTTATATCACAACTTTGAACAAGTCTTTTTCGGACAGTCCGAGTGAGGAGCACTCGGAACCACCGATTCGTCTAAGGCTGACTTCCAAAACCTTCTAAGTCTATTTCGGTCTGACCGGCTTCTCAATCTCGGTCCAACCGAAACACTTAGATTGATCTAGGTTTCATCTCGGTGAAACCGAGTTCAAAATCTCGGTCTGACCGATATGTGTAACTGCACAGCAGAAATACATCTCGGTGACACCGAGTTTTTCAACTCGGTCCCACCGACAGTACGGGGTTATATATACTGAGGGCTGCGCGCGATCTATTCCTTTCAAACCGTTCGCCCTCCAAGACCCCTGCTGCCGCCGCCCTGATCTAAGGATCGTCGCCATCGTCGCCTGTGTGCCCTTGCCGCAGGTCTCCGCCGCCGTCAACGGTAATCTTCTCCTCCGTTGCCGCCGTAGAGGGACACCACCAAGTTAGGGTGTGTCTCGATCCCTTTCATGCTCCACTTCTGATTCTTGCATGATAGGACTGCCCTGATTCAATCCACGTTTGATATGTTCCCAATACATTGTTCAGATCGTTTAGTTTCGAGGAAAATTCTTAGGTTTAGGTTTCCACGGAATGCATCTCGGTGAAGCCGATTCCTGAAACTCGGACTGACCGATTTGGTCTCTGACCATTGCACTACACAGTTCGGTCTGACCGAGTTGTGAAAATCGGAATGTCCGAAGTGAAGTTTCTATGAAACCCTAGTTTTTCGGTAGGACCGAAACCCATTTCGGTCTGACCGAAAGTGGTGTGTAGGTTCTGTTGAACACTTCGGTTACACCGAAACTTGAAATCGGTTTGACCGAAATACATTCTGTGAAAACTCAAAACTAAGTTTTTAACTCATTTTTTTTTGCAAAAACTTCTGCAGTTGTGATAACTCTTCTATTCTGCCTATACCTTATCTATTCACAGGTCTTTCAGCCATGTCAGATGTCAGTGACAGCCAGAACAGGTCCGAATCACCATTTGCTGAGATTCCAGAGGCAGGTACAAGTCCTGAGGCTAGCAGCTCTAGTGATGATGGTGAGAGGAGTACCCCCAGTGGTCTGCCTCCTGCTGCTACGAGAACCAGGAAGAAGAGAACGTCTGATTCTGAGGATTCCGATTTCGTTGCTGAGGAAGTTACCTCCAAGCCAAAGAGGCAAGTGGTCGCCAAAGAGCTCCAAGGGCAGCAGCCAAAGAAAGGCACGAGCAAAGTGAAGCAGTCTGCAGTTGCCAAGAAGCTAAGCTTGGAAGAGCCAGCTCCAAGCAAGGTGAAGAAGACTTCCAAAAGGAAGAGAGTTGTTTATGCTGAACCTCAAGTTGATGATGCTGAAGAAGAAGAAGAAGATGCACCCCAGCCTCCTCCTCAGAAAGCTAAGTTCATGGGTGATGCTATTCAGGCTCAAGCCTCCTCCAAGCCCAAGAAGCCTGCTCCAGCTAAGGCAGCTCCAGCAAAGCCTAAGAGGACAACCAGAAGCATTCCAGCTTCTGAGAAGAACAAAGGTGAGATGCCACCTTCTGAGTCAGATGAAGAGCATGTGTTGCTCAAGCTCCGTCCCAGATTGCCACTCCACAATGATGCTCATCCTCAAGCTGAGGATATGAAGGCAAGGAAGGACAAAGGTCTCAGGCTATGGAGACAATCTGATCCATATGCCGTAAGAAGAAGGACTGCTGTGGACCCCAGATTCCACACCAAAGAGCAGCAGGATTTCTATGAGACCGTGCTAATGGATAAGAAGCCCATTGTTGCTGACACCAGGTATGTCGACTGGAAGTACATTGACAGCAGAGAGCATCGGGACTTCTTTCCCCATGTGCATGAGAGCTTTACTGCATGTGGAGTTGCTGACTTTGTGGGTCAAGAACTGACAGCATGGAATGACGAGATGATCATGCAGTTCTATGCCACAGCCCATTTCTACCCCGATGGCAAGATCACATGGATGACTGAAGGTCAACGGTTTTCTTCAACTGTTGCAGAATGGGCAGAACTTCTGAACGCTCCAGTGCAGAGAGAGGACGACATTGATGTCTATGGGATTCCTAAGAAGAGTCATGATTCCATGAAGAATATGTACAAGGAGATCCCAGCTGCTGATTTGGAGGGATGGAAACTCGGCTCAGTGTATTATCTCCAGGCAGGTCTGACCACCACTAACACTATCCTGAGGCATACTTTGATGCCTAAGTCAGGTGACCACCGGATGATACGAGGCTATTCTATCAACATGCTGCACATTCTCGATGAGAAGGCACCTTTTAAGGTGATGGACTTGATGGTAGAGACCATCAAGAGGACTGCAGCTGACCAGAAGAGGTCGTGTGGGTTTGCACCGCAGATACAGATGCTTATCAACGCCAAGTTTGGCACGGGCAAATTCATGTTGGATAGGAAGCACTTGCCACTGCAGCCAGAGCATGAGGACAACGTAGTTGTGATGGATGAAGAGGATCCTACCTCAGTTGAAGGGCAAGCCAAGATTGAAGCTGCGAAGAAGGCTAAAGCTGACAAAGAGGCAGCAGCAGCAGCAGCTAAGCCAAAGAGCTTCGGAGATCAGATTCTTGAAGCAACCCGGAGAATTGAACAACGCCTGGCCAGCATTGAGCAATCTCAGGAGAGCCTTGAGAGGATTGTCGAGGAAAAGATCCACGCTCTGGACGTGAAGCTGACTGAGATTCAGGTGTCTGTCAACAAGCTTGAGGCAGACATGGAGGAGACTAGGCAGGAGAGAGCAGAGCTTATGCAGGATGATCTAGTCCAGGACTCTCATCGCCAGACTGCTCCGGTTCCCAGAGGATCCAGGTCTGCAGCTATCCCAGTGACAGACTCCAGGGCTACCACTTCAGCACCAGCTACAGCTCCAGCAGTTCCTTCAGCTCCAGCATCCACTCCTCCAGCGCAGACATCAGCAGAAGTCTTCGCCGATGCAGCCATCTCTACACCGACATCGACCCAGACGGGAGCCGCCAGCCGAGCCCGCAGTGACGTTTAGCTCTATACCTTTTCGAACTTTTTGGTAACTTGTTGCCAAAGGGGGAGAAATTGTTATAGATCATAGGGCTTCGAGAGAGAGAGTGCTCTTTCGTCTTTTCGTTCTTTTGCCGGTTTTCCTTGAGATACTTTGGTTTCTTTTGGTTCCAGATACTTTAAGTGTGCTTGCTACTACGTTTGATGCTACCTTAATGAGTGCTTAGTCATACTATGCTTTAATGTGTGCTTATTGCTTATCATGTGCTATTCCTTATTGTATGGCTATTTACTTTTGTCTTGGTGATTAATTGCATGTTATTCATTCTTATCATTTTGTGCGCTCCACCAAGATGTATGTGACATGGAAGAGTGACCCATAATCCTAATCGATTGTGCATTTGCATTCAAACGCAAATTTTAAATAATGCACAAATTTAGGGGGAGCTCTTGTTTATCACATACTTCTCAAAGCGACGATATTATTCATTGATTATATCTTTTGTCGAAGCTTTGATCTATATGTTGTCATCAATTACCAAAAAGGGGGAGATTGAAAGTGCAACTAATCCCCGGGTGGTTTTGGTAATTAATAACAACATATATATCATTGAACTAATATTCTCTTGAGAATCATTTCAGAAAAGTTCGATGATGTGGGTATGGAAATGTCTGAAGAAGTGGACCCCTCAAAATGCTAAGACAAGCATTGGCAAAAGCTCAAGACTCCATTTTTGGTTTAGTGATCAAAGATCACATTGAGTCCATAGGAAAGCCAATACTATTAAAAGGGGATGAGGTTGTGTTAATGTTCTTGTTGCTCAAGTGCTTGGTGATCTGACTCCCTCAACTATCAGCACTATTCACTACTTAACACACACCCATAAGTAAAGGGCTGCCAACCTTCTGTGATCAGTTGACATCAATTCGGAATATCCGAGTTTATATTTTCGGTCTCACCGAAATGGCAAACCCTAACCTTTGACTCACTTCGGTCTCACCGAGATGGTATTTTCGGTCCCACCGAAAATCCCAACGTTCACTATATTTGAACTTTCGGTCTAACCGAGTTTTCACTTCGGTCTGACCGAGATTGGTCAAATGTGTGTGTAACGGTTGGATTTTGTGTGGAGGCTATATATACCCCTCCACCCCCTCCTCATTCGTGAGGAGAGCCATCAGAAAGTACCACCACTTCTATCATACACTTTCTGAGAAGTGAACCACCTACCCTTGTGTTGAGATCAAGCCATTCCATTCCTACCATATGAAACTTGATCTCTAGCCTTCCCAAGTTGCTTTCCACTCAAATCTTTCTTCCACCACAGCCATATCAGTGAGGAGAGTTGAGTGTTGGGGAGATTATCACTTGAAGCACAAGAGCAAGGAGTTCATCATCATCAACACCGTATATTACCTTTTGGGGGGTGGTGCCTCCTAGATTGGTTAGGTGTCGCTTGGGAGCCTCCGTCGTTGAGATGTGGAGTTGAACCAAGAAGTTTGTAAGGGCAAGGAGATCGCCTACTTCGTGAAGATCTACCCCGAGTAAGGCTAGTCCTCCGTGGGCGTAGGCCGTGATGGAATAGACAAGGTTGCTTCTTCGTGGACCCTTCGTGGGTGGAGCCCTCCGTGGACTCGCGCAGCCGTTACCCTCCGTGGGTTGAAGTCTCCATCAACGTGGATGTACGATAGCACCACCTATCGGAACCACGACAAAAATCTCCGTGTCACCAAACTGCGTTTGATCTTCTCCACCTCTCTTTTACATGTGCAATTTACTTTCCGCTGCATAAACTCTAGAATTGCATGTGTAGGGTGTTACTTGAACTGATCTTGTTTGTGAAACTGCCAAAAACATTGCATGATCTAAAGGCAGATTTTTTATATTGTCAAGTAGTCTAATCACCCCCCCTCTAGACCTACTTTCGATCCTACAACGCCGTATGGCGGTTTACATTCACGGGCCCTAACACCTTTTGGGCCCTGGACCTTTAGTCTTCTATCGTAAAGCGCCATACTCTATGTCTTGCTGGGCTTCAGTAGAAGTAATTCTTTATGGGCATAAACTGGCCCCTCCTAGGCGGTTTGTACCTACTAGTTATATCCCTGACATTAGGCCCCAGATTGATTTGAACCTGTTCATGTCAATCTTCAACACTTCGGAAAAGTTTGGTCCTTCATGGCTTCAAATGATCTTGTAAACCGCCATGACGTCATCTTCCTGGATTACATTAAACCGTCATGATGTCACCTGTTCATTTAACGCATGTACCTTTTATAATCTTTTATTTATTGAACCTCCGAAAATCGAGGCGACAGTGTCGTCCCATATCCATTTTTTGGGCTCCTCAAATCCCGCGCCTGTCGTTTACCCTTTAGGCTTATAAATAGGTCGAGGGGTTCTTTCTTTTTCTACCCCTCGTCTCTTCGCTCTTTCTTCTTCCTCGCGTCCGTCGGTGCCTAAGCACCGCCACCGCCGTTGACCTTCCCCTCTTCTTCAACCCAGGCCGCTGCATCAACCTGTTCGGACCAGAGCTTCGCCGGCGCGCCTCCGCATCCGACAACTCTGGTAAGTTCTTTCCTTACTTTTCATATAGATCTCATCAGGGTTTCTCCCGTGAGTTCGTCAAGGCTACGGTGCTTTTCTTCGCTGTTCTTCCCTGTTCTTCGTCATAGCTTCAATGGCTAGTGTAGATCTGATACTTTTGCCTGCGACTGTAGTAGTAACCCCGCTCATTAACGTGCTTATCCTTCTTTAAAGTAATCCCCCATCTAGGTCTGATGCACTGCTGTGGTACCTGTTCAGCTTGAACATGAATATTTACGAATTTATTGACACGCTGTTGATCCTTAATTTTGCTGTGGATCTGCGAAACCTATTTTTCCATAACTTTAGATCCGCACCTTTCGTATCCTTATCGGCGGTTTAACCTTTAGAAAAATCATAATCCGGTAGGTAACATTAGGCCCTGCTTAAACCGCCGTTGCAGTTGCCCTTGTAACACTTCTGATGATTAATTCTGGTTTATTATTGCATATTTCTCAATACCTTCCAGTCATAGATCATAAACCGGTCCTTCACTGTAATTTCACCTTTTTCCTATGAAATGGCAAAGCAAGCCAAGCAATTTACTTCCTGCAGCTGGGTTCCGTCTCGGGTTACTGAAGAGGAACTGAATGGTTGGGCTGAGGTTGGCGCTTTAGGCAAGAAGGATGTCATCCATTGGAGAGTCCCCGGACCAGAATGTCCTCCGGAGCCCAAAGATGGAGAAGTGATTGTATTTGTTGATCATTTATCCCGAGGGTTTAGCCCTCCTGGATCAAAATTCTTTCGTGACGTACTGACTAGCTTCCAACTCCACCCTCAAGATATTGGGCCAAACTCTGTGTCCAATATTTGCAATTTTCAAGTATTTTGTGAGGCTTACTTGCAAGAGGAACCTTGAGTTGAACTGTTTAGGGATTTCTTCCACTTGAACCGCCGCACAGAGTTTACGGATGGGCCTAACACTGAACTTGGCAGAATGTCCATCCAAAAAAGGAAGGATGTTAGTTTTGTTGGAAATATGCCCTAGAGGCAATAATAAAAGAGTTATTATTATATTTCCTTGTTCATGATAATCGTTTATTATCCATGCTATAACTGTATTGATTGGAAACTCAAATACACGTGTGGATGAATAGACAGACTTTGTGTCCCTAGTGAGCCTCTACAGGACTAGCTCGTTGATCAAAGATGACCGCGGTTTCCAGGTCATAGACATGAGTTGTCATTTGATAACGGGATCACATCATTAGGAGAATGATGTGATGGACGAGACCCAAACGTAAACATAGCTTTTTGATCGTGTCAGTTATCGCTATAGTTTTCTGCATGTCAAGTATAAGTTCCTATGACCATGAGATCATGTAACTCACTGACACCGTAGGAGTGCTTTGTGTGTGCCAAACGTCACAACGTAACTGGGTGACTATAAAGGTACTCTACAGGTATCTCCGAAGGTGTCTGTTGAGTTGACATGGATCGAGACTGGGATTTGTCACTCCATATGACGGAGAGGTATCTCCGGGCCCACTCGGTAATACGTCATCTCAATGAGCTCAAAGTGACTAAGTAGTTGGTCACGGGATTATGTATTACGGTAACGAGTAAAGAGACTTGCCGGTAACGAGATTGAACTAGGTATAGAGATACCGACGATCGAATCTCGGGCAAGTAACATACCGACGAGACAAAGGGAACTGTATACGGGATTGCCTGAATCCTTGACATCGTGGTTCATCCGATGAGATCATCGAGAAACATGTAGGAGCCAATATGGGTATCCAGATCCCGCTAGTGGTTATTGACCTGGGAGTGTCTCGGTCATGTCTACATGGTTTCCGAACCCGCAGGGTCTACACACTTAACGTTCGGTGACGCTAGGGTTGTTAGTGAGAAGAGTGCATGGTTACCGAAGGTTGTTCGGAGTCCCGGATGAGATCCCGGACATGACGAGGGTCTCCGGAATGGTCCGGAGACGAAGATTGATATATAGGATGAAAGGTTTCGGAGTACCGGAAGTGTTCCGGGGAGCATCGGGAAATCGGCGGAGTACCGGAAGGGATTTCGGGGGGTCCGGAAGTTGTTCTGGGCCTATTGGGCCACAAGGGGGAACACCACAGCCCTCAAGGGGCTGTGCGCCCCCCCTGGGCCCTCTCCTCATGCGGCTAAGGGGGTGGGACCCCCTAGGGCTGGCCGCACCCCTTGGCCTTGGGGGGCAAGGCACCTAGGGGGGGGAAACCCTAGGGCCTGGCCGCCCCCCCTGCCCTGGCCGCCGCCCCCTCCCCTTGCCCTGGCCGCCGGCCCCTAGGGGGAAACCCTAGGGCGCCCTCACCTCTCCACCCCCCCTATATATAGTGGGGCAAAGGGAGGGCAGCCAACACAGTTTGTGCCTCGGTGCTGCCCTCCCTCTCCCGTTACATCTTCTTCTCCCGCGGTGCTTAGGCGAAGCCCTGCTGGAGTTCTTCTCCACCATCACCACCACGCCGTCGTGCTGCCGGTTCTCCATCAACCTCTCCTCCACCCCTTGCTGGATCAAGAAGGAGGAGACGTCCCCGAGCCGTACGTGTGAAGAACGCGGAGGCACCGTTGCTTCGGTGCTAGGTCTTCGGCGATCTGAATCGCGACGAGTACGACTCCATCATCCGCGTTCATAACGCTTCCGCTTAGCGATCTACAAGGGTACGTAGATCATACTCCCCCCTCGTAGTTGCATCTACTAGATTGATCTTGGTGAACGGTAGGAAAATTTTTTGTTTCCCATGCAACGTTCCCCAACAGTGGCATCAAGAGCTAGGATCTTGCGTAGATGCTTTCTCGAGTAGAACACAAAAGGGTTTGTGGCGTTGATGTTTAAATTGCTGCCCTCCTTAGTCTTTCTTGATTCAGCGGTATTATAGGATGAAGCGGCCCGGACCAACTTTACATGTCCACGTACATGAGACCGGTTCCATCGACAGACATGTGACTTTTGTTGCATAAGATGGCTGGCGGGTGTCTGTCTCTCCTATCTTAGTTGAATCGGAATAGAACAAGGCGGTCCTTGTAGAAGGTTAAATAGCAACTTGAATATCACCGTTGTGGTTTTGCGTAGGTAAGAAGCGTTCTTGCTAGATACCCATAGCAGCCACGTAAAACATGCAACAACAAATTAGAGGACGTCTAACTTGTTTTTGCAGGGCATGTATGTGATATGATATGGCCAATGACATGATGAAATATATTTTGATGTATGAGATGATCATGTTGTAATAGTTAACATCGACTTGCATGTCGATGCATACGGCAACCGGCAGGAGCCATAGGGTTGTCTTTATTTTTTGTATGACCTGCGTGTCAATCATTAAGCGCTTTGTAATGCTTTACTTTATCGCTAAACGGTAGCAATAGTAGTAAGAGCATGGTGGGGCGCCGACAACCCCGATGGCAACACGATGATGGAGATCATGATGATGGAGATCATGGTGTGGCGCCGGTGACGATGGAGATCATGCCGGTGCTTTGGAGATGGAGATCAAAAGCACGAGTTGATGGCCATATCATGTCACTTATGATTTGCATGTGATGTTAATCCTTTTATGCATCTTATTTTGCTTAGGACGATGGTAGCATTATAAGGTGATCCTTCACTAAAATTTCAAGATAAAATTGTGTTCCCCCCGAGTGTGCGCCGTTGCGAAGGTTCGTCGTTTCGAAGCACCACGTGATGATCGGGTGTGATAGACTCTACGTTCGCATACAACGGGTGCAAGCCAGTTTTGCACGTGCAGAACACTCGGGTTAGACTTGACGAGCCTAGCATGTACAGACATGGCCTCGGAACACGGAGGACCGAAAGGTCGAGCATGAGTCATATAGTAGATATGATCAACATGTTGATGTTCACCATTGACACCACCTCATCTCACGTGATGATCGGACTTGGGTTGGTGAATTTGGATCATGTCACGCTCGAATGACCGGAGGGATGTCAATTTGAGTGGGAGTTATAATTAATTTGATTAGGTAATAACTCACTTATCATGAACAATAGTCTAAAAATGTCTTTGCAAATTTATGTTGTAGATGGCTCGCGCAGGAGTTCCCCTGAATTTTAATGCGTTCCTAGAGAAAGCTAAACTGAAAGATGATGGGAGCAACTTTGTGGACTGGCTCCGCAATCTGAGGATCATCCTCACAGCTGCCCAAAAGGTTTATGTCCTAAATGCACCGCTAGGTCAACCCCCCGCTCCTGGAGCCTCTGCGGACGATATGAACGGCTGGCAGACGCGTTCGGATGACTATTCGATAGTACAGTGTGCCATGTTGTACGGCTTGGAAGGAGGACTCCAAAGGCGTTTTGAACGTCATGGTGCATATGAGATGTACACGGAGTTGAAATTCATCTTTGAGAAGAATGCTAAGATCGAGAGGTATGAGACCACCGATAAATTCTTCGCTTGCAAGATGGAGGAGAATTCGTCTGTCAGTGAGCACTTACTGAAGATGTCTGGGTACTATACCCGCATAGCTGATCTGGGACTTGTGTTCCCAGATGAGGCTATCATTGACAGAATTCTCCAGTCACTCCCTCCAAGCTACAAGAGCTTCGTCCAGCAGTACAACATGCAAGGGATGAATAAAACCATCGCCGAGCTGTTTTCGATGCTGAAAGTCGCTGAGGCAGACATCCAGAAGGAGTATCAAGTGTTGATGGTCAATAAGACCACCAGTTTCAAGAAGAATGGCAAGGGCAAGAAGGGTAACTCTAAGAAGGGTGGCAAAGTAGTTGCTAATCCAGTGAAGAAACCCAAGGCTGGGCCCAAGCCAGAGACTGAGTGTTTCTATTGCAAGGGGAATGGCCACTGGAAGCGGAACTGCCCCAAGTATCTGGCGGACAAGAAGGGGGCCAACAACAACAAAGGTATATATGATATACATGTTATTGATGTGTACCTTACCAACTCTCGTTGTAGTGCCTGGGTATTTGATACCGGTTCGGTTGCTCACATTTGCAACTCTAAACAGGAACTGCGGAATAAACGGAGGCTGGCGAAGGACAAAGTGACGATGCGCGTGGGAAATGGTTCCAAGGTTGATGTGATCGCCGTCGGCACGCTCGCTCTTCGATTACCATCGGGATTAGTTATGAACCTGAATAATTGTTATTTAGTGCCTGCGTTAAGCATGAACATTATATCTGGATCTTGTTTATTGCGAGACGGTTACTCATTTAAGTCAGAGAATAATGGTTGTTCTATTTATATGAGTAATATCTTTTATGGTCATGCACCCGAAGTTAGGGGTTTATTCTTATTGAATCTCGATAGTGATGATACACATGTTCATAACATTGATGCCAAAAGAGGTAGAGTAGATAATGATAATACCACTTTCTTGTGGCACTGCCGTCTCGGTCATATCGGCGTGAAACGCATGAGGAAGCTCCATGCTGATGGACTTTTGGAGTCTCTTGATTTTGAATCACTTGACACGTGCGAGCCGTGCCTCATGGGCAAGATGACAAGGACCCCGTTTTCAGGGACAATGGAACGGGCAAGTGACTTATTGGAAATCATACATACTGATGTGTGCGGTCCGATGAGTGTAACGGCGCGCGGTGGATATCGTTATTTCCTCACCTTCACTGACGACTTAAGTAGATATGGGTATATTTACTTAATGAAGCATAAGTCTGAAACTTTTGAAAGGTTCAAGCAATTTCAGAGTGAAGTTGAAAATCATCGTAACAAGAAGATCAAGTTCCTACGATCTGATCGAGGGGGAGAATATCTGAGTTATGAGTTTGGTGATCACTTGAGAAAATGTGGAATTGTTTCACAGTTGACGCCACCTGGAACACCACAGCGTAATGGTGTGTCCGAACGTCGTAATCGAACCCTATTAGATATGGTACGTTCTATGATGTCTCTTGCCGATTTGCCACTATCGTTTTGGGGATATGCGTTAGAGACAGCTGCATTCACTTTAAATAGGGCTCCATCTAAGTCCGTTGAGACAACACCGTATGAACTATGGTTTAGTAAGAAACCGAAGTTGTCTTTTCTCAAGGTTTGGGGTTGCGATGCTTATGTCAAAAGGCTTCAGCCAGAAAAGCTCGAACCCAAAGCGGACAAATGTGTCTTCATAGGATACCCAAAAGAAACAGTTGGGTACACCTTCTATCTCAGATCCGAGGGCAAACTGTTTGTCGCTAAGAACGGGTCCTTTCTCGAGAAAGAGTTTCTCTCGAAAGAATTGAGTGGGAGGAAGGTAGAACTTGATGAGGTTATTGAACCTCTGCTTCAACCAGAAAGTAGCGCAGCACAGAAAGATGTTTTTGTGGAGCCTGCAGAGGTTGAAGAGGAAGCCAATGATGATGATCAAGAAGCTACTGATCAAGTTACTACCGAACCTCGTAGGTCGACAAGGGTACGCACTGCACCTGAGTGGTATGGTAACCCTGTCTTGGAGGTCATGTTGCTAGACAACGGTGAACCTACGAGCTATGGAGAAGCGATGGTGGGCCCAGATTCCGACAAATGGTTAGAGGCCATGAAATCCGAGATGGGATCCATGTATGAAAACAAAGTATGGACTTTGGAAGTATTACCTGAAGGGCGGAAGGCCATTCAGAATAAATGGATTTTTAAGAGGAAGACGGACGCTGACGGTAATGTCACCGTGTATAAAGCTCGACTTGTGGCAAAGGGTTTTTCACAAGGGATTGACTACGATGAGACTTTCTCACCCGTAGCGATGCTTAAATCCGTCCGAATCATGTTAGCAATAGCTGCATATTTCGATTATGAAATTTGGCAGATGGATGTCGAAACAGCGTTCCTTAACGGTTTTCTTAAGGAAGAGTTGTATATGATGCAACCAGAGGGTTTTGTCGATCCAGAGAATGCTGACAAAGTATGCAAGCTCCAGCGTTCCATTTATGGGCTGGTGCAAGCATCTCGGAGTTGGAATCTTCGCTTTGATGAGGTGATCAAAGCGTTTGGGTTTATACAAGTTTATAATGAAGCTTGTATTTACAAGAAAGTGAGTGGGAGCTCTATAGCGTTTCTAATATTATATGTGGATGACATATTGCTGATTGGAAACAATATAGAATTTTTGGATAGCGTGAAGGGGTATTTGAACAAGAGTTTTTCGATGAAAGATCTCGGTGAAGCTGCTTTCATATTGGGCATCAAGATCTATAGAGATAGATCAAGACGCTTGATAGGACTTTCACAAAGCACGTACCTTGATAAAGTTTTGAAGAAGTTCAAAATGGATCAATCCAAGAAGGGGTTCTTACCGGTATTGCAAGGTACAAAGTTGAGTAAGACTCAATGCCCAGTGACTGCGGATGATAGAGAAAAGATGAGTGTCGTCCCCTATGCTTCAGCCATAGGCTCTATCATGTATGCAATGCTGTGCACAAGACCAGATGTCAGCCTTGCCATAAGTATGGCCGGAAGGTTTCAAAGTAATCCTGGTATGGATCACTGGACAGCGGTCAAGAATATCCTAAAGTACCTGAAAAGGACTAAGTATATGTTTCTCGTTTATGGAGGTGATCAAGAGCTCGTCGTAAAGGGTTACGTCGATGCAAGCTTTGACACTGATCCGGATGACTCTAAGTCACAAACCGGATACGTATATATTCTCAACGGGGGAGCGGTAAGCTGGTGCAGTTCCAAGCAGAGCGTGGTAGCTGATTCTACATGTGAAGCGGAGTATATAGCTGCCTCGGAGGCGGCTAAGGAAGGTGTCTGGATGAAGGAGTTCATGACAGATCTTGGAGTTGTGCCTAGTGCACTGAACCCAATGACTCTGTTCTGTGACAACACTGGTGCCATTGCTCTAGCCAAGGAACCAAGGTTTCACAAGAGGACCAGACACATAAAGCGACGCTTCAATTCCATCCGCGATTCGGTGAAGGAGGAGGACATAAACATTTGCAAAGTACACACGGATTTGAATGTTGCAGATCCGTTGACTAAGCCTCTTCCACGGGCTAAGCACGATCAACACCAAGACTCTATGGGTGTTAGATTCATTACCTTGTAATACTAGATTATTGACTCTAGTGCAAGTGGGAGACTGTTGGAAATATGCCCTAGAGGCAATAATAAAAGAGTTATTATTATATTTCCTTGTTCATGATAATCGTTTATTATCCATGCTATAACTGTATTGATTGGAAACTCAAATACACGTGTGGATGAATAGACAGACTTTGTGTCCCTAGTGAGCCTCTACAGGACTAGCTCGTTGATCAAAGATGACCGCGGTTTCCAGGTCATAGACATGAGTTGTCATTTGATAACGGGATCACATCATTAGGAGAATGATGTGATGGACGAGACCCAAACGTAAACATAGCTTTTTGATCGTGTCAGTTATCGCTATAGTTTTCTGCATGTCAAGTATAAGTTCCTATGACCATGAGATCATGTAACTCACTGACACCGTAGGAGTGCTTTGTGTGTGCCAAACGTCACAACGTAACTGGGTGACTATAAAGGTACTCTACAGGTATCTCCGAGGGTGTCTGTTGAGTTGACATGGATCGAGACTGGGATTTGTCACTCCGTGTGACGGAAAGGTATCTCCGGGCCCACTCGGTAATACGTCATCTCAATGAGCTCAAAGTGACTAAGTAGTTGGTCACGGGATTATGTATTACGGTAACGAGTAAAGAGACTTGCCGGTAACGAGATTGAACTAGGTATAGAGATACCGACGATCGAATCTCGGGCAAGTAACATACCGACGAGACAAAGGGAACTGTATACGGGATTGCCTGAATCCTTGACATCGTGGTTCATCCGATGAGATCATCGAGAAACATGTAGGAGCCAATATGGGTATCCAGATCCCGCTATTGGTTATTGACCTGGGAGTGTCTCGGTCATGTCTACATGGTTTCCGAACCCGAAGGGTCTACACACTTAACGTTCGGTGACGCTAGGGTTGTTAGTGAGAAGAGTGCATGGTTACCGAAGGTTGTTCGGAGTCCCGGATGAGATCCCGGACATGACGAGGGTCTCCGGAATGGTCCGGAGACGAAGATTGATATATAGGATGAAAGGTTTCGGAGTACCGGAAGTGTTCCGGGGAGCATCGGGAAATCGGCGGAGTACCGGGAAGGTTTTCGGGGGGTCCGGAAGGTGTTCTGGGCCTATTGGGCCACAAAGGGGGACACCACAGCCCTCAGGGGGCTGTGCGCCCCCCCTGGGCCCTCTCCCCATGCGGCTAAGGGGGTGGGACCCCCTAGGGCTGGCCGCACCCTTTGGACTTGGGGGGCAAGGCACCTAAGGGGGAAACCCTAGGGCCTGGGCGCCTCCCCCTGCCCTGGCCGCCGCCCCCTTCCCCTGCCCTGGCCGCCGGCCCCTAGGGGGAAACCCTAGGGCGCCCTAGCCTCTCCACCCCCCCTATATATAGTGGGGCAAAGGGAGGGCAGCCAACACAGTTTGTGCCTCGGTGCTGCCCTCCCTCTCCCGTCATATCTTCTCCTCCCGCAGTGCTTAGGCGAAGCCCTGCTGGAGTTCTTCTCCACCATCACCACCACGCCGTCGTGCTGCCGGTTCTCCATCAACCTCTCCTCCACCCCTTGCTGGATCAAGAAGGAGGAGACGTCCCCGAGCCGTACGTGTGAAGAACGCGGAGGCACCGTTGCTTCGGTGCTAGGTCTTCGGCGATCTGAATCGCGACGAGTACGACTCCATCATCCGCGTTCATAACGCTTCCGCTTAGCGATCTACAAGGGTACGTAGATCACACTCCCCTCTCGTAGTTGCTTCTACTAGATTGATCTTGGTGAACGGTAGGAAAATTTTTGTTTCCCATGCAACGTTCCCCAACAAGTTTTCCTCACGCCAAGCATCACAGTCATCCTAAAGATTGGAATCAGACTTGGTTTTATTGCCAAGATACATCTCCAGCTGACGAGAATCCTCTGCTGAGTTATCGTCCTCATTGGCTCACCAATCATCATCCATTCCCTCAACGGCGAAGTGCTCGGGAGCAATCTCAATACGCACCGCAGCTTTCAATGCTCCGGGCCTTTACCGCAAACGGTTTGACATGCATCGATTTTGTTCGTTGCTGGATTTCTTGGAGCATTCTATCGCTAAGTGATATGTCCAAAACGTATCTATAATTTCTGCTTGCTCCATGCCTCTTTTGGGTGATATTGCTATGATATTTATACACTTCCATACACTTTTGATCATATTTGGACTAACCTATTAACTCAGTGCACCCCAGTGCCAGTTTCCGTTTTCTGCTGTTTTTGTATTTCAGGTTTTCCCATTACGAAAACTGCCAGAAAAATCCCGGAAAAATTATATAAAAAATCAGCGTTCCAGAAGCTTCCCGACAGCCGAAGTAGGACCGGAGGGGGGCCACTAGGGCTCCAGGCGCCCTGGTGGCGCGGCCCCCCTCTTGGCCGCGCCGGGGGGGCGCCTGGGCCCCCCAGGCCTCCGCTGATGCCCCCCTTTGGCATATATTTAACACGCGTTCCGAAACCCTCGAGACGGGAACCCTTTTTCGCGATCTCATCTCTGTTCTGCCGCCGCCGCGCTTCCAAGATCGGGAGCACCAGGAGAACTCTTCCCGGCACCCTGCCGGAGGGGAGGATCACCACCGGGAGCCTCTCCACCACCATGGACGCCTTCCGGATGAGTTGTGAGTAGTCTCCCTTGGACCATGGGTCCATGACCAGTAGCTATGTGATGTTCTCCTCCCCTTCTTGTGCTTCACTAATTAGACCTCGTGAGCTGCCCTACATGATCGAGGCACATATGTAATCCTTATGCTTTGGCTATGATGAGTTTGCTGGGATCCGATGGATTGTGAGATTATGTTCAGATTGTGTTTGAGTAATATATTTGATTTACCTCTTTTATATTTATGTTCGTAAGTAATTCTTGCATGTTCTCCGTTGCTATTTATTGCTTTGGCCAAGTAGTAGGTAGTGACTCCAAGAGGGAACGTTATGCTTGATTGTGGGTTCATGCCCCTCGATGACTAGCTTGAGTGACAGAAACATGAGTCTAGGGGATGTGCTGTTGCCACAAGGGGGAAAACAACGGTGCTTGTGCCCGCGGATGCAAGGATTGTTTACTTTACGCAAAGTTCATTTAATGCAGTTGTCTGTTGCTTTGAGTTTACACTATGGGTGGGACTCGCAACTTAATACCAGCGAGATGTTCTGGATAGATATCTCAAGGTGGATGATTAGTAGTAGATGCAGATGGATTTCGGTCTACTTGCCTTGGCGTACCGCCCATGCTTTGAACCTCTACCTTTCTTGCAACATAGTTAGCATTGGTTTGCGCACATAATTCTGTCAATTGCCCAGCTGTAATTCGTTTACCTCACATAGCTGTTTTATCGTCTTTTGGGAGAGAGACATCACTAGTGAACATCATGGGACCCCGGTCCATATTACCATCACTGATCACATCCACTATTTACTTACTATTTGCAGCAATACCTATCACTATTATCACTTGCGTTTGATCCTTTGTAAACGACAAGGCCGGAGGGATTGACAACCTCTCTGTACTCGTTGGGAGCAAAGTTATTTGTATCTGTGTGCAGGTCCACGTTGATTGCTAATATCTGGCGCCGTTAGTAGTTGACACCTTCTTGTTGAAACTAGGAGTCTCAGGGGAAATCGATCCTTGGTATCTTTGCCAAGGGAAAACTTCCGCTACACTGCATCTCAAACCTTCCACTTGGGGTAACCAACGAGGGGCGAGAAGCCATCAAGCAAAGTTTTCTGGCGCCGTTGCCGGGGACTCCACTCTTCAAGATAGGGGAGTTGCACACTATCTTTTACCTTTGCTTTTTAGTCTTGTTAGTTTACCTTTCAGTTTTGCTTTAGTATCTTTTATCGAAAATCACAAAAATAGTTATCTTGCTTACTTGCTGCTATGGGTTCCACCGAGAACACCAAGTTGTGTGACTTCACTAGTCATAACAACGATGACTTTATTTGCACGCCTATCACTACAACTGCCACTTCAGCACCTTCGTATGAAATTAAACCTGCTTTACTGAACCTAGTTATGAAAGATCAATTCTCCGGTGCTGGAGATGATGCTGCTTTACACTTAAACAATTTTGTTGAACTCTGTGATATGCAAAAGTACACTGAAATAGATGGTAATATTGTTAAGCTTAAGCTTTTTCCTTTCTCCTTGAGAGGAGGAGCTAAAATTTGGTTTCAATCTTTGCCTAGAAATAGCATAGATTCATGGGACAAGTGCAAAGATGCTTTTATTGGAAAATACTATCCACCTGCTAAAATTATCCAACTAAGAAGTAACATAATGAATTTTAAACAATTGGATAATGAACACGTTGCCCAAGCTTGGGAACGTATGAAATCTCTTATCAAGAACTGCCCTACTCATGGTTTGACTACTTGGATGGCTATCCAAACTTTTTATGCAGGCTTGAACTTTACCACGCGGAACTTGTTAGATTCGGCCGCGGGAGGAACCTTTATGTCAACTACACTTGGTGCTGCCACGAAGCTTCTCGATGAGATGATGACCAATTATTCCCAAAGGCACACCAAACGCGCTCCAACAGGTAGGAAGGTAAACTCTGTCGAGGAGATTTCCTCCCTAAATGAAAAAGTTGACTTGATCATGTCTCTACTTTTGAAGCAATCTTCTGTTGATCCTCGTGATGTTCCTTTAAATTCTTTGATTGCTCAAGAACAAGTAGATGTGAACTTTATCTCTAGAAACGATTTTAATAACAATGCTTATAGGAGTAATTTTGTAGCAATCCTAGACCGTTCCCCTCTAATTCTTATGGGAACAACAATGCTTATCCTAGCACCAAGAACTCCACTACTGAACTAGAGATTATGCTTAAAGATTTCATCACTACCCAAAAAGCCTTCAATAAGAGTGTAGAAGAAAAACTAAACAAACTAGATGATCTCTCTTCGAAGGTAGACAATTTAGCCCATGAGGTAGAATTGCTTAAAATTAGAACTTCTCCTCTTGAGGAGAGGAAGGTCACTCCTATGAATGCTATTCAAGTGCAAATTAATGAAAACATTAGGATGTTGGCTAACTTAAAGAGAGATGGGCTAGAGAAAGGGAGGAAGAAGATAGAATTAAGAGCCTTCCTACCCACCACACTGTTGCTACTATCCAAGTTGTTGAGGATATCCAAACTCTTAGCACCCAATGCACTCCTGGTCCCAATGGACCTATTAATGGTGATGCTATGACTATAGAAACTACCAAACAAGTGAACCTAAAGGACACCACTACCACTTTACTTGATAGTAGTGACCTTGATTTTGACAATTGCACTCTTACCGAAGTTATTGATTTCCTTCACAAGATGTCTAGAGATCCCCGCACTAGCACGCTTAACCTTGCCTTCACAGAGCATATCACTAATGCTCTTATCAAAGCTAGGGAGGATAAACTTAGAGTAGAAGCCTCCATACCTAGAAAGCTAGAAGATGGTTGGGATCCTATGATTAAAATTAAGTTGAATAACTTCTCTTGCTATGCTTTATGTGATGTTGGAGCTAGTACCTCCGTTATGCCCAAAAGAATATATGATATGCTTAAATTAAAACCTTTTGATTCTTGTTCTTTTGGTGTTCGTCTCGTTGATTATTCCATAAAGAAACCTTTGGGGAGGATCGGCGATGTTCTTATCATTGTCAATGACAATTACGTTCCCGTTGACTTTACTATTATGGATATTGAATGTGAACCTTCTTGTCCAATTATTTTGGGATGTCCTTTTCTACGCACCGTTGGTGCTATCATTGACATGAAAGAGGGGAATATAAAATTCCAATTTCCTCTCAAGAAAGGGATGGAACATTTCCCTCGAAAGAAGATTAAGTTACCTTTTGAGTCCGTTATACGGGCTAGCTATTCTTTTACTCTTGATAAAACTTGATCTTTTTGCATTATGCCTAGCTTAAAGGCATAAAAGAAAACGCTTTTGGGAGGCAGCCCACAATGAATAAATTTTTATTTTGCTTTTGTTGTGTCTTGATGTTGTTACTACAGTAGCATCATCATTGTATCTTTGCTTTTCAATTTTGTGCCAAGTGTAGCCTCTGATTGCAAGAAAGTTCAAAAGTTTTGACGTGCTATCCAAGAAACAGATTCTGTCCTTGGATAGAAAAATTCGTATAAAATCACCAGATCATCTTTTTGGTCTGAATTGTTTCGACAGCGTGCTCTATACAATTGTCTTTCGGGCGTCTGTTCTGAGTTTTTTGATTAGAGTTGCAGAAGTTCCCCGAAAAAATCATTTACTACCTGCTGTTCTGTTTTTCACAGATTCTGTCCTGTTTTGCCTTTCCTTCATTTTGCAAACCTTGAGCTTGCTTTTTTCTTTGCAAAAACCTTTCGACAATCTTGAGAAATAGTAGACCTTCAAGAATATCTTTATTTCCAGCAAGGAACAATTATTTTATTAAGGGTACTAACCTCGCTAATCAGATTATGATGAGTTATGTATGAAGGGAGTTTTCAAGTGTGCGAGGGAAGATGATAAAAAGATTCAGGAGTGTCAAACGCTCAAGCTTGGGGATGCCCCCATGGACCCCCAAGAAATATTCAACGAGACTCAAGCGTCTAAGCTTGGGGATGCCCCCATGCATCCCCTTCTCCATCAACATTATCAGTTCGTCTTTCGTTCCACTATATTTTTATCACTTCATGTGTTATGTGCTATGCTTGGAGCGTCTTGCTTTTAGTTTCCTTTTTAGTTTTCTTTAGCTTTTCATAACGAGTTGGAAACTCAGCTTTCTTTGTGTGGGAGAGAAACACGCTCCACTTCAACCTAGAACATAACATAGAATTTTTATGTCTATCTTTGCTGTGTATGTTCTTGGTCTTTCAATAGCTACTATCATGTTCAGCTCTTAGTTTTCATGCTTATATTTTTAAAGAGCTTTTGTTTAGTTGGTTGCTTGAACTCTCTTTAGTTATCATGCTTATCTTATTAAGAGAGTTTGCTTCTGTTGCATTGGTCGATATGTCTATGATAAAAATGCTACGTGCATAATGGTGCTTAGTAGTTCATGTTTTCTTATGGTTAGTCTCAAATAGCTGGGGGGTTCCCAATGTTATTGGAGTACCAACATGATTTGTTTGCCTATGATGTGGTATGGTTTAGTAATATCTTCCTTCAATAATTTATTTTGATTGACCTGGCGTATGCTCACGCATATTTAAGACTGTAAAGAAAGTCTGTCAAGCCTTGATGATCTTTTGTTTCTGAGTAGCGATATAACTTCCATGCCTGATTCAATGTTGCTTTGTCGCTCTGCATGATTATCACCGTCATTTCTCTCTTAGTTGGTCGCTCCCAGTCTTTTGCTAACCTCCACCTGTACTAAGCGGACTGACTGCTTGTGCATCCAAAATCTTTTAAACCAGTTATGCCATATGAGTCCACCATACCTTCCTATACATGGTATTTACCTGCCATTCCTAACGAAGACTTTCATGTACCATCTCGAAATTATTCAAAAAAAAGCATTTCTATTTTGTGCCTCTGTTTTAGTTCATATGGAAGTAGTAGTTAATTCATGATCTTTTTAAGTTGGACAAGCTTCACCCCGGGATTGCATGTCTAATGTGCAAACCCATAATACGAGAAGGAACTGGCATTGAGTGCGCCCGGCTCAAAAATAATATAACAAACAAACAAACCCTCCTTCACGCTTTGTTCATGAGAGATCAGAAAACTTTGGCAGTGATAAACAAAGGAGATTAAGAGGATGTGATCGTCCTCATTCGGGAGCCGTTCCTCGAAACTTGTCCATCTCAAGAAGTGATTGAGTTGTCTGCTAGCATTCATTGACGAAACATGCATAATCTAAAAAAATAATTATTACCTCTGTTTTTAAAACCAAGAGCTCTGGTACATGCTTTGTCTTTGTTTCCGACCACGGGTTTTCAACCTTGCCAACAAAAGCCACGGTTCGAGAGTCTCCACCTTCTTTTTAAAGCACCAACTACTGAAAGCATGATTGTCATTCTGAGTGTAATGTGCATTGTCCCAAAGTAGCATTGTCTTTTGCATGATTATGATATCGTTTATTCTGAAATCATTGTATCTAGTCATCACTTAAACCTTGGAGGTGCCCCTGCATTTATGTTTTGCTTCACTAAAGGGGGCAAGCGAGATATCACTTTATCATATTTGCACACCATGCTCATTACAAATCTATTTGATGTTTCAGTATCATATTGTAAAACTTTCAGTTCTTTGTGATTTTCTCATGAGGCAACTTAATTACTACAGATTCATTGTCTCAGTAAGCTTTTGTCATATGACTATGAAAAATCCTTATATGGTTAATAGCATGTCACCACAGAAATTATTCTTGTTATCATTTACCTACTCGAGGACGAGCAGGAATTAAGCTTGGGGATGTTGATACGTCCAAAACGTATCTATAATTTCTGCTTGCTCCATGCCTCTTTTGGGTGATATTGCTATGATATTTATACACTTCCATACACTTTTGATCATATTTGGACTAACCTATTAACTCAGTGCACCCCAGTGCCAGTTTCTGTTTTCTGCTGTTTTTGTATTTCAGGTTTTCCCATTACGAAAGCTGCCAGAAAAATCCCGGAAAAGTTATATAAAAAATCAGCGTTCCAGAAGCTTCCCGGCAGCCGAAGTAGGGCCGGAGGGGGGCCACCAGGGCTCCAGGCGCCCTGGTGGCGCGGCCCCCCTCCTGGCCGCGCCGGGGGGGCGCCTGGGCCCCCCAGGCCTCCGCTGATGCCCCCCTTTGGCATATATTTAACACGCGTCCCGAAACCCTCGAGACGGGAACCCTTTTTCGCGATCTCATCTCTGTTCCGCCGCCGCCGCGCTTCCAAGATCGGGAGCACCAGGAGAACTCTTCCCGGCACCCTGTCGGAGGGGAGGATCACCACCGGGAGCATCTCCACCACCATGGACGCCTCCCGGATGAGTTGTGAGTAGTCTCCCTTGGACCATGGGTCCATGACCAGTAGCTATGTGTTGTTCTCCTCCCCTTCTTGTGCTTCACTAATTAGACCTCGCGAGCTGCCCTACATGATAGAGGCACATATGTAATCCTTATGCTGTTGCTATGATGAGTTTGCTGGGATCCGATGGATTGTGAGATTATGTTCAGATTGTGTTTGAGTAATATATTTGATTTACCTCTTTTATATTTATGTTCGTAAGTAATTCTTGCATGTTCTCCGTTTCTATTTATTGCTTTGGCCAAGTAGTAGGTAGTGACTGATGGGCCTCGAACCCCTCGCTGGATTACCCCAAGTGGAAGGTGTAAGATGTAGTAAGTAGAAGTGTTTTCCCCTAGCAAAGATGCCAAGGATCGAATCCCCAGAGACTCCTAGGTTCAACAGGTAGGTGTCAACTGCTAACGGCGCAACTAGCAATCAACGTGGACCTGCACACAGATACAAATAACTTTGCTCCCAACGAGTACAGAGAGGTTGTCAATCTCTCCGGCCTTTTAGTTCACAAAGGGTTAAAAGCAATATGATAGTAGTGATAGATAGTAATTTGCAATAGTAAATAAAATAGCGGAAAGTAAAATAGTGTATGTGATCAATGATAGTAATATGGACCGGAGTCACATGATGTTCACTAGTGATGTCTCTCTCCCAAAAGACGATAGAACAGCTAGTGAGGTAACAAATTACAGCTGGGCAATTGACAGGACCACGAACGCAAACCAATGCTGACTACATTGCAAGAAAGGTTGAGGTTCAAAGCATGGGCGGTATACCAAAGTAAGTAGACCGAAATCCATCTGCATCTACTACTAATCATCCACCTTGAGATATCTATCCAGAACATCTCGCTGGTATTAAGTTGCGAGTCCCACCCATAGTGTAAACTCAATGCAACAGACAACTGCATTAAAAGAACTTTGCGTAAAGTAAACAATCCTTGCACCCGCGGGCACAAGCACCGTTGTTTTCCCCCTTGTGGCAACAGCACATCCCCTAGACTCATGTTTCTGTCACTCAAGCTAGTCATCGAGGGGCATGAACCCACAATCGAGCATAACGTTCCCTCTTGGAGTCACTACTTACTACTTGGCCAAAGCAATAAATAACAACGGAGAACATGCAAAAATTACTTATGAACTAAAATATAAAAGAGGTGAATCAAATATATTACTCAAGATCAATCTGAACATAATCTCATAATCCATCGGATCCCAGCAAACTCAACATAGCAACAGCATAAGGATTACATAGGTGCCTCGATCATGTAGGGCAGCTCACGAGGACTAATTAGTGAAGCACAAGAACGGGAGGAGAACATCACATAGCTACTGGTCATGGACTCATGGTCCAAGGGAGACTACTCACGAGTCATCCGGGAGGCATCCATGGTGGTGGAGAAGCTCCCGGTGGTGATCCTCCCCTCCGGCAGGGTGCCGGGAAGAGTTCTCCTGGTGCTCCCGATCTTGGAAGCGGCGGCGGCGGCGGAACAGAGATGGGATCGCGAAAAGAAGTCTTGTTTCAAGGGTTACGGGGGACCCTTTAAATATCTGCCCAAGTAGGGCACCGGGGGGCTCTCGGGGTGCCGAGGCGCCCCCCCCCCCGGCGCGGCCCAGGGGGGGGGCACGCCCACAGGGCACCTGGGGCCCCTGTGCCCCCCCAGGCTCCCCTTCAGAAGCAGTGTCGTTCCCGATACGCTGATTTTTTATATATTTTTCTGTATTTTTCTGGGCAGTTCTCGAAACGTGAAAACCTGAAATACAAAAACAGCCGAAAACAGAAACTGGCACTTGGGTGCACTGGATTAGTAAGTTAGTCCAAATATGATCAAAAGTGTATGGAAGTGTATGAATATCATAGCAATATCACCCAAAAGTGGCATGGAGCAAGCAGAAATTATAGATACATTTTGGACGTATCAACATCCCCAAGCTTAATTCCTGCTCGTCCTCGAGTAGGTAAATGATAACAAGAATAATTTCTGTGGTGACATGCTATTAACCATATAAGACTTTCTCATAGTCATATGACAAAAGCTTACTGAGACAATGATTCTAAAGTAACTAAGTTGTCTCAAGAGAAAATCACAAATGACTAAAAGTTTTACAACATGAAACTGAAACATCAAAAAGATTCGCAATGAACATGATGTACAAATATGATCAAGTGATATCTAGCTTGCCCCCTTTAGTGATGCAAAACATAAATGCAAGGGCACCTTCAAGGTTTAAGTGATGACTAGATACAATCATTTCAGAATAAACGATATCACAATCATGCAAAAGACAATGCTACTTTGGGACAATGCACATTACACTCAGAATGACAATCATGCTCTCAGTAGTTGATGCTTAAAGTGCTAGAGCTTTTTATTATGAAACATGGAAGCAATTGTGTCAGGGATATGGTTAATAGGTATAAACCGGATATTGTAAACCGGCTTAGTTATATCGTACTTGGTTTATTAGTAGAGATTACGGCCCATGAGATTTCAAGGCCCATGTATAGAAATACGGTTTGTAAACCGCCAAAGAGATGTAACTTGAGAGATAAGAAAGGAAGAGCAGAGACCGAGGCGGACACAATTATGAGCCGGCCTCGGGACTCTGTAAACCGGACCAGGCGTCACCTCTATATAAAGGGACGACCCGGCACCGGTTCAGGGACAAGCAACAATCGATCCGTCGAGACGCAGGCAAGCAATTCCGCTCCCTGTAATCCGACGCCCAAGCAATACCAAACCAACTAGACGTAGGCTTTTACCTTCTCGAAGGGGCCGAACTAGTATAAAACCCTTTGTGTCCTTTGTGTGCCATGAACCCTTTCAAGCTAACCCGTGCGATGGTTCCATCATCAAGTCCGCTAAACCGGACATCTGCCGTGTTAATTCCACGACAAATTGTGTCAACGGTAGTAGTACTTCATATGTGTCATGTATAAAACATCTTATAAGTTGCAAGCCTCATGCATCGAATACCAATAGTGCTCGCTCCTTGTCCTAATTAGCTCGGATCCCCATGGGTTATCATTTCATTGCATATGTTTTAACCAAGTGTCACAAAGGGGTACCTCTATGCCACATGTACAAAGGTCCAAGGAGATAGATCACATTTGATTTCTCGTTTTTGATAAATCTCAACTCGAGGACATCCATACCGGGACAACATAGAAAATAGATGATGGACTCCTCTTTAATGCATAAGCATATTCTCATGAGAGATTGAGGATTAAGGTCCAAGCTAAAACTTCCACCATGAGGCATGGCTTTGGTTGGTGGCCCAATGTTCTTCTCTAACAATATGCATATTAATTCAACCCACGGTAAATCACCCTTACTTCAGACAAGACGAACATGCATAGCAACTCACATGATATTCAACAAAAGTGTGACAGTTGATGGCGTCCCCAGAAACATGGTTACCGCTCAGCAAGCAACTCATAAGAAATAAGATACATAAGCAACATATTCTTTACCACAATAGTTTTTAGGCTACTTTCCCATGAGCTATGTATTGCATGGTTAATTTGCTTAGTGCAGGAGGAGGTTAGCAAAAGACTGGGAGCGACCAACTAAGAGAGCAATGACGGTCATAATCATGCAGAGCGACAAAGCAATATTGAATCAGGCATGGTAGTTATATCGCTACTTAGAAACAAAAGATCATCAAGGCTTGACAGACTTTCTTTACAGTCTTGAATATGCGTGAGCATACGCCAAGTCAATCAAAATAAATTCTCGAAGGAATATATTACTAAACCATACCACATCATAGGCAAGCAAATCAAGTTGGTACTCCAATAACACATTTGGAATCCCCCGGCTATTTGAGATTAACCATAAGAAAACCTGAACTACTAAGCACCATCATGAAAGTAGCATATTTATCATAGACATATTAACCAATGCAACGGAAGCAAACTCTCTTAATAAGGTGAGCATGGTAATTAAAGAGAGTTCAAGCAACCAACTAAATAGAAGCTCTTGAAAAGATAAGCATGAATACTAAGAGCAAAGCACGATAGTAGCTATTAAAAGATAAAGAACACACACATCATAGATAGACATGAAAATTCTATGTAATGTTCTAGGTAGAAGTGGAGTGTGTTTCTCTCCCACATAAAGGAATGCTGGGTTCCGACTCGTTATGAAAAACTAAAAAGAAAACTAAAAGCAAGACGCTCCAAGCATAGCACATAACATATGAACTGATAAAAATATAGCGGAACGAAAGACGAACTGATAATGTTGATGGAGAAGGGGATGCACGGGGGCATCCCCAAGCTTAGACGCTTGAGTCTCCTTGAATATTTCTTGGGGGTGCACGGGGGCATCCCCAAGCTTGAGCGCTTGACACTCCTGAATCTTTTTATCATCTTCCCTCGCACACTTGAAAACTCCCTTCATACATAACTCATTCATAATCTGATTAGCGAGGTTAGTACCCTTAATAAAATAATTATACCTTGCTGGAAATAAGGATATTCTTGAAGTTCTACTGTTTCTCAAGATTGCCAAAAGGTTTTTGCAAAGAAAAAGCAAGTTCTTAATTTACAAAGTGAAGGTAAGGCAAAACAGGACAGAATCTGTGAAAAACAGAACAGCAGGCAGTAATTGACCTGTTCGGGATACTTCTGCAACTCAAATCAAAAAACTCAGAACTGATGCACGAAAGACAATTATATAGAGAACGCTGTCGAAAAAATTCAGACCAAAAAGATGATCTGGTGATTTTATACGATTTTTTCTATCCAAGGACAGAATCTGTTTCCTGGACAGCACCTCACAACTTTTGAACTTTCTAGCAATCAGAGGCTATACTTGGCACAAATATGAAAAGTAAAGATACAATGATGATGCTACAGCAGTAAACAACATCAAGACACAACAAAAGCAAAAAATTTATTCATGTGGGCTGCCTCCCAAAAGCGCTTTCTTTTATGCCTTTAAGCTAGGCATAATGCATAGAGGAATCAATAATCATCATAATAATCAGAGTTATACATTGGTTCAAATGATTCCTCAACAAGTTCATTCTTGTTCCTTCTAGGAAAGGGGTACACACCTTTTGCCTTCCCGCGTAAGCGGATTTGTCCCTTACCTATATCAATGAAGCCTTTAACTGCTCGGAGGAAGTCCCTTCCAAGCATTATATTTCCTTGGTTTGGCTCCATGATGAAGAAATCAATCATTGCAATCCCCTTAAGGAATGTAACTGGTACGTCTTTTATTTTTCCCTGGATTTCAGAAATATCTCCATTAGTATGTTCATGATAAGATTGTAGTATATCCATATTAAATTTTAAAGAATCATGAACAATTTTTGGCATAGTAGAAACCATAGATCCAATATCACAATAAGCAAGGAAGTCTTGATTAGAGATGCTAATCCTAACAAGAGGTTCCCAGTCATTATCTATTTCCAAAATATCTCTCTTATTGGGTTTGGGTTTCTCTACCTTCGTTAAGTCTAGAGCATCCATTCTTTTCTCAATAGTAGAAAGTCTATCTATGATAGTATCAAAGTTATGATCATAAACAAAGTAACTAGATAGTCCATGTATAATTTCAAGAGCTCTAGCTTCATCACATTCTAGAAAATATCCCTCAGCTATAATGTCAAGGGAGTGTTTACACCATTTAAAAAGACCATGGTAAAAGTTCCTAAGCACTATTTTTATAGGTATCCAAGGCATAATTCTCCTATGTGCATCAGAAATTCTGTCCCATGCCTTCTTCATATTTTCTCCATCCCTTTGATGGAAATCTAAAACTTCTGATTCCCTCAAAGCACCAAATCCTAACATGTTTAACTAAACAGATAGGACTACTAATAGTAAGGCAAATAATTTTTTTGTGATTTTTGATAAAAGGGAACTAAAGCAAATAATGAAAGGTAAACTAGCAAGACTAATAAGCAAAGGTAAAAGATAGCATGCAACTCCCCTATCCTGAAGAGTGGAGTCCCCGGCAACGGCGCCAGAAAATACTCCTTGATGGGCCTCGAACCCCTCGTTGGATAACCCCAAGTGGAAGGTGTAAGATGCAGTCAGTAGAAGTGTTTTCCCCTAGCAAAGATGCCAAGGATCGAATCCCCAGAGACTCCTAGGTTCAACAGGTAGGTGTCAACTGCTAACGGCGCAATTAGCAATCAACGTGGACCTGCACACACATACAAATAACTTTGCTCCCAACGAGTACAAAGAGGTTGTCAATCTCTCCGGCCTTGTAGTTCACAAAGGGTTAAAAGCAATATGATAGTAGTGATAAATAGTAATTTGCAATAGTAAATAAAATAGCGGAAAGTAAAATAGTGTATGTGATCAATGATAGTAATATGGACCGGAGTCACATGATGTTCACTAGTGATGTCTCTCTCCCAAAAGACGATAAAACAGCTATGTGAGGTAACAAATTACAGCTGGGCAATTGACAGGACCACGAACGCAAACCAATGTTGACTACATTGCAAGAAAGGTTGAGGTTCAAAGCATGGGCGGTACGCCAAAGTAAGTAGACCGAAATCCATCTGCATCTACTACTAATCATCCACCTTGAGATATCTATCCAGAACATCTCGCTGGTATTAAGTTGCGAGTCCCACCCATAGTGTAAACTCAATGCAACAGACAACTGCATTAAAAGAACTTTGCGTAAAGTAAACAATCCTTGCACCCGCGGGCACAAGCACCGTTGTTTTCCCCCTTGTGGAAACAACACATCCCCTAGACTCATGTTTCTGTCACTCAAGCTAGTCATCGAGGGGCATGAACCCACAATCGAGCATAACGTTCCCTCTTGGAGTCACTACTTACTACTTGGCCAAAGCAATAAATAACAACGGAGAACATGCAAGAATTACTTATGAACTAAAATATAAAAGAGGTGAATCAAATATATTACTCAAGATCAATCTGAACATAATCTCATAATCCATCGGATCCCAGCAAACTCAACATAGCAACAGCATAAGGATTACATAGGTGCCTCGATCATGTAGGGCAGCTCACGAGGACTAATTAGTGAAGCACAAGAACAGGAGGAGAACATCACATAGCTACTGGTCATGGACTCATGGTCCAAGGGAGACTACTCACGAGTCATCCGGGAGGCGTCCATGGTGGTGGAGAAGCTCCC
>LR738712.1:661638714-661718584 GCA_902687465.1 Secale cereale
GGGGGGGGGCGCCCACAGGGCGCCTGGGGCCCCTGTAGCCCCCCCAAGCTCCCCTTTGGAAGCAGTGTCGTTCCCGATACGCTGTTTTTGTATATATTTTTTCTGTATTTTTCTGGGCAGTTCTCGAAACGTGAAAACCTGAAATACAAAAACAGCCGAAAACAGAAACTGGCACTGGGGTGCACTGGATTAGTAAGTTAGTCCAAATATGATCAAAAGTGTATGGAAGTGTATGAATATCATAGCAATATCACCCAAAAGTGGCATGGAGCAAGCAGAAATTATAGATACGTTTTGGACGTATCAGTGACTCCAAGAGGGAACGTTATGCTTGATTGTGGGTTCATGCCCCTCGATGACTAGCTTGAGTGACAGAAACATGAGTCTAGGGGATGTGCTGTTGCCACAAGGGGGAAAACAACGGTGCTTGTGCCCGCGGATGCAAGGATTGTTTACTTTACGCAAAGTTCTTTTAATGCAGTTGTCTGTTGCTTTGAGTTTACACTATTGGTGGGACTCGCAACTTAATACCAGCGAGATGTTCTGGATAGATATCTCAAGGTGGATGATTAGTAGTAGATGCAGATGGATTTCGGTCTACTTGCCTTGGCGTACCGCCCATTCTTTGAACCTCTACCTTTCTTGCAACATAGTTAGCATTGGTTTGCGCACATAATTCTGTCAATTGCCCAGCTGTAATTCGTTTACCTCACATAGCTGTTTTATCGTCTTTTGGGAGAGAGACATCACTAGTGAACATCATGGGACCCCGGTCCATATTACCATCACTGATCACATCCGCAATTTAATTTCCGCTTTTACTTACTATTTGCAGCAATACCTATCACTATTATCACTTGCGTTTGATCCTTTGTAAACGACAAGGCCGAATGGATTGACAACCTCTCTGTACTCGTTGGGAGCAAAGTTATTTGTATCTGTGTGCAGGTCCACGTTGATTGCTAATATCTGGCACCGTTAGCAGTTGACACCTTCTTGTTGAAACTGGGAGTCTCAGGGGAAATCGATCCTTGATATCTTTGCCAAGGGAAAACTTCCGCTACACTGCATCTCAAACCTTCCACTTGGGGTAACCAACGAGGGGCGAGAAGCCATCACTAAGCCGGCGTTCCAGTTTAATGTGTGAGTACACAGGAGACCCCAAAGATCCTCTAGGCCATACTGAAGCTGTGCTATCAGAAAATGAAGTCAATGAGTCTGTCAAGAAAATATTGGATCAACCAGTGGATGTCTGGAGCAAAACTGGGCTGGCCCCCTTCTATGAATCCAATAAACCGCCAGCGGTAAGTCTTTCTTATACCTTTTGTTTTGTTTCAATCTGTTTAAGCATCCTTTCTGAAAAATTCCTCAACTTCTGACAGGGTAATGACCCATTCTGGAAGAGAAAACCCCAGGATAAACCAGTAAAGGCAGCTCGTCTTAAGACCAAGACCGTCAAGAAGACTGTTAAGAAGAAAACTACTCAAGCATCCGAGTTAAACCTCGATGATGATGAACTAGCCTCAGAGGTAGCACTTGACTCCCTTGGCTCCCTTTTCTTGCACCTTATTGATAATGATTATGTTCAGGAAAATGCTGAAGGTAGCCAAGCTGATGGTGTTGAGGTAATTACCCTTTCCTCCGGTTCAGACCCTCTGCCAGCACAGAAAATCCGTCGAGCAAACCGGAAAGTAAGATTTTCCCACCCTTTAGCCTACTTGGACCCAAACTTTATTTTTAAGAAACAACAACATGAAGCTCGCCGCACAACACGACACAGTGGTCAAGTAATCACATCCACCGGTTTACCACATACTCCGGCTCGGAAGCGTTGTTCAGAGGTCTTGTATATTCCAGATGCTCTTTATCCCAAAGCGGGTCATTTCCGCCAGCCTCTTAATCCGTCTGATTCAAATTATCAGGATACCCCTAGTTCGTCATCTGGCGAATCGACAGCTACATAGCTTCCTCCTCTCAAAACTGTTCCTGGGTGAGTTTCATTTTCCTATTAATCCTTCTATTTTAATCCACTCACTAACCTTTACTTTATCTTTCTTAGTAGGCCAAAACCTAGTGAGAAGGCCAAATTGAGCAAAATGGCAGATGATGATATAAACCCTGAACCAGAAAAGACTCCAGAACCGACAAAAAACACTGATGTCTTGCGTGATGACCCCCCCTCCATCGGATCACGAAATTCTTTCTGAACAGGAAGTTGCCACAATGGAGTTGGATGATAATCAAAATAGCCCAGTCCGGGCCAATATTAATCCGGTAAGCCCTGCTAGAACCGCTGCTGCTATAACAGAGGATGTTAGAATTACCGGTTTTGGCCACACCACTCCTGGTGTACCCGTTGCCTTATCAAAACATAACCCTAAGGACGAAATTGCTGGCATGGACAAAGGGAAATGGAATGCCGATTTGTTAAGCTATGCTCATCTCAGCGCCCGGGACCTTCATTCCGGCTATCTGAATCGGCTGTATACCAGCCGTGATTATGAAGCCGGTTTAGTGAACCTTATGAAGGAACGATATGAGGTAAGTGCTGCTTAATTTTTGCAATATTATTTCTGCCTAAGCCCAATAGCTTGTCTCGACCCCACTGTAGCCCCCAAGGGCCGACTTATCTCTTCAGGATGAACCGGGGCTTCAGAACACCAAATACGTAGCTTTTCACCTGTGTAGTCCCCAAGGGCCGGTTTATCTATTTAAGATGAACCGGGACTTTAGTTTGTAACCTTTCTTTTGAACAATAATGCATTAGCACCCAAGTGCCAAGTGTATAACTTGTTATGTGCTTGGGACTTTGATAAAGATGCCTGATAACTACAAATATGCATTAGCCCCCAAGTGCCAAGTGTATAACTTGTTATGTGCTTGGGACTTCCAATATGTTTATCAATGTATGATGTATATATCTCTTTGCAGGCTGATCTAAACCAAAAAGAATCTCAAGTAGCTGACCTTCAAGAAAACCTGAAATTCCAGCAAGCAGCCTCTTCCAAAGCCAAGGATGAGCTGACCAGCGCTTTAGCAAGCATGGAAAAATTGAAGAAAGACTTCCAGAAGGAACGAGCGGATTGGGAGATAGAGAGATCCGTTTTAGAGAAAAGAGCAGTTGACGCAGAGGCCGCCCTTAAACGAGTGTCAGAAGAGCTATCTGGCCTAAAGCGTAAAATAAACGCTATGACCACTGCTGTCTTTAGTAAGCACCCTTTATCATAACTATGAATGTGACATCCCCACAAATTTCTGGTTTAACACTGGTTCCATGGATGCCGGAAAACGTACTGCTCATCTTGGCGCTGATATGCAGAAGAAGCTGAAGTCTGCCTATACACTTATAGAGCAGCTTTATACCGGCGCACAAAGGATCATTTGTACCGCTTCTAACAACAAACCGGCCCCAACATTGATCAAGGAAACATTGGAGAAAATGTCAGTGCTACCCGCCCGGTTTGAAGATGAAAATATCGACTGCGAGGGCGGGTGCTTTAACTGCATTAACTCGGGCAGAGGGGTGGGTGCCGGATCTTGATCCGGCTGACGTAGTAAATGGCTATCCAAGCATGAAAGAGGATGGATCAGAATTCACCAATGAGGATCTGCGAGCTTTAACAAAAGAAATGCGGCCCTTGGCCAGCAAACTAGCCGACGAAGCTGATCTGTCCCGCTATCAGGCGGTTTATGATGCTGACAATCGATGGGTTAACGCGCCGATCCATGATGCAGAGGATCTCATCCCGCCCGTTCGTAAGCACACTTACGCCCCTGATGTTGAACCGTTTGAGCTTATAAGCGATGAAGCTTTTTACCAGGCCCGGACTAGGATCAATTGGGAAACCACTGACTTCCAGCTGCTAGATGGAAGCGAAGAATCGACGGCGCAGGATGATCCACAACCGTCTGGCCGGGCTGGCAAGGAGTCATCAACCGATGTTGGTTTAACTTTCAATATGCCGCAATACTTAACGAGGAACTGATATTCTTTTAGGCTGCAAAACGCCTTGTAATAGGCTAGATGAAAACATTTCGTCTGTTATGCCATCATGCATATTTCCTGTAGATAATATTGCTCAGTCCGGCAACTTTATAGTATTTCTGCTTATTCTGCTAAACAACTTTATTCAATTTGTTTCTGCATAAAATAAATTTTAAAGTGCCCTGGCGGTTTATCGTCGGACGGGTCATAATGCCCAAATACATGACCTAGGTCGATAACCCATGATGTATTTTGAAATAAATACAAAAATACATATCATACCTGTGATATCACATCGTATCGTTGGCCTTACCAACCTTTGTAGTAGGGGTGATGACCCCGAATCATGAGTATTGATGAGTCCTGCAATATTTCGCCGGTTTATGATGAAACCATACCGGGTTGTGATAAACACCAGCTTAGCTGCAGGTAATACTAGCGATTTGTAATCAAACCAGACCGGGTTTTGTAAACACCGTTTTATTTAACGGTGGCGATTTGTAGTCAACCACCAAGCCGATTCGATAGATATCGGATGAATACCAACAATCTCTTTGAGAGATAAAAACTTGGCAAACAAAAACAAAATAAAAAAACTGGTAGTCGAGGCTTTTTATGAGCTGCCAGGCTCCAAATTCGAGGCTTTTCATGGGCTGCCAGGCCGCTGAGTTAAACCATTTCACAAATCCTGTTAAGATGGACCTCACATTAACCAATCGTCATTTGAACGTTGACAAGTTCAGGGTTTGTATAAGATTGACTTGCCAATCATTCGATGGGTCATACCAGGTTTACTTGGACGGAGTGACTTACTTAATGTAGGCAGGCTAACCCGGGGTTTTAGCTGTATACAGCAGGCTTCCAAGCCGTGGCTTGATAGCCTATTACAATGGCCTTAAAAGCTCTTTGTCGCTGTGCGAGAAGAGCCCCCAAGTAACATTGTGAGCTGTGCTCAATGGGTGCCTACGTTTGAGTTGTGCTTTGCATCAAACTCTCTTTTGCCCCTTACCATCATGTTGGCTTGATAGCCGGATTACCTAAGTAACCAGAGCTGTGCTCTTATGATGATATTGGCTTGATAGCCGGTCTAAGAGGGCCATAGAAACTCCGTTTTGTATATAGAAGCCCCCATGTGACAAACTCTTATGGAAAAAATAGTAGATGCCCCGCTTTAACAAGGATGCCGGTTTATTGTGTTGATCATAATATATACATTGTAAATATATGTACATAAAGAGGAGCCTATGGCTCAGGTGTAGTAAGGCCGAAGATGAGCAATGTTCCACGGCCGTTGGGTCTCCTCCTCCGTGGTGCGTGAGTCCTTGTGCTCTCGAACGTCGATGAGGTAGTATGACCCGTTGTGTAGATTCTTGCTGACCACAAAAGGTCCTTCCCAAGGCGGAGATAGCTTGTGCATATCTGTCTAGTCTTGGATGAGCCAGAGCACCAGATCGCCTTCTTGAAACGTTCTGGTTCTAACTCGGCGACTATGGTATCGACGCAGTTCTTGCTGGTAAATCGCCGACCGAGCAGCTGCAATGTCACGCTCCTCATCCAACCGGTCCAATGCTTCTTATCGCGCCTTCTCATTATCAGCTTCAACGTAAGCCGCCACGCAAGGCGGATCATGACAGATGTCACTAGGGAGAACTGCTTCAGCTCCGTACACCATGAAAAAAGGCGTGTAACCCGTAGACCTATTGGGCATGGTATTGATGCTCCATAACACAGAGGGTAGTTCCTCTACCCAACAACCTGGCGTCCTTTGCAAAGGAACCATAAGCCAGGGCTTGATGCCTCTCAAGATCCCTTGATTGGCTCTCTCAGCTTGACCATTAGATTGCGGGTGAGCCACTGAAGATACGTCAAGCCGGATGTGCTCTCATTGAAAAAAAATTCTTTCATAGCTCCCTTGGATAAATTAGTGCCATTATCAGTGATAATACTCTGTGGAAAGCTAAACCGGAAAATCACCTTCTTGATGAACTGAACCTTCATTGCTGCATCACACTTGCTGACTGGCTCTGCCTCGATCCACTTGGTAAACTTATCAGCTGCCACCAGAAGGTGGGTCTTCTTATCTGGAGATCTCTTGAAGGGCCCAACCATGTCTGGCCCCCAAGTCGCGAACGACCAAGTAATTGGAATCATCCTCAATTCTTGAGCCGGTATATGAGCATGTCGTGAGAATTTCTGACAAGCATCACACTTTTTGACTAAGTCCTCTGCATCAGCATGAGCCGTCAGCCAATAGAATCCATGACAAAAAGCTTTAGCCACCAAAGACTTTGAACCGGCGTGGTGACCACAATCTCCTTCATGTATCTCTCGAAGAATCTCACAGCCTTCCTCCGGCGACACGCAACGTTGAAACGCCTCTGTTACACTGCAATGATGTAACTCTCCATTGACAATAGTCATCGATTTGGACCGCCGGATTATTTGCCTGGCCAAGACTTCATCCTCTAGTAATTCGCCTCGGTTCATATATGCCAGATACGGGACTGTCTAATCCGTAATAACGTGAAGCACCACTACCAACTGAGCCTCCAGATCAGGAACAACCAAGTCCTCTTCGGAAGGCAATTTCACCGACGAATTATGCAGTACGTCCAGAAAGACATTAGGTGGAACCGGTTTACGCTGGGAACCCAGGCGGCTTAATGCATCCGCCGCTTCATTCTTTAGCCGGTCCAGATGGTGCACCTGATAACCCTTGAAGTGTCCGGCGACAATGTCCACCGCTCGGCGATATGCTGCCATGAGTGGGTCCTTGGAATCCCAAGTACCAGACACTTGCTGAGCCACTAGGTCCGAATCACCAAAGCATTTAACCCGGCTCAAGTTCATCTCCTTAGCCATTCGAAGACCATGGAGGAGCGCCTCATATTCAGTTGCATTGTTAGTGCAAGGGAACATTAAACGGAGGACATAACAAAATTTATCACCTCGTGGGGAAGTTAATACGACTCCAGCCCCCGAGCCCTCCAATTGCCTGGATCCATTGAAGTGAATAGTCTAGTATGTGTGATCCGGCTTTTCTTCCGGTGCTTGTAACTCTGTCCAATCATTGATGAAATCCACCAGTGCCTGGGACTTGATTGCTGTACGAGGCACATATTTTACCCCGTGAGGTCCAAGCTCAATGGCCCACTTCGCAACCCGGCCAGTTGCTTCTCTGTTCTGGATTATATCTCCCAGAGGGGCAGAGCTGACCACCGTTATGGGGTGACACTGAAAATATTGCTTGAGCTTCCGGCTTGCCATGAAAACTCCATATACCAACTTCTGCCAATGCGGATACCTCTGCCTAGATTCAATGAGTACTTCACTGATGTAGTAAACCGGCCGCTGAACCGGATATTCTTTCCTAGTCTCCTTGCGTTCCACTACAATGGCGACACTGATAGCCCGGGCATTAGCAGCAACATACAACAACATTGGCTCATTATCGACCGGAGCAGCAAGGATAGGCGGTTCAGCCAATTGCTTCTTCAGATCCTCAAACACAGTATTGGCAGCATCACTCCAGACAAAGGTGTCTGTCTTTTTCATCATCTCGTAAAGCGGGATGGCCTTCTCCCCCAATCGGCTGATAAACCGGCTCAGTGCCGCAATGCGACCTGCCAGACGTTGAACATCATTGATACACGCCGGTTTAGCTACGGGCGTAATAGCTTTGATCTTCTCTGGATTAGCTTCAATTCCTCTGTTTGACACCAGGAACCCCAGGAGCTTGCCTGCCGGGACACCAAAAATGCACTTGGCCAGATTGAGCATCATCTTATAAACCCAGAGATTATCAAAAGTTTCCTTCAAGTCATCTATCAACGTCTCTTCCTTTCTGGATTTTACCACAATATCGTCCACATACGCATGAACATTACGCTCAATCTGTTTATGAAAACAATTCTACACACAACGTTGGTAAGTCGCCTGGGCACTCTTGAGCCCGAAGGGCATAGATACATAGCAGAAGGCTCCAAAGGGAGTTATAAAAGCCATCTTCTCCTGGTCTTTAACTGCCATTTTGATCTGATCATAACCGGAATATGCATCCAGAAAACTTAAACGCTCACAACCCGTCGTAGCATCAATGATTTGATCAATACGAGGGAGGGCAAAGGGGTCAGCCGGGCAAGCTTTGTTCAAATCTGTGTAATCCACACACATACGCCAAGTGCCATTCTTCTTGAGCACTAGCACCGGATTAGCCAGCCACTCAAGGTGGAATACTTCAACTATAAACCCGGCCGCCAAGAGCCTAGCTACCTCTTCACCAATAGCCTTACACCTTTCTTCGTTGAAGCGGCGAAGGAACTGTTTGACCGGTTTGAACTTGGGATCAACATTAAGAGTGTGCTCAGCGAGTCCTCTCGGTACACCTAGCATGTCAGAAGGTTTCCATACAAAGATGTCCCGATTCTCACGGATGAACTTGATGAGCGTGCTTTTCTATTTCAGATCTAGGTTAGCCCTGATACTAAACTGTTTGGACGAATCACCAGGAACAAAGTCAACCAGCTTGGTCTCGTCCGCCGATTTAAACTTCAAGGCCGGATCATGCTCTGTAGTTGGCTTCTTCAAAGGAGACATATCCGTCGGATCAACATTGTCCTTGTAAAACTTCAATTCTTCTGTTGCACAAACTGACTCAGCATAGGCTGCATCACATTCCAGAGCAATCTTACGGCTCCCATGCACTGTGATGGTGCCCTTGTGGCCCGGCATCTTGAGCTTCAAATAAACGTAACAAGGCCTTGCCATGAACTTAGCATAAACTGGCCGCCCGAACAAGGCATGATACGGGCTCTTGATTTTTACCACCTCAAAGGTCAAAGTCTCCGACCTTGAGTCATGCTCATCTCCAAAGGTAATCTCCAGGTCTATCTTACCGACTGGATACGGCGATTCACTAGGTACCATGCCATGAGGAACAGTGTTGGATGGCCTAAGCATCTTGTCTGTCAGCCCCATGCGACGGAAGGTCTCATAATACAGAATGTTGATGCTACTGCCCCCGTCCATGAGCACCTTAGTGAACCTATATCCCCCAACCTGAGGCGCCACTACTAGTGCGAGCTGACCCGGATTATCAACCCGGGGTGGATGATCCTCATGACTCCACACTATGGGCTGCTCCGACCAGTGTAAGTAACGAGGTACTGCCTGTTCAACAGAGTGCACCGCCCTCTTATAGACCTTCTGATCACGCTTGCACAAGCTAGTGGTGAAGACATGATATTGCCCGCTACTCAATTGTTTCGGGTTACTCTGATAGCCTGATTGCTGTTGTTGATGATTGCCCTGATGATTATAACCACCTTGGCTGTTTTGCTGGTTGTGCCCGTTGTGATTGCGTTGGAATCCTGGACCAGAGCCTCCACCTTGATAACCCGGCCCGTGGAAACCCGGGCCTGAACCGCCGGACGGTCTGTGATTGTATTGGAACCGATCCGAATTTTTGAACTCCTTCATAATAAGGCAGTCCTTCCAGAGGTGTGTGGCTGGTTTTTCCTTCGTACCGTGCCTAGGGCAAGGCAGATTCATCTGGCGGTCCAGATTGATATTTGATCCTCCACCTCATGGGGGCGGTCTACCCTTGTGATGTTGGCCTTCATTTTGTGTACTAGTGTTAGCCACAAAATCTGAATTGTTATCCGCCTTACGCTTACCGTTGTATCCCTGGTTCGCCGGATTAGACTGCGGCGCTTTTCCGTTCTTCTTTCCCTTCCCTGACTTCTCGTCATCAGACTCTGGGTATTTGGTACAATCCGAATCAGCATACTTCACCAGAGCGGCCATAAGTGTTCCCATGTCATCGCAGTTACGTTTGAGCCGTCCCAGCTTCAGCTTCAGCGGCTCGCACCGGCAATTGCCTTCTAATGTCAAAATTGCCGTGTCCGGATTGATGCGGTCTGACGAATGCAGGATCTCGGAAACCCGGCGTACCCAATGACTTGTTGATCCGTTTTCTCCTTGAACACAGGCAGCTAAGTTCACAATTGACATGGGCTGCTTGGATGTATCCTTGAAATTATTGATAAACCGGCGCCGTAACTCGGCCCATGATCCGATGGAATTATCCGGTAAACTTTTTAACCAAGTACGAGTCATTCCCTCCAACATCATGGTGAAGTATTTAGCACACGCCGCATCGTCCATGTCCAGCATCTCCATCGCCATCTCATAGCTTTCAACGCATCGCACTCTCCCTAACTTTAGCAATTTGTTCATCTAGAAATTGACCTAGTGGCACAGTATCAGGCATAGAGGTAGTTTCATCATACATAGCACAAGTAGCATCATCAAGAACATACGACATATCAGATTCAATAGCAGGAGTAGGTGTCGCAAGTTTACTCATAACATAAGGAGAATCAAGCGCAGGGCTAGATGGCAGTTCCTTACCTCCCCTCGTAGTTGAGGGTAAGATATTGGTTTTTGAGTCCTTCAAATTCTTCATAATGATCAACAGATATAAATCCCAAGTGACTTAAAGAATAGAGCTACGCTCCCCAGCAACGGCGTCAGAAAATAGTCTTGATAACCCACAAGTGTAGGGGATCGCAACAGTTTTCGAGGGTAAAGTATTCAACCCAAATTTATTGATTCGACACAAGGGGATCCAAAGAATACTCTTAAGTATTAACAGCTGAGTTGTCAATTCAACCACACCTGGAAACTTAGTATCTGCAGCAAGATAGTTTACTAGCAAAGTAATATGACAGTGGCAGTAACGGCAATAAACGTAACGATAGTGTTTTTGTAGTTTTTGTAATAATAGCAACGGAAAAGTAAATAAGCAGCTAGCAATATAGGTAAAGCTCGTAAGCATTGGATCGGTGATGGGAAATTACATCAGATGCAATTCATCATGTAGAAGTTATAACCTAGGGTGACACAGAACTAGCTCCAGTTCATCAATGCAATGTAGGCATGTATTCCGAATATATTCATACGTGCTTATGGAAAAGAACTTGCATGACATCTTTTGTCCTACCCTCCCGTGGCAGCGGGGTCCTATTGGAAACTAAGGGATATTAAGGCCTCCTTTTAATAGATTACCGGACCAAAGCATTAATACATAGTGAATACATGAACTTCTCAAAGTATGGTCATCACCGGGAGTGGTCCCAATTATTGTCACTTCGGGGTTGCCGGGTTATAACACATAGTAGGTGACTATAGACTTGCAAGATAGGATCGAGAACACACATATATTCATGAAAACATAATAGGTTCTGATCTAAAATCATGGCACTCGGGCCCTAGTGACAAGCATTAAGCATAGCAAAGTCATAGCAACATCAGTCTCAGAACATAATGGATACTAGGGATCAAACCCTAACAAAACTAACCCGATTACATGATAGATCCCATCCAACCCATCACCGTCTAGCAAGCCTACGATGGAATTACTCACACACGGCGGTGAGCATCATGGAATTGGTGATGGAGGAAGGTTGATGATGACGATGGCGACGATCTCCACTCTCCGGAGCCCCGAACGGACTCCAGATCAGCCCTCCTGAGAGAGATTAGGGCTTGGCGGCGGCTCCGTCTCGTGAAACGCGATAATTATTCCTCTCTGATTTTTTTCTCCCTGAAACGAAAGATATAGGATCTGGGGGTACCTCGGTGGAGCATCGGGGGCCCACGAGGCAGGGCGGCGCGCCCCCACCCTCGTGGACATGGTGTGGGCCCCCCGGTGAGGATCTTCTTGCAGATATTTTTTATATTTTTTGAAATAATTCTCCGTTGATTTTCAGGGGATTCCGAGAACTTTTTATTCTGCACAAAAAACAACACCATGGCAGTTCTCCTGAAAACAACGTCAGTCCCGGTTAGTTCCATTCAAATCATGCAAGTTAGAGTCCAAAATAAGGGCAAAAGGGTTTGGAAAAGTAGATACGTTGGAGACGTATCAACTCCCCCAAGCTTAAACCTTTGCTTGTCCTCAAGCAATTCAGTTGATAAACTGAAAGTGATAAAGAAAAACTTTGACAAACTCTGTTTGCTCTTGTTCTTGTAAATATGTAAGCTAGCATTCAGGTTTTCAACAAGATTATGAACTAACCACATTCACAATAACTTTCAGGTCTCAAGACTACTCACATCAATGGCATAATTAGCTAGCGAGCAATAATAATAAACCTCGGATGACAACACTTTTCAAAACAATCATGATATGATATAACAAGATGGTATCTCGCTAGCCCTTTCTGAGACCGCAAAACATAAATGCAGAGCACCTTTATGGATCAAGGACTGACTAGACATTGTAATTCATGGTAAAAGAGATCCAGTCATGATCATACGCAATGCAAATTAATAGTAATACATGCAACGACAGAGGTGCTCTCCTACTGGTGCTCTTTGATAAGAGGATGATGACTCTGCATAAAAGTAAATGGATAGGCCCTTCGCAGAGGGAAGCAGGGATTTGTAGAGGTGCCAGAGCTCGATTTTTAAATAGAGATTGAATAACATTTTGAGTGGTATACTTTCATTGTCAGCATAACAACCAAGAATCTCGATATCTTCCATGCTACGCACATTATAGGTGGCTCCCAAACAGAATGGTAAAGTTTATACTCCCCCAACCACCAAAGCACACTCCACGGCCATCCGAATCCACGGGGTACCGTCCAAACAAACAACAGCCCTGGGGGAGTTTTGTTTAATTATTATGATTTTGAGCATGGGACTGGGCATCCCGGTTACCAGCCATTTTCTCATGAATGATGAGCGGAGTCCACTCATCGTGAGAATAACCCACCTAGCATGGAAGATATAGACATCCCTAGTTGATGCATGAGCTGTTCGAGTGTCGGTGCACTAAAGTAGGGGTACCTTAGTATCCCGACTTGTGCACGGGCAGTAGCAGCACCCCGTGGCTGGGCTTGCCACGCGCCCGCCAAGGCCCGCCCTGGATCCTTTAGAACCATTCAAGAACAAAGTATACAAGTCAGAGGAACAAGGCCCCGGCAAGAGGAGCTTGCCGGGAAGGCCGCTCCAGGCTCAAGACCACCCTATTAGTACAAGACCCTGGCAAGAGGAGCTTGCCAGGAAGGCCAAAGAACAGCATTTCAGAAGACTTGCCGTGGCGCATCGCGCGTCCCGGCAAGGTCCGGAGAGCGACAAGCTTCCGGGCCCGACAAGGTAGTGACCGCGGCAAGGTGCTTGCCGCGGCAAGCTTTCACTGTGTGCCTGCGCTCCAGCTCATCTGGCCACGCGTCGCCCTGGGGCCCTTCCTGGGGCACGTGGCGGATGGCCGTGCAACCTGGGGTACACGGTGGCTAGCCACGATGACGAGGCTACCGTTGTGGCGAACGGAGACGCCCAGACGGACGCTTTTTACACTGTTTGGGGCGACGGTGACGGGCATTCAATGCCCTTGTCCCCCACCGTCAGGGTTAGGTATAGACCACTATGCATACACTGTACATGCACTGTTACAACTACCACCACTTTTACGCTTTTGCCCTCAACTACGTTGCCACCTGTCGGTGACCCCTTTGAGCTATAAAAGGAGGCCCATGCACAACGTAGAGGGGGTTCCGAAACCAGATCACTCTCACGCTCGGTGTAGCCAGTCTCAGGCACTGTAGATCTTCTTGCTCCCGAGCCCAAGAACTCAATACAACCAAGGCAGGAGTAGGGTTTTACGCATCCGTGCGGCCCGAACCTGGGTAAACTGCCCGCGTGCTTGCCTCGATCCGCTCTTTGTGCTCCCTCCGCTCCCTTGCCGTACCGAAAAGGGACCCCGGTCCCATAGGTGTTCGTGGGCGACCAGTTTCCCCGACATCTTTGGCGCGCCAGGTAGGGGGCGTCGAGGTTGTGCGAACCTGATCCGGCGTTCACGCGGGCGCAATCTTCACCAACTTTGATAGCTTCATCGACATGCCGCCGAAGAAGAAAGCTTCGGAGGTAGGAGGCCCATCCGCGTCGATCCCGCCACCACCTGAACCAACGGTTGGTGGGGTAGACGCAGGCGGAAGGGCGGACGCCGGCGAGGAAACTCACGGCGCCGCCAAGTCCAAGGACAAGACGGACGACCGAGCGCACTCCAAGACCTCGGTGTCCGTGCACGCACCGTGCCCCTCCCAGGAGGTGCCGGACCGGCAGCGACGTGGTACACATGGTACCATACGCTTGCTGGGACAAGGTCAAGTTGGTGGGTCGCGCGACGCTCAAGGCCAACACGTCGGCACGAGCAAGGCGCGGTCGCCGGGGCGACACCCTGCTCCTTCTAACGCTGTTAGAAGTCCGAGCATATCTCGCTCCTCGCACCGCTCGCCACCGCTCCCCTCCACTCCAGGAGAAGCTCTCGCTAGAGCCCAGCTACTCCTCGACTTCCCTCCAGCGGCAGACAAGGCCGAAGACTGGAGGGCCACGATTCAAAGCCTTATCGCCTTCGCCAACAACGACACGCCGCAGCAGCCGGCAACGTCACGGCCGCGGCAAGTCAGCCAAGCGAAGGCTGATGGAGACAAGACCGTCGGGGGTGCAACCACCGTGCACTCCCCACCGCGGAAGCAGAAATCACCGACCCGCCGGATCAACGTCGACGACGACTCCACGGCGTCGTCGGATCCGCGGGCTCGCCGCGATCAACGCCAAGTCCTCGACGACAGGTGACAAGAGGACGCTTGAACTCGTATCGAGCGTCGGAGAGAAGCACAAAGATAGTCCGACCAGCGCGCTGGGACCGCCGTCGACTTGCACGCGCCTGGCGAACCAGGCGACTTGCCGTACGCGGCAGGTTGTCCTGCGTTCACCCGTGAGCTGCGGCAAGTCCAGTGGCCCAGCATGAAGAACTTTAAGCCCGACGTACCCGAGAAGTACGACGGCAAGACCCATCCCTCGGAGTTCCTCAGCATCTACACCATTGCGGTGCAGGCTGCCGGGGGACACGACGAGAAGATACTAGCCAACTACTTCCCGCTCGTGCTTAAGCCAAATGTCAGATCTTGGCTTATGCACTTGCCGGAGAACTCCATCTCTTCTTGGGCAGACCTGTGCCACCAGTTTGTCGGCGGCTTCACAGGCGGCCACAAGCCCCACGGCCAGGAAAGCGATCTCCACATTCTTGCCCAGAAGGAGGGAGAGTCCCTGCGAAAGTACATCCAGAGGTTCAGCCGCGTTGAGCACAACATCCCGGACGTCCACCTTGTCGCGGTTATTAGCGCGTTCCATCAGAACGTGCGTAACCGCTGGATGAGGGAGGAGATGGCGATGACCAAGATTCGAGACGTCAGCGAGCTTTACGCTCTGGCTGACAAGTGTGCGCGCGCTGAAGAAGGGAGGAGACTCCCCAGAGAGGATACTGGAGCAGGAGGAACGGACAGCGAGGATGCCGCCCCGGCAAGGAAAAACCGGCGGTGGAACAATAAGAAGAAGAAGAACAAGGAAGTACTGGCTGTGGAGAAGTCCGGCAAGGAGGCTGGCGACAAGAAAACTCAGGCTGGTGGCTCCGGCAAGGAGCCTGCCACTGTAACCGCCGCCGACAAGCAGGACGGCTCCGACAAGCAGTACTGCAAGATCCACCGCACCAAGGGCCACGATCTCCAGAACTGCAAGAGAGTCGAATACCTTGTCGAGTAGCAGAAGGCTGAGTACGAGCGACGCGACAAGGAGAAGGCCCAAGGGGGCGGAGGAGAGTCCGGCAAGAAGCGGCCATTCAATGGCCGGGGAGGACGCCGCGGCAAGGCCAAGCAGCGACAAGGAGACAGACCTCCCCGCGGCCGCGACAAGGACGAAGACGAAGACGACGACGAGGATATGGATGACAGAGACAACAGCGAACAGGAGTTCCAGAAGGCCACAGAAGTTCTGTGCGTCGATGGAGGTGCCTCTCTGCACACTTCCCACCGCCAACTCAAGCAATGGGTGCGGGAAGTGAATGCAGCAGAACCACCCGTCGAATCGCGCAAGCTGCTGAAGTGGTCCAGCACGCCCATCATCTTCGACCTTGAGGACCACCCTGACCGCACAACGGCGGTCGGGTGCTTGCCGATGTTGGTTTCGCCAACTATCCGCAACCTCAAGGTGACCAAGATGTTGGTTGACGGCGGGGCCGGCCTAAACTGGATCTCCTCTGCTGTGATCCGGAAGCTGCCGATCCCCGACAGCGAGCTTGAAGAAACCGGAACATTCCAAGGGATCAACCCGGGAAGGAGCAAGCCGAAGGGGAAGATCACACTGCCAGTGACCTTTGGCGGAATGCTAAACTTCAGGACTGAGAGGATCACCTTCGACGTTGCCGATATCCCGTTGCCATACAATGGGATACTTGGCCGTCCGGCGCTCGCCAAGTTCATGGCGGCCTCTCACTATGCATATAATATGCTCAAGATGCCAGGGCCAATAAGCGTCATCTCTGTCCCCGGCGACAAGAAGGACGCGCTTATCTGCGCCGACAAGATCTACCGGGATGCAGCAGCCGCAGCAGATAGCAAGGCACTTGCCGCTGAAGCTCCCGGGGGGAAGAACAAGACCAAGTCCGGCAAGAGTTCTGGGGCTCACTCCGGCAAACGCACCTCTTTGGAGTGCTGCGCTGCCGTCGAGGACGATCCATCGAGCTCCACCAGCAAGTGCAAGAAAGGAATGGCAGCTCCACTTGTAACCAAGAAGGTGTCCGCCAAGGAGGACGGCACTGGTGGTACTTTCACCATCAGTGCTACGCTCGACCCCAAATAGGAAAGCGCGCTCGTTGCTTTCCTGCGGGCGCATGTCGATGTGTTTGCATGGCAACCATCTAACATCCCCGGCGTTCCCAGGAAAGTAATTGAGCACAAGCTTGCTGTTTGTCCTCACGCGCGGCCCGTCAAGCAGAAGGTCAGGAAGCAAGCGGTGGAGCGCCAAGAGTTTATAGCTGAAGAGATCAAGAAGTTGGAAGCAGTAGGCCTGGTTAGAGGTGTACTTCATCCCACGTGGTTGGCCAACCCTGTCGTCGTGCGAAAGGCAAATGGGAAGTGGAGACTTTGTATAGACTTCACTGATGTGAATAAAGCTTGTCCCAAGGATCCATTTCCTTTGCCGCACATTGACCAGATCGTTGACTCCACGGCTGGATGTGAGTTGCTTTCATTTCTTGATGCATACTCCGGGTACCACCAGATATTCATGGCTCAGGAAGATGAAGAGAAGACCGCATTCATTACTCCATGTGGCACTTACTATTTCATATGCATGCCCTTTGGATTGAAGAATGCGGGCTCAACATTTGCAAGGGTGGTCCACACTGCTTTTGAGCCACAGATACACAGGAATGTAGAAGCCTACATGGATGATATAGTGGTCAAGAGCAAGGACAAGAATATCCTGATTCAAGACCTAGAAGAAACTTTTGTGAATCTGCGCAAGATACAACTCAAGCTTAACCCCGAGAAGTGCGTCTTCGGAGTCCCCTCCGGCAAGCTTCTCGGGTTCTTCGTGTCCCAGAGGGGGATTGAAGCCAATCCCGACAAGATCAAAGCCATCGAGCAGATCGAAGCTCCGAAGCGCGTCAAGGACGTTCGAAGGCTTGCTGGTTGTGCGGCCGCCCTCAGCAGGTTCATTTCTAAGTCTGCAGAACGCACCCTGCCTTTCTTCAAAATCTTGAAAAAGGCAGGTCCTATGAAATGGACTCCGGAGGCGGAGGCAGCGCTGCAAGACTTGAAAGGATACCTGTCCTCCACTCCAATACTTGTCGCACCTAGGCCACAAGAGAAGTTGCTGCTGTACTTAGCAGCAACCAATCAAGTGGTTAGTGCTGCGTTAGTAGCGAAGAGGGAGGTAGATGAGGAGCCCACAGTCCCGGCAAGCACATCCAGCGACAAGCAGGGGGCTTCCCCAACAAGTTCTGGCCCCGACAAGGGCGAGTCTGCGCAGATGCAAGGAGAAGTGCGAAAGAAGATGGTGCAGCGCCCAGTCTATTTTGTCAGTTCCCTCTTGCAGGGGGCTAGGTCAAGATACTCTGGGGTGCAGAAGCTGCTTTTTGGCCTCCTTATGGCCTTGAGAAAGCTGCGCCACTACTTCTAAGCACATGAGATAACAGTGGTCACTCGCTTTCCGCTGAAGAGGATATTGCAAAACCCAGAAGCAACAGGTAGGATTGTCGAGTGGGCACTGGAGCTGTCAAGCTTTGGTCTTAAGTTTGAAAGCACTTCAACTATACAGAGCAGAGCATTGGCAGAGTTCATAGCAGAATGGACACCAACACCAGACGAAGAAGTTCCAGAAACAAGCATCCCCGTCGAAGAAGCAAGCAAAGAATGGATAATGTACTTCGATGGTGCCTTCTCGCTGCAAGGCGCCGGTGCTGGTGTGCTACTTGTCGCACCCACCGGGGAGCACCTCAAGTACGTTGTCCAAATGCACTTTCCCAAGGAGCAAGCGACAAACAATACTGCAGAGTATGAAGGTTTGCTTGCCGACCTCAGAATTGCAGCCGAACTTGGGATCAAGAAGCTGATTGTGCGGGAAGATTCACAGTTGGTTGTCCGACAAGTGAACAAGAGCTACCAGAGCCCATTGATGGAAGCTTATGTTGACGAAGTGAGAAAGCTTGAAGAACACTTTGAGGGCCTGCAGATGGAGCACGTTCCAAGAGCTCAAAATGATATCGCAGATGGCCTCTCAAAGTGTGCTGCAACGAAGTTACCTGTGGAACCAGGGATCTTTGTACTCAAGCTGACTCAACCCTCCGTTACACCATCAGTTGGGCAAAGAAAGAAGAGGAAGTTGATCTCCGGCGACTACTTGCCGGCGGACCTTCCTGAAGCCGCCGCCAAGGTCCCCAAGATCAACGACCAAGTTGCTAGGGTTCGTACAGTTGAAGCAGGCGTTCCCGACAAGTCTTGCCCCGACAGGCTTGCCGGGGATCGCTCAGCTCCGGCAGAACCGCAGGTTCTTGCCGTGGAAGCTGACGTTCCCGCAGCAGCCCTGATGCCTTTAGTCCTTGTTGTTGAGCCTCAGGCTCCAGCATGGGCACAACAAATCGTCCGTTTTCTTCAAACTGGAGAACTTCCCGAAGAACCAGAAGAGATAGAGAGGATTACCAGGCAGTCAAGTACGTACCAGTTCGTCGGCAACGAACGTACAGAAGAAGACTCAATGGTGTCAGATTGAAGTGCATTTCCCGGGAAGATGGACAGAAGCTGTTGGCAAAGATACACTGAGGCATATGTGGCCACCACATTGGCGCAAGAGCACTTGCCGGGAAGGCGTTCCGGCAAGGTTTCTTTTGGCCAGAAGCCCTCCAAGATGCAATTGCACAAGTAACCAAGTGTGAAGCGTGCCAGTTCCATGCCAAGCATATACATCAGCCAGCTCAAGCTCTCCAGACGATCCCTTTGTCCTGGCCCTTTTCGGTCTGGGGGCTCGACATCCTCGGCCCCTTTCCCCGCGCAGTCGGGGGCTTTGAGTACTTGTACGTTGCCATCGACAAGTTCACAAAGTGGCCGGAAGTGGAACCAGTGAGAAAGGTGACCGCACAGTCAGCAGTCAAGTTCTTCAGGTCAATTGTTTGCCGTTTCGGAATCCCTAACAGGATCATCACCGACAACGGCACACAATTCACAAGTCGCACCTTCATGCAATACGTCCAAGACCTTGGCGCCAAGGTCTGTTTCGCTTCTGTTGCTCACCCGAGGAACAATGGTCAAGCAGAGAGGGCAAATGCTGAAGTGCTGCGCGGGCTCAAGACAAGAACTTTTGACAGGCTACACAAGTGCGGAAGAAACTGGATTGAGGAGTTGCCGGCGGCTCTTTGGTCAATCAGGACGACACCAAGTCGAGCCACCGGACAGACACCCTTTGCTCTCGTCTATGGAGCAGAGGCAGTTCTCCCCACGGAACTCGTATACGGATCTCCTCGAGTGCTCGCTTACGATGAGCTCGAGCAAGAGCAGCTGCGGCAAGATGATGCACTGCTCCTTGAGGAGAGCCATCTCCAGGCTGCTGTACGAGCAGCTCGGTACCAGCAAGCTTTGCACCGCTACCATAGCCGCAAAGTCAAGGCCAGGAGTCTCGAGGAAGGCAACCTTGTTCTTCGGTGTGTTCAGTCCGCCAAGAATTCCAACAAGTTGACGCCGAAGTGGGAAGGCCCTTATCGGGTGAGACAAGTCACAAGGCCCGGCACTGTCCGCCTTGAGACCGAAGAAGGCTTACCGGTGAGCAACTCCTGGAACATAGAGCATCTTCGCAAGTTTCACCCATAAGGCGCGGTTGTCGTGATCCGCTCCGGCAACCACCTTTTGTACAAGTCTTACCGCTGTTGCATGTAAACCTTTGTACAAAGCCGGGCGCAGACCCTGTGCATCAGTAAAACCTTTTGTGCTTCGCACGGCTTGTCATTCATGCATTCTTGTTTTCATTGCATGTGTTATCTGACACTTTGTGCAGCACACGATCCCGGTAAGCAATAACAAGCCGCAAGGCTCCATATCCGTGTTTCCTCCCTTCTTCCTTTTTCTCTCAAGCAGAAGTAGTGTTCCTCGCGCACAAGTTTGCCGGGGGGGAAGGAAATAGTGGTATGGACCAAGTGCTGTTCAAGAAAGGAAAGCCTTGCCGGGAAGCGAACAACCCACGAAAGCTAAGTTGCCAAAGTTTGAGCATTCAAAATTTTAAATTCTTAGTTATCTTCCTTGAACGAACACACTTTGTATGGAAAACCTGTGCGCGGAGGAACCTACCCGTGGCTAGCCACACCCTTACTTTGTTTCGAGCACGCTCAATGGCTTAAGTGAGCTGCGACAAGTGTCGCGCCCTTACTTCGTTTTCGAGTTCGCTCAGCAATCTAAGCGTGCTGCGACTAGCTACAGCAAGGTTTCTTGCCGACAGGAGCATTGCCCGCAGGCTGCTGAAGTTCCGCACTCAGCGCTCGCGGCAAGGGTCCCTTTGCCGGCGAGTTCCCTAAAAGCGTAGGGTGAAAAGCATACAAAGTAAAGGGATCGAGCAAGGGAGATAACACCGCATTGACTACCCAAAATAAAGTTATATTACAAGATTGCTTGTCGCTGTTCTAATAAACTACTGTCCATGGCATGGTCACAGCGACAAAGGGAAGCAGAAAGAAGAAAGCCTAGTCTACGCGGTCTCCGTCAACCCTCCTGATCTTGCCCACCTTGGCCACGATGTGGGCAACTTGGGCCTTCAATGCCTCCTGGTCAGCGTCGGGCGGCAGGGTCCGGAGGACGTTCTCAAGATTGATCCCGGGGTTGCGGTAGATGATCTTCGTCAACACTCGCTCCATAGTACCCATGCAAAGCTGGCGCGCCTCGTTCGCCAGTTGCGTGGGGAGCTTTTCCCGTAGCTGCGCGAGGGCCGGCGCCATTCCTCTGAAGAACAAACTCCGCTTGGCGCTGTGGGGGAGGTTCTCGTCCGGGGAGTACACGAGATGCTCCGTCCCCAACGCCACCATCTCCTTGTCGATGTTGGCGGCGGCAGAGACGAGCCCCTCGGTCCACTGCTCCACCGTCTGCTTGAAGTTATTTTGCGAGACGGCGGCGCTGTCCAGCAATGCCCTCTCAGCGCGGAGATCCTCCTTCAGCTTTGTTTCACGGTTCCGGGCGCCATCAAGTGACTCAGTGAGGGTGGAAACCTTCAGCTCCAGGTCTGCAATGGAATCCTTGGCATCGTTGAGCTCCTTGCCCTTGTCGGAGAGACGGACCTGCAGCTCCGAGTGGCTGTGGGCGTCTTTCTCCCTTTCAAGTTTGAGCGCGGCAACCTTCTCCTCGCTCGTCTTCAGGTTGAGCTCCAACTGCGCCACCCTCGCCTCCAGGTCCCTCTTGGCGGTCTCTGCGGCAGCAGTGGCATCCCTCGCCTCCTGCAGAGCCCCGCCAATGGACTGCTCGCGCGCGGCAAGGTCGTCCTCGTGGCTATCGAGGTCGACCTTCCGCTGGTTCAGCTCTCCTTCCCGCCGAGACAGATCCTCGGAGGCCAGTCGTTGCTGCTCTTCAGCTTCGGCCTTCTCGAGGATGAACGCTTGGTGCGCCTCGACGAGCTCCTCGCGCTCCTCCGCCAAGTTCCGGAGGGCCGCTTGGTTGGTGGCGCGGAGCTCCGCGGCGCGCTTCTCCAAGTCGACGCCAGCCTTGGCAGCCAGAGCCTCTCGGGACTCCAGCTTGGCCTGCCTGGCCCGGTACAAGGCCAGAAGCCGGCGCAGGAGCTGCTCCTCTTCGGGCTCGTTGCTGTTGCCGGGCGCGTCGACAAGCCTTAGCCCGGCGGAGGCGAGGACTTCTCCATCGAAGTTCTCCCCCTCCGCGGGTGCCCTTGATGAGGACGCCCACGGGACTTGGATGAAGACCCCGTTGGCGGTCTCCAGATAAACACCCGGCCCAGCCGCGGCGGCGGAGGGGTCGGCGGCCGGCGCCGCGTCCGACACTCCTGCGGCCTCAGGGCCGTCAGTGCGGTCGCCGGTCCCTTCCTCAGCTGCCGCGTCGGCGGCCGTGGCGGTCTCATCGGCGGCTGGCTCGTCGGCGCCGGCCATCCCTTCAGCGATGGTGGCGTCACCAGCATTGCCGCGCGCGTCCTCCTCGGCGATGGCCTCTGTCTCCGTCGGCTCCGGGGCGGGCGGATCTGACAGAAGAAGAAGAAAGGAAGAATCGTCAAGCAATTATCCAAAAAGAAGAATTCAAGAGAAGGAAAGCACAAGGGTTACCTGCGCGGGCCTCTTCCTCTAAGGGATCCTTGCCGGGGAGTTCTCCCTTGGCGGCGTAGTAGTGGCCCCCGTCGGCGGAGGGCCGCTGGCGCCTTCCCTTGGCGGGGTGCCCACCCTTGTCGGGGTGCTCGCCTTGGCGGGGTACTCGCCCTTGGCGGAGTACCCGCCCTTGGCGGAGCGCTCTCCCTCGCCGGGGAGCTCCACCTTGGCGGGGAGGGTGGGACGAGCGACTCGTCGGGAGCAGCCTCTTGACGCTCCTGGGGCTGCGGCTCCACTTCTGCACAAGTCAACAAGCGAACAAGATATTAACAGGGATAAGAAGCTCAAGCGCGCCCGATAAGCAGAGAAGTGAACAAAGACTTGCGCTGGGGGCTGCTCCGCGGAGCAGCAGGCTGGTCCGGCAAGCTTGTCGCTGGCGCATCCCCCGCCGCTGCGACGGGCTCATCTTCCTCGAGATCGACCACCGGGATTTTGGCCCTCTTCGCAGCTCTCTGGGCCAGGGTCCTGGAGGATAAACAAGATCAGAGTGAGGCAAAGAGAATTCAAGACAAGAGCAACAAGAAATCAAAAGGAATAAGAGTTGCAAGTGCTTACTCTTCCTCCTCCTCGTCGGAACTGAGGGCGGAGAAGTCGAAGTCCGCCTCGCGCGCTCCGGCTCGAGGAGCTGGAGGAGTAGGCTCCCTCGGACGCTTGGCGGGCTCCGGAGCCGTGGGTTGAGAAGATCCCGCTCCGGTCGTCGCCGAGGACCGAGGGGCGGAAGGAGCGCCAGAACCGCTTCGGGAAGATCCCCCTCCGCCTGCCGCTGAGGCGCGGGGCGCCCCCTTGACGGCCTTGTTCGTCGTGGTGGCACGCGTCGAGCGAAGTTGCGGCTGCTGCTGGGGCGCCGGCTGCCTCGCCGCGTCAGTGGTCTTGCGGAGGCGCTTCTTTTGCTGTGGCGGAGGACTTGGTGGTGGCGGAGAGTTCTCCGAGGATGAAGAGGCGTCGTCGAGGCCCAAAGACCCGCCTGAGTCTTCTGAAGGGTCGCCCGAGTCGTCGCCCGATTCGGCGTCCTCCTCGGCGGGCTCACTTGACTCTGTGCCCTGCTCAGCAGCCCCGCTCGTCCCGGCAGGCTGCCCGGCAGGCCTCAGCAGTCTGAGGATCTCTTCCTCCTCGGCCCGGCTCACTGCGTCCGCTGCGTCCGCCTCGTCCAAGGAGTACCCGAACTCACCAGCGGCCTCAGCTGCGGCTGCCTCCTCCATCCTGCTGGCGATATACGCCAAATTCCGGTCGGTGGTGTCGCGGGTGAGACCCTTCTTCTCATCAGGATTAATCGGCAGCTCAACCAGGTTGTCGAAGAAAGCCAGTGCAGTTTCTTCCGAAGGCGCCAGCCAAGTGGGATCAACCCCGTGAGAGTCGCACATCGGCATTGCCGCGCGGATGGCACTGAGGGAAGAATTATTGCATAGAGGAACTACTCCCCGCGACGGAGCAAACCACTCAGGGTGCTTGGGGTCATGCTTGAACAGCTCCTGGATCATCCCCTTGAGCTCCAGAACGGTGAAGTTGTAGTTGAGGCCTGGGCGTAGCCTCATGCAGTCTGCCGCGTTGGCGAATTCCCAAGCATGCCTCTTCCTCTCCTGCAAGGGGGCAATGCGGCGGCGAAGGAAATCTGCCCCTACCTCACCTACAGTCAGATTGGCTTGCCGGAGGCGGAGGATCCTAGTGAGGGCAATCTGCAACTTCTCATCCTCCGGGGCCAGATCACTCCAATCCTTGCCGCGCACTATTGCAGCTCGGCGGGGGGCTATAAACTGCTCGGGTCCATCTTCCATAACCCAGCACCAATCGGCCCTCCACTCCTCCCACTTGCCGCGGAGCTCTCCAATCAAGTACGCCTCTTTCTTGTTGAGCCTGAAGATCCAAGAGATGCCACCGGATAGAGGGGACCCAGACTCTACTCTAGGTGTGAAGAAGTGGCGGAAGAGAGCTACGTTGGGGGTGACTCCGACGAAGTTTTCGCACAGATGTGCGAAAACGGCCATCGTAAGGACGGCGTTCGGGGTGAAGTCGAGGAGGTGGAATCCATACGTGTTCATAACGTCGCAGAAGAACTCAGAGCATGGAGGACAGAGTCCACAGTGGAAGAACAGAGCAAAGAAGTGGTAACCTCCCGGATACATGTCGCAGGCTTCGGCGGGGAGGACTCTGGTGCGCGGGTGAGCCTTCGTCTCCCTCGACCAAAACAAGTAGTACTTGTCCCTCAGCTCCCTCGCGCCGAGCCTCGGCGGGAAGACCACCATCTTCTTCCGCATTGCGGCTAGCTTCGCCGCCCGGTCGGTCTTCGCGGCTTTCGCCTTGTCGCTCTTCGGGGCCATGGCGGGAGCGGCGGGGGAGGCCGGCAGTGCCGGAAAGGCTGGCGGCGGCAGAAGAGGGGTGGAGCTCGTCTCTCTCTCGACCTTTGGGGAGGCGGAGAGCGGCGTGGGTTTCTGGAGGTTGAAGACGCAATGAAGCAATGGGGGGAAACTGCCCCTGTTTCCTCTGCTTTTAAGGGGGAAGTGGGGGACGTTCCGCATTTTCCCATTAAAGAAACAGGCCACGATCTCTCCCACGACGCCGCAATCGACGCGTGACGTTAGGGAGGGATGCGGCGGATGCGGAGAGGGCTACGGCGTGCTGTGGGCCGCGTGTGCCCGTGCACTGTTTTGGGCCTGGCCCAACAGCGCTCGGCACTGTGTGTGGCCCAGGCCCCGGGGCTCCTGTCGGTGCACTAAAGTAGGGGTACCTTAGTATCCCGACTTGTGCACGGGCAGTAGCAGCACCCCGTGGCTGGGCTTGCCACGCGCCCACCAAGGCCCACCCTGGATCCTTTAGAACCATTCAAGAACAAAGTATACAAGTCAGAGGAACAAGGCCCCGGCAAGAGGAGCTTGCCGGGAAGGCCGCTCCAGGCTCAAGACCACCCTATTAGTACAAGACCCTGGCAAGAGGAGCGTGCCAGGAAGGCCAAAGAACGGCAGTTCAGAAGACTTGCCGTGGCGCATCGCGCGTCCCGGCAAGGTCTGGAGAGCGACAAGCTTCCGGGCCCGGCAAGGTAGTGACCGCGGCAAGGTGCTTGCCGCGGCAAGCTTTCACTGTGTGCCTGCGCTCCAGCTCATCTGGCCACGCATCGCCCTGGGGTCCTTCCTGGGGCACGTGGCGGATGGCCGTGCAGCCTGGGGTACACGGTTGCTAGCCATGATGACGAGGCTACCGTCGTGGCGAACGGAGACGCCCAGACGGACGCTTTTTACACTGTTTGGGGCGACGGTGACGGGCATTCAATGCCCTTGTCCCCCACCGTCAGGGTTAGGTATAGACCACTGTGCATACACTGTACATGCACTGTTACAACTACCACCACTTTTACGCTTTTGCCCTCAACTACGTTGCCACCTGTCGGTGACCCCTTTGAGCTATAAAAGGAGGCCCATGCACAACGTAGAGGGGGTTCCGAAACCAGATCACTCTCACGCTCGGTGTAGCCAGTCTCAGGCACTGTAGATCTTCTTGCTCCCGAGCCCAAGAACTCAATACAACCAAGGCAGGAGTAGGGTTTTACGCATCCGTGCGGCCCGAACCTGGGTAAACTAGCCGCGTGCTTGCCTCGATCCGCTCTTTGTGCTCCCTCCGCTCCCTTGCCGTACCGAAAAGGGACCCCGGTCCCATAGGTGTTCGTGGGCGACCAGTTTCCCCGACATCGAGCATACAAAACATAATTTTATTTGAAGGTTTAGAGTTTGGCACATACAAATTTACTTGGAATGGCAGGTAAATACCGCATATAGGAAGGTACGGTGGACTCATGTGGGATAACTTTGGGGTTTATGGAAGTGGATGCACAAGTAGTATTCCCGCTTAGTACAGGTGAAGGCTAGAAGGAGACTGGGAAGCGACCAGCTAGAGAGCAACAACGGTCATGAACATGCATTAAAATTAATCAACAATGAATACAAGCATGAGTAGGATATAAATCACCATGAACATAAATATCGTGAAGGCTATGTTGATTTGTTTCAACTACATGCGTGAACTTGTGCCAAGTCAGATCACTTAAATCATTCAAAGGAGGATACCACCCATCATACCACATCACAACCATTTTAATATCATGTTGGCACGCAAGATAGACCATTATAAACTCTCAGCTAATTAAGCATGGCATAAGCAGCTATGATCTCTAATTGTCATTGCAAGCATGTTTCATTCATAACAAGCTGAATCAGGAATGACGAGCAATCATATTTACAAAAACAAGATAGGTCGAGTTCATACCAGCTTTTCTCATCTCAATTAGTTCATCATATATCATCCTTATTGCCTTTCACTCGCACGACCGAACGGTGTGAATAATAATAATAGTGCACATGCATTGGACTAAGCTGGAATCTGCAGACATTTAATACAAGCGAGAAGACAAGGTAATATGGCTCAAGGTTAAATCTACAACAAAGCATATGAGAGCCACTAAGCATTTTCAATCATGCTCTTCTACTCTTAACCCCTAAAGAAAAGAAAAGAAACTATTTACACGGGAAAGCTCCCAACAAGCAAAAGAAGAACGGGAAATCTTTTGGGTTGTCATTTTTAACTACTACTACTACAAGCAAAGATAGTAAACTAGCTAGGAGCTACAACTTAATAATATTTTTGTGTTTCTAGGTTTTTCTAGCACACAAGAAAAAGACTAAGAAAAAGAAATTGAAACTAAGCATGGATGGTACAGTGAAAGAGTGTGAGCACCGACAACCAGAATAAGTGTGAACATGAATGTAAGTCGGTGAGAAACACGTACTCCCCCAAGCTTAGGCTTTTGGCCTAAGTTGGTCTATGGCCACGGATCGAAGCCACTCCCTCCAGTGTAATGAGATGTGTCCTCTGGATGCCACTGGTTGGCGAGCTCATCCAGCTCCCACCCATAAACAGATTGACGGGAAGGATCAATTGGTGGTTCTGGCTCAGGCTCTGAAGCTTGTGCCTGGCCTTGGTACTTGTAGAAGGCATCTGAGATAATGAGATACTTGCATATGGACAGATCAAACAAAGATGGTGCAGGCAAGGTAACAATTTCACAGTATATTTCATCAAATCTTAATTGATAATGAAGCTGCATATTCTTGTATTTAACAATAAAATCATGAGCTACCATGCTCTTGTAGTCTAGATAAACATGGGTAAGCAATTTTTCTTCCTTCTCATAATGCCTAATAGGTATATTAAAATATTCAGCAAGGCGAGAAGCAAAGATGCCTCCAAAGACGAGCCCCTTTGAGCGGTTCAGACTCAATCGTTTGGCAACGACGGCGCCCAAGCTAAAAGTTGTGTCTCGAAACATGGCATGGCGTAAAATGATAATATCAGGGGCACTGAGATTTCCACTGTTCCCGTGACCAATTAAATATCTACTAGCAAATAAAGCAAAGTAGCGTAGAACAGGGAAGTGTATACTAGTGATTCTTGCCCCTGAAACTTGTCTAGTTTCCCCTACGGCTATCATATCAATAAACACTTCAACGTCTTCACGACGTGGTTCATCAAGTCTACCTCCGAATGGTACTTTGCATATTTCACAAAAATCTAAGAGTGATATCTCCTTAACCACATCATATAAACGAATCTCCACCGTAGGTGGTATTTTCCTAGAATGAAAATGAAAGCTTTGCATGAAAATATTGGTGAGTAAGAGATACTGTTCTTTCTGGTCGTTGAGGAAGTCGGTGAGGCCTGCATTATTTGCCAACCAATAAAAGTCTTCGTAAATACCGGCGGACATAATGAAATCATTACAAGGCCATTCGCACGGTCGAACTTCCGCCATGCGAGGAAGATTATACTTGGGCTTCTTTTTTTCTTCTTTCTTCTTCTCCTCTGAGCTCTTGCTGGAGGAGCCCCTCAATAATCTTTTTAAAATTTTCCTTTTCTGAAAATTTCTGAAATTTTTAGTAACTTCAAAATAAAAGTTAACCAAACTCAAAAGATTGATAGCAACAACTCCTACTGGTGCCTAGAGGCTATATCATGCATTAGAACTACTTGGGACCAAGAAATTTTGACATGTAAGCTCAAGAACAAGGTCACCACAGCAGCATAAATTTGCAACAAATAAAGCACTAGAACAAAAACTAATTGGACCAATGGAGGAGTCACATACCGAGGAACAATCTCCCCAAACAGTTTGGTGAATGGTGCTTTGAGCAAGGAGATCGAAAATGGCAGCAAGATGAGCTAGAACTCGGGTTTGAGCTGGTTGAGGATTTTTTTGGGAGGAAGAAGAAGAGCATGGGTGAAAGGATAAGTGGAGGGGGGCCACGTGGGGCCCACGAGGCAGGGGGCGCGCCCTGGGCAAGGGGCCGCACCCTGTGCCCTCGTGGCCACGTGTTGGCTCCCCTCGCTGTGTGTTCAGTGCCATAATTTCTTAAATATTCTAGAAAAAAAATCATATTTCATTTTCATGGCATTTGGAGAACTTTTATTTTCGGGATATTTTTTTATTGCACGGATAAGTCTGGAAACAGATAGACAATGCTATTTTTGCTTTATTTATCCTAATTAACAGAAAGTAAAAGGAGGGTACATAAGGTTGTGCTATCTAGATTCACCTATCCCATGTCAATCAAAAGGAATCCATTAACAAGGTTGATCAGGTCTTGTTAATAAACTCTTTCCGAGTAACATGAAACTGGAGAATTTTCGAATAACACTAGGTTACCTCAATGGGGATATGTATGTCCCCAACAATAAGTATGTCATAAGCCTTCTTGATAGTAGGAATAGGAAACTCAAAACCTCCAATAGTGATAGTTGAAGTTTTTCCAATATAATTGATACTATGGACCTGAGGTTGTTTCCTCGGAAAGTGTACCGTATGCTCATTACCATTGACATGAAAAGTGACATTGCCTTTGTTGCAATCAATAACAGCTCCTGCAATATTCAAAAAAGGTCTTCCAAGAATAATAGACATACTATCGTCCTCGGGAATATCAAGTATAACAAAGTCTGTTAGAATAGTAACATTTGCAACTACAACAGGCACATCCTCACAAATACCGACAGGTATAGCTGTTGATTTATCGGCCATTTGGAAAGATATTTCAGTAGGTGTCAACTTACTCAAGTCAAGTCTACGATATAAAGAGAGAGGCATAACGCTAACACCAGCTCCAAGATCACACAAAGCAGTTTTAACATAATTTCTCTTAATGGAGCAAGGTATAGTAGGTACTCCTGGATCTCCTAATTTCTTAGGCATTCCACCCTCAAAAGTGTAATTAGCAAGCATGGTGGAAAATTCTACTTCAGGTATCTTTCTTTTGTTGGTAATAATGTCTTTCATATACTTAGCATAAGGATTTGTTTTAAGCACATCAGTCAAATGCATACGCAAAAAGATAGGTCTAATCATTTCAGCAAAGCGCTCAAAATCCTCATCATCCTTTTTCTTGGATGGTTTCGGAGGAAAAGGCATGGGTTTCTGAACCGATGGTTCTCTTTCCCTACCGTGCTTCCTCGCAACAAAGTCTCTCTTATCATAACGTTGATTCTTTGATTGTGGGTTATCAAGATCAACAACAGGTTCAATTTCTACATCATTATCATTGCTAGGTTGAGCATCAACATGAACATCATCATTAATATTATCACTAGGTTCATGCTCATTACCAGATTGTGTCTCAGCATCAGAAACAGATATATCATTGAGATTCTCATGTGTGTCAGCTACAGGTTCACTAGAAGCATGCAAAGTCCTATCATTTTTCTTTTTCTTCTTCTTAGAAGAACTAGGTGCATCTAAATTAGCTCTCTAAGAATCTTTCTCAATTCTCTTAGGGTGGCCCTCAGGATACAGAGGTTCCTTAGTCATTCTACCACCTCTAGTCACAACTCTAATGGCATTATCATTGTTCTTACTATTTAATTCACTGAGCAAATCATTCTAAGCCTTAAGTACTTGTTCTACTTGAGTGGTGACCATAGAAGCATGTTTACTAATAAGTTCCAGTTCACTTTTGGCTCTAGACAGATAATCACTCAAGCGTTCCATCATATAAGCATTGTGTTGTAATTGTCTACCAACATAAGCATTGAAGTTTTCTTGTTTCACAATGAAATTGTCAAACTCATCTAAGTATTGGCTAGCAGACTTATAATGAGGAATATCACCTTCATCAAATCTATAAAGAGAATTTACCATTACTACCTGTGTCGGGTTATCAAGACCATGTATTTCTTAAATAGGCGGTAAATTCTTAACATCTTCAGCTTTAATACCTTTTTCTTTCATAGATTTCTTTGCCTCTTGCATATCTTCAGGACTGAGAAATAGAACACCTCTTTTCTTCGGAGTTGTCTTAGGGGCTGGTTTAGGAAGTGTCCAATTATTTTCGTTGGCCAGCATATTGTTCAATAATAATTCAGCTTGTTCAACTGTTCTTTCCCTGAAAACACAACCAACACAACTATCCAGGTGGTCTCTGGAAGCATCGGTTAGTCCATTATAAAAGACATCAAGTATATCATGCATCTCTAGAGGATGATCGGGCAAAGCATTAAGTAACTGGAGAAGCCTCCCCCAAGCTTGTGGGAGACTCTCTTCTTCAGTTTGAGCAAAGTTATATATTTCCCGTAAGGCAACTTGTTTCTTATGAGCGGTAAAATATTTAGCAGAGAAGTAATACATCATATCCTGGGGACTACGCACACAACCAGGATCAAGAGAATTAAACCAAGTCTTAGCATCACCCTTTAACGAGAACGGAAATAGCTTAAGGATATAGTAATAATGAATCTTTTCATCGTTGGTAAACAGGGTGGCTATATCATTCAACTTGGTAAGATGTGCTACAACAGTTTCAGACTCATAGCCATGGAAAGGATCAGATTCAGCCAAAGTAATTAACTCAGGATCAACAGAGAATTCATAATCCTTATCAGTAACACAGATAGGTGAAGTAGCAAAAGCAGGGTCATGTTTCATTCTAGCATTCAAGGACTTTTCTTTCAACTTAGCTAATAACTTCTTAAGATCATATCTATCATTGCAAGCAAGAAAGTCTCTAGCAGTTTCTTCATCCATAACATAACCCTCAGGCACAACAGGCAATTCATATCTATTGGGAGTAGTTTCATCATCAATTTCATAAATATCATCAACATTTGCACTAGAAATTCACCTAGTGGCACAGTATCAGGCATAGAGGTAGTTTCATCATCCATAGCAGAAGTAGCATCATCAAGAACATACGACATATCAGATTCAATAGCAGGAGTAGGTGTCGCAAGTTTACTCATAACAGAAGGAGAATCAAGCGTAGAGCTAGATGGCAGTTCCTTACCCCCCTTCGTAGTTGAGGATAAAATATTGGTTTTTGAGTCCTTCAAATTCTTCATAATGATCAACAGATATAAATCCCAAGTGACTTAAAGAATAGAGCTATGCTCCCTGACAACGGCGCCAGAAAATAGTCTTGATAACCCACAAGTGTAGGGGATCGCAACAGTTTTCGAGGGTAAAGTATTCAACCCAAATTTATTGATTCGGCACAAGGGGAGCCAAAGAATACTCTTAAGTATTAGCAGCTGAGTTGTCAAGTCAACCACACCTGGAAACATAGTATCTGCAGCAAGATAGTTTAGTAGCAAAGTAATATGATAGTGGCGGTAGCGGCAATAAAAGTAACGATAGTGTTTTTGTAGTTTTTGTAATAATAGCAACGGAAAAGTAAATAAGCAGCTAACAATATAGGTAAAGCTCGTAGGCATTGGATCGGTGATGGGTAATTACGTCAGATGCAATTCATCATGTAGAAGTTATAACCTAGGGTGACACAGAACTAGCTCCAGTTCATCAATGCAATGTAGGCATGTATTCCGAATATAGTCATATGTGCTGATGGAAAAGAACTTGCCTGACATCTTTTGTCCTACCCTCCCGTGGCAGCGGGGTCCTATTGCAAAATAAGGGATATTAAGGCCTCCTTTTAATAGAGTACCAGACCAAAGCATTAACACATAGTGAATACATGAACTCCTCAAACTATGGTCATCATCGGGAGTGGTCCCGATTATTGTCACTTCGGGGTTGCTGGATCATAACATATAGTAGGTGACTATAGACTTGCAAGATAGGGTCAAGAACACACATATATTCATGAAAACATAATAGGTTCAGATCTGAAATCATGGCACTCGGGCCCTAGTGACAAGCATTAAGCATAGCCAAGTCATAGCAACATCAATCTCAGAACATAGTGGATACTAGGGATCAAACCCTAACAAAACTAACTCGATTACATGATAGATCCCATCCAACCCATCACCGTCCAGCAAGCCTACGATGTAATTACTCACACACGGCGGTAAGAATCATGGAATTGGTGATGGAGGAAGGTTGATGACGACGATGGCGACGATCTCCACTCTCCGGAGCCCCGAACGGACTCCAGATAAGCCCTCCCGAGAGAGATTAGGGCTTGGCGGCGGCTCCATCTCATGAAACGCGATAATTCTTCCTCTCTGATTTTTTCCCCAAAACGGAAGATATAGGATCTAGGGGTACGTCGGTGGAGCATCGGGGGGGCCACGAGGCAGGGGGCGCGCCCCCCACCCTCGTGGACAGGGTGTGGGCCCCCCGGTGAGGATCTTCTTCTAGATATTTTTTATATTTTCTGAAATAATTCTCCCAGGCGATTCCGAGAACTTTTTATTGTGCACAAAACACAACACCATGGCAGTTCTGCTGAAAACAACGTCAGTCCGGGTTAGTTCCATTCAAATCATGTAAGTTAGAGTCCAAAACAAGGGCAAAAGGGTTTGGAAAAGTAGATACGTTGGAGACGTATCACACGCCGTATGGCGGTTTACATTCACGGGCCCTAACACCTTTTGGGCCCTGGACCTTTAGTCTTCTATCGTAAAGCGCCATACTCTATGTCTTGCTGGGCTTTAGTAGAAGTAATTATTTATGGGCATAAACCGGCCCCTCCTGGGCGGTTTATACCTACTAGTTATATCCCTGACAGACTGGACACTGGAAGCGGAACTGCCCCAAGTATTTGGCGGATAAGAAGGATAGCAGAGTAAACAAAGGTATATTTGATATACATGTTATTGATGTGTACCTTACTAATGCTCGTAGTAGCACCTCAGTATTTGATATTGGTTCGGTTGCTAATATTTGTAACTCGAAACAGGGGCTACGGTTTAAACAAACATTAGCTAAGGACAAGGTGACGATGTGCGTGGGAAATGGTTCCAAAGTCGATGTGATCGTCGTCGGCACACTACCTCTACATCTACCTTCGGTATTAGTTTTAGACCCAAATAATTATTATTTGGTGCCAGCGTTGAGCATGAACATTATATCTGGATCTTGTTTGTTGCGAGACGGTTATTCATTTAAATCAGAGAATAATGGTTGTTCTATTTTTATGAGTAATATCTTTTATGGTCATGCACCCTTGAAGAGTGGTCTATTCTGGTGGGATCTCGATCGTAGTGATACACATATTCATAATATTGAAGCCAAAAGATGCAAGGTTGATAATGATAGTGCAACTTATTTGTGGCACTGTCGTTTAGGTCATATTGGTGTAAAGCGCTGCTACCTCTTGAGCTTGCGTTGTATTCCCTCGAAGAGGAAAGGAAGATGCAGCACAGTAGCGTAAGTATTTCCCTCAGTTTTTGAGAACCAAGGTATCAATCCAGTAGGAGACCATGCGCGAGTCCCTCGCACCTGCACAGACAAATAAGAACTTCGCAGCCAACGCGATAAGGGGTTGTCAATCCCTTTATGGTCACTTACGAAAGTGAGATCTGATAGAGACGATAATTTATATTTTTGGTATTTTTAGTTTATAAGAACAACAAATAAAAGTGATAAAAGTAAAGTGGATGTAGATTGATATGTTGAGAATAGACCCGGGGGCCATAGTTTTCTCTAGTGGCTTCTCTCATGATAGCGATATTCTACGGCGGGTAAACAAATTACTGTCGAGCAATTGATAGAAAAGCGAATAATTATGAGACTATCTAGGCATGCTCATTGTATATAGGCATCACGTCCGAGACAAGTAGACTGAAACGATTCAGCATCTACTACTATTACTCCACACATCGACCGCTATCCAGCATGCATCTAGTGTATTGAGTTCATAAGAACAGAGTAACGCCTTAAGCAAGATGACATGATGTTGAGGAATAAACTCAGGCAATATGATATAAACCCCATCTTTTTATCCTCGATGGCAACAATACAATACGTGCCTTGCTGCCCCTACTGTCACTAGGAAAGGACACCGCAGGATTGAACCCAAAGCCAAGCACTTCTCCCATTGCAAGAACTATAGATCAAGTAGGCCAAACCAAACCAATAATTCGAAGAGACTTGCAAGGTTATAATGAGCATACATAAAAAGTTCAGAGAAGAACCAAATATCTTTCATAGATAACCTTGATCATAAACTCACAATTCATCGGATCTCGACAAACACACCACAAAAAGAGATTACATCGGATAGATCTCCTCGAAGACCGAGGAGAACTTTGTATTGAGATCCAGAGAGAGAGAAGAAGCCATCTAGATACTAGCTATGGACCCGAAGGTCTGTGGTAAACTACTCACAACTCACGGTGAGGGCGATGGTGATGACGATGAAGGCCTCCGTGATGGATCCCCCTCTGGTGGAGCTCCGGAACAGGCTCCAAGATGGGATATCCACGGGAAGAGAAGGTACGTCGGTGGAATTAGGGTTTTCTCTCTGTTCATGGAGTTTCTGGGGTACGTGGACTTATATAGGAAGAAGGAGGGCACCGGGGGAGTCACGGGGCCCCACGAGGCAGGGGGCGCGCCTTGGGAAGGGGGCGCGCCCCCCACCCTTGTGGGCCCCTCATGGCTCTTCTTACGTGGTTCTCAAGTTCTTCGTGTGTGATTTTCTCCAAAAATATCTCTCGCGAAGGTTTCATTCCGTTTGGACTCCGTTTGATATTCTTTTTCTGCAAAACCCTGAAACACGCAAAAAACAGCAATCTGGACTGGGCCTTTGGGTTAGTAGGTTAGTCCCAAAAATGATAAAAAAGTGAATGATAAAGCCCATTAAACATCCAAGACTTCATAAATAATAGCATGGAAATATTAAAAATTATAGATACGTTGGAGACGTATCAAGCATCCCCAAGCTTAATTCTTGCTCATCCTCGAGTAGGTAAATGATAAGAAAGAATTTTTGATGTGGAATGCTAACCAATATAGTTTTTCAATGTAATTCTCTTAATTGTGGCACGAATGTTCAGATCTGAAAGATACAAGATAAAAGTCTATTTTGACATAAGAAATAACAATACTTCAAGCATACTAACAAAGCAATCATGTCTTCTCAAAATACTATGGCTAAAGAAAGTTATCCCTACAAAATCATATAGTGTGGCTATGCTCCCTCTTCATCACACAAAATATTCATATCATGCACAACCCCGATTTCAGCCAAGCATTTGCTTTCATACTCTATCTTTTCAAACCTTTCAACTTTTCAGGCAATACCTGAGCGTGGGCCATGGATATAGCACTACACATAACATGTTGCGAATAAAAATATAGCTCCAAGTATAGTTACCGATGGATGAAGACGAAAGAGGGGATGCCTTCCCGGGGCATCCCCAAGCTTCTCCTTTTTGATTATCTTGAATTTACTTGGGGTGCCATGGGCATCCCCAAGCTTAGGCCTTTTCTACTCCTTGTTCCATAGTCCATCAAAGCAATACTCAAAACTTGAAAACTTCACAACACAAAACTTAGACAAAAATTCTCGTGAGCTCCGTTGGTATAAGAAAGCAAACCACTACTCAAAGTTGCAGCAATGAATTCATTCTTTGTTTATATTGGTGTTAAACCTACTGTATTCCAACTTCTCTATGGTTTGTATCCTCCAATACTACTCATAGAAGCATTGAAATAAGAAAACAACACACGAAAAAACAGAATCTGTCAAAAACAGAACAGTCTGTAGTAATCTGCAGGTTTCGCCAACTTATGGAACTCCAAAAAATTAAAACTAAATTGGTAAATTTGAGGAATTTGTCTACCAATCATCTTCAAAAAGAATCAACTAGAAAGCACGCTCCAGTAAAATCTGAAGACTACTTTAGCGAGTGCTAACGATTCTGTTTTTCACAGCAAGATCACATAAACTTCACACAAGTCTTAACAAAGGTTCTACTTGGCACAAACACTAAACAAAACATGAAACCACATATAATCAGAGTCTAGATGCAATATTTATTCCCTAACAGCAAGAAAAACAAAAAAAGAGTAAAATTGGGTTGCCTCCCAATAAGCGCTATGGTTTTACGCCCCTAGCTAGGCACGATACAAGATAAATCTAGGTATTGCCATCTTTGGAAGGCAATTCTCTAATTAAACACTTTTGATTCTTGGGCACTTCTTTGTCCCTATAAATAATCAAACTCTTGGGCAAGAAATTCTAAAGTTTCAAAAGGGTCTCTTGCAAAAGTAAGAAAATTAGGGTGAACCCTTATGGATTTGAGATCCACAATTCTAGAGGTTTCACCCTTGTCTTTAGGGACATACATGAACTTACATAATTTAGTAGAGGTATTTGGAGTAGTTTTTATGGCGGAAAGAGCAGAACCCACATTGGTGATAACATCCTCAAGCTTATTGATTCTAGTAGAATCCTGATCTAGCTTTTCTTTAACTATGGGCTCCTTTTCCTTAAGATTTTTAAGAACAACTCCTACCTTGGATCCGTATTGGGTAATTTCATTATGAATTTTTCTATCCAAGTTCTCTACCAGTTCTACCATAGCAACTTTGTTTTCAATGATTTCTAATCTTTGCATAACATGCTCCAAAGTTAAAACGGTCCCATTAACCATAAGAGGTGGTGAGCCAAATAATTCAGTCATAGCATTATAAGAGTCAGCGGTGTGGCTACCCAAGAAATTCCCTCCAGTAATGGTGTCTAAGATGAATCTATTCCACGGAGTTATGCCAACATAAAAATTGCAAAGAAGCAGGAACTGGAAAACTTCCTATTAGATCTATTTTGAGCATTGCAAATTCTATACCAGGCATCTTTTAAGTTTTCTTCCTCCCTTTGTTTAAAGTTGAGGACCTCACTCTCGTGAGTGGTGATAATGATAGGTGTGCTAGACATGATGACAAGCAAGCAAGCAACACACAAGCAAACAAGAAGCAAGCGAACGACAAACACACGGCGGAAGAAGGGCAAATAAAACGGCAATGGTGAAGTGGGGGAGAGGAAAACGAGAGGCAAATAATGTAATGCGAAGGATAAGGGTTTGTGATAGGTACTTGGTATATGACTTTTGCGTAAGCCTCCCCGGCAACGGCGCCAGAAATTCTTCTTGCTACATCTTGAGCTTGCGTTGTATTCCCTCGAAGAGGAAAGGGAGATGCAGCACAGTAGCATAAGTATTTCCCTCAGTTTTTGAGAACCAATGTATCAATCCAGTAGGAGACCACGCGCGAGTCCCTCGCACATGCACAAACAAATAAGAACTTCGCAGCCAACACGGTAAGGGGTTGTCAATCCCTTTACGGTCACTTACGAAAGTGAGATCTGATAGAGATGATAGTTTATATTTTTGGTATTTTTAATTTATAAGAACAACAAATAAAAGCGATAAAAGTAAAGTGGATGTAGATTGATATGTTGAGAATAGACCCGGGGGCCATAGTTTTCTCTAGTGGCTTCTCTCATGATAGCGATATTCTACGGCGGGTAAACAAATTATTGTCGAGCAATTGATAGAAAAGGGAATAATTATGAGACTATCTAGGCATGATCATTGTATATAGGCATCACGTCCGAGACAACTAGACCGAAACGATTCTGCATCTACTACTATTACTCCACACATCGACCGCTATCCAGCATGCATCTAGTGTATTGAGTTCATAAGAACAGAGTAACGCCTTAAGCAAGATGACATGATGTAGAGGGATAAACTCAAGCAATATGATATAAACCCCATCTTTTTATCCTCCATGGCAACAATACAATATGTGTCTTTCTGCCCTTATTGTCACTGGGAAAGGACACCGCAAGATTGAACCCAAAGCCAAGCACTTCTCCCATTGCAAGAACTATAAATCTAGTAGGCCAAACCAAACCAATAATTCGAAGAGACTTGCAAGGATATTATGAGCACACATAAAAAGTTCACAGAAGAACCAAATTTCTTTCATAGATAACCTTGATCATAAACTCAAGATTCATCGGATCCCGACAAACACACCGCAAAAAGAGATTACATTGAATAGATCTCCTCGAAGGCCGATGAGAACTTTGTATTGAGATCCAGAGAGAGAGAAGAAGCCATCTAGATACTAGCTATGGACCCGAAGGTCTGTGGTAAACTACTCACAACTCATGGTGAGGGCGATGATGATGATGATGAAGGCCTCCGTGATGGATCCTCCTCCGGTGGAGCTCCGGAACAGGCTCCAAGATGGGATATCCACGGGAACAAAAGGTACGACGGTGGAATTAGGGTTTTCTCTCTGTTCACGGAGTTTCTGGGGTACGTGGACTTATATAGGAAGAAGGAGGGCACCAGGGGAGTCACGGGGGCCCCACAAGGCAGGGGACATGCCCTGGGAAGGGGGGCGCGCCCCCCACCCTCGTGGGCCCCTCGTGGCTCTTCTGACGTTGTTCTCAAGTTCTTCGTGCGTGATTTTCTCCAAAAATATCTCTCGTGAAGGTTTCATTCCGTTTGGACTCCGTTTGATATTCTTTTTCTGCAAAACCCTGAAACATGCAAAAAACAACAATCTGGACTGGGCCTTTGGGTTAGTAAGTTAGTCCCAAAAATGACAAAAAAGTGAATGATAAAGCCCATTAAACATTCAAGACTTCATAAATAATAGCATGGAACAATCAAAAATTATAGATACGTTGGAGACGTATCAAGCGCATGAAGAAACTCCATGCTCATGGACTTTTGGAATCACTTGATTATGAATCACTTGGTGCTTGTGAACCATGCCTCATGGGCAAGATGACTAAAACTCCGTTCTCCGGAACAATGGAGCGAGCAACTGATTTGTTGGAAATCATACATACTGATGTATGTGGACCGATGAGGCTCGCGGCGAGCATCGTTATTTTCTTACCTTCACTGATGATTTGAGCAGATATGGGTATATCTACTTAATGAAACACAAGTCTGAAACATTTGAAAAGTTCAAAGAATTTCAGAGTGAAGTAGAGAATCATCGTAACAAGAAAATAAAGTTTCTACGATCTGATCATGGAGGCGAATATTTGAGTTACGAGCTTGGTCTTCATTTGAAACAATGTAAAATAGTTTCACAGCTCACGCTACCCGGAACACCACTGCGTAATGGTGTGTCCGAACATCGTAACCGTACTTTATTAGATATGGTGCGATCTATGATGTCTCTTACCAATTACCACTATTGTTTTGGGGTTATGCTTTAGAGACAGCTGCATTCATGTTAAATAGGGCACCATCTAAATCCATTGAGACGACGCCTTATGAACTGTGGTTTGGCGAGAAACCAAAGTTGTCATTTCTGAAAGTTTGGGGCTGCGATGCTTATGTGAAAAAGCTTCAACCTGATAAGCTCAAACCCAAGTCGGAGAAATGTGTCTTCATAGGATACCCAAAGGAAATTGTTGGGTACACCTTCTATCACAAATCCGAAGGCAAGATATTCGTTGCTAAGAATGGATCCTTTCTAGAGAAGGAGTTTCTCTTGAAAGAAGTGAGTGGGAGGAAAGTGGAACTTGATGAGGTAATTGTACCTTCTCCCGAATTGGAATGTAGTGCATCACAGAAACTAGTTCCAGTGATTCCTACACCAATCAGCGAGGAAGCTAATGATAATGATCATGAAACTTCAGATCAAGTTACTAATGAACCTCGTAGGTCAACCAGAGTACGTTCTGCGCCAGAGTGGTATCTGGAAGTCATGTTACTAGACCATGATGAACCTACAAACTATGAGGAAGCGATGATGAGCCCAGATTCCGTAAAATGGCTTGAGGCCATGAAATCTGAAATGGGATCCATGTATGAGAACAAACTATGGACTTTAGTTGACTTGCCCGATGATCGGCAAGCCATTGAAAATAAATGGATTTTTAAGAGGAAGACTGATGTCGATGTTAATGTTACTGTCTACAAAGCTTGACTTGTTGCGAAAGGTTTTTGACAAGTTCAAGGAGTTGACTACGACGAGACTTTCTCACCCGTAGCAATGCTTAAGTATGTCTGAATCATGTTAGCAATTGCCGCATTTTATGATTATGAAATCTGGCAAATGGATGTCAAAACTGCATTCCTTAATGGATACCTCAAAGAGGAGTTTTATATGATGCAACCAGAAGGTTTTGTCGATCCTAAAGGTGCTAACAAAGTACGCAAGCTCCAGTGATCCATCTATGGACTGGTGCAAGCATCTCGGAGTTGGAATATATGCTTTGATGAGGTGATAAAAGCATATGGTTTTATACAGACTTTTGGAGAAGCCTGTATTTACAGGAAAGTGAGTGGGAGCTCTGTAGCATTTCTGATATTATATGTGGATGCCATATTGTTGATTGGAAATGATATAGAATTTAGGGATGGCATAAAGGGATACTTGAATAAGAATTTTTCAATGAAAGACCTTGGTGAAGCTACTTATATATTAGGCATCAAGATCTATAGAGATAGATCAAGACGTTTAATTGGACTTTCAAAAAGCACATACCTTGATAAAGTTTTGAAGAAGTTCAAAATGGATCAGTCAAAGAAAGGGTTCTTGCTTGTGTTATAAGGTGTGAAGTTGAGTAAGACTCAATGCCCGACCACTGCAGAAGATAGAGAGAAAATGAAAGTCATTCCCTATGCCTCAACCATAGGATCTATCATGTATGCAATGATGTGTACCAGACCTGATGTGTGCCTTGCTATAAGTTTAGCAGGGAGGTACCAAAGTAATCCAGGAGTGGATCATTGGACAGTGGTCAAGAACATCCTGAAATACCTGAAAAGGACAAAGATTATGTTTCTCATTTATGGAGGTGAAAAAGATCTTGTCGTAAACGTTTACGTCAATTCCAGCTTTGACACTGATCCGGATGACTCTAAGTCACAAACCGGATATGTATTTTTAATGAACGGTGGAGCTGTTAGTTGGTGCAGTTCCAAGCAGAGCATCGTGGCGGGATCTACGTGTGAAGCGGAGTACATAGCTGCTTCGGAAGCAGCAAATGAAGGAGTCTGGATGAAGGAGTTCATATTTGATATAGGTGTAATACCTAGTGCATCGGGTCCAATGAAAATCTTTGGTGACAACACTGGAGGAATAGCCTTGGTGAAGGAATCCAGGTTTCACAAGAGAACCAAGCACATCAAGAGACGCTTCAATTCCATCCGCGATCAAGTCAAGGAGGGAGACATAGAAATTTGCAAGATACATACGGATCTGAATGTCGCATACCCGTTGTCTAAGCCTCTTCCATGAGCAAAACATGATCAGCACCAAGACTCCATGGGTGTTAGAACCATTACTATGTAATCTAGATTATTGACTCTAGTGCAAGTGGGAGACTGAAGGAAATATGCCCTAGAGGCGATAATAAAGTTGTTATTTATATTTCCCTATACATCATGATAAATCTCTTTTATTCATGCTAGAATTGTATTAATCAGGAACTTAGTACATGTGTGAATACATAGATGAAACAGAGTGTCCCTAGTATGCATCTACTAGACTAGCTCGTTAATCAAAGATGGTTATGTTTCCTAACCATAGACATGAGTTTTCATTTGACCAACAGGGTCACATCATTATGAGAATGATGTGATGGACAAGACCCATCTGTTAGTTTAGCAACTTGATCGTTTTGCTTTTCAGCTATTGTTTTCTTCGTGATTTATACATGTTCCTATGACTATGAGATTATGCAACTCCCGAATACCGGAGGAACACCTTGTGTGATATCAAACGTCACACCGTAACTGGGTGATTATAAAGATGCTCTACATGTGTCTCCGAAGGTGTTTGTGGTGTTGGCATAGATCGAGAATAGGATTTGTCACTCCGAGTGTTGGAGAGGTATCTCTGGGCCCTCTCGGTAATACACATCATAATCAGCCTTGCAAGCAAATGACTAATGAGTTAGTCACAAGATGATGTATTACGGAACGAGTAAAGGGACTTGCCTATGACGAGATTGAACTGGGTATGATGATACCGACGAAAGAATCTCGGGCAAGTAACATACCGATGACAAAGGGAACAATGTATGTTGTTATGCGGTTTGACCGATAAAGATCTTCGTAGAATATGTGGGAGCCAATATGAACATCCAGGTCCCGCTATTGGTTATTGACCAGAGATGAGTCTCGGTCATGTCTACATAGTTCTCAAACCCGTAGGGTCCGCACGCTTAACGTTCGATGACGACCGATATTATGAGTTTATGTGTTTTGATGTTACGAAGGTTGTTCGGAGTCCCGGATGTGATCACGGAATTGTCGAGGAGTCTTGAAATGGTCCAGACATATAGATTGATATATTGGAAGGTTATATTCGGACACCGGAAGGGTTCCGGGGGTCACCGGATAAATACCGGAGTATCGGGAGGTTACCGGAACCCCCCCGAGGCTTAATGGGCCTACATTGGCCTTAGTGGAAATAGAGGGCAGCAAGGGGAGTGTGGGGCGCGCCCCCCCCCCCAAGGCCCAAACCAAATTGGTTTAGGGCAAGGGGGTCAGCCCCCACTTTCCTTCTCCTCCTCTCCCTTCCTCCCCCTCTCCTACTCCTACTAGGAAAAGGAGGAGTCCTACTCCTAGTGGGCGTAGGACCCCCCCTCTTGGCGCGCCCCCTCCTTGGCCGCACCCTCCTTCCTCCCTCCTTTATATACATGGGGAGGGGGCACCCCATAGACACAAGTTGATTTGCAAGCCGTGTGTGGTGGCCCCCTCCATAGTTACACACCTCGGTCATATCGTTGCAGTGCTTAGGCGAAGCCCTGCGTCGGTAACTTCATCATCATCGTCACCACGCCGTTGTGCTGACGAAACTCTCCCGTGACGCTCAACTGGATCAAGAGCTCGTGGGACGTCATCGAGCTAAACTGTTGCTGAACGCGGAGGTGCCGTACGTTCGGTGCTTGGATCGGTTGGATCGCGAAGATGTTCGACTACATCAACCGCGTCACTAGACGCTTCCTCTTTCGGTCTACGAGGGTACGCGCACACACTCTCCCCGTTCATTTCTATGCTTCTCCTAGATAGATCTTGCATGATCGTAGGATTTTTTTGAAATACTACGTTCCCCAACAGTATGTACTCATCAAGCGACTTTATCTATCTCTATAGATCTTGATTCCCAATATGTAAGTAGCTTTACCGAGGTCTTTCTTTGACTAATTCTTATTCAAGTATCCTTTTATGCTATACAGAAGTTCTATATCATTTCCAAACCATATGTCATCCAGATATAATATCAGAAATGCTAAAGAGCTCCCACTCACTTTCTTGTAAATACATGCTTCACCGTAAGTCTGTATAAAACCATATGCTTGATCACCTCATCAAAGTGTATATTCCAACTCCGAGATGCTTGCACCAGTTCGTAGATGGATCACTGGAGCTTGCACACTTTGTTAGCACCTTTAGGGTCGACAAAAACTTCTGGTTGCATCATATACAACTCCTTTTTCACAAATCCATTAAGGAATGCTGTTTTGACATCCATTTGCCAGATTTCATAATCATAAAATGCGGCAATTGCTAACATGATTCGGATAGACTTAAGCATCGCTACAGTGAGGAAGTCTCATCATAGTCAACTCCTTGAACTTGTCAAAAACCCTTTGTGAAAAGTCGAGCATTGTATACAGTAACATTACCATCAGCGTCAGTCTTCTTCTTGAAGATCCATTTATTCTCTATGGCTTGCCAATCATCGGGAAAGTCCACACTTTGTTCTCATACATGGATCCTATCTCAGATTTCATGGCCTCAATCCATTTTTCGGAATATGGGCTCGTCATAGCTTCTTCATAGTTTGAAGGTTCACTGTTGTTCAACAACATGACTTCCAGGACAGGGTTATCATACCACTCTGGTGCAGTACGTGTTCTGGTCGACCTTCGAGGTTCAGTAGTAATTTGATCTGAAGTTTCATGATCATCATCATTTGCTTCTTCTCTATTTGGTGTAGGCATCACGGGAACGGTTTTCTCCGATGAGCTACTTTCCCATTCGAGAGAAGGTAGAATTACCTCATGAAGTTCTAGTTTCCTCTCACTCACTTATTTCGAGAGGAACTCCTTCTCTAGAAAGGACCCATTCTTAGCAACAAATATCTTGCCTTCGGATATGTGGTAGAAGGTGTACCCAATTGTTTCTTTAGGTTGTCCTATGAAGATGCACTTTCCCGATTTGGGTTCGAGCTTATTAGGAGGAAGCTGTTTGACATAAGTTTCGCAACCCCAAACTTTAAGAAACGATAACTTTGGTTTCTTGCCAAACCACAGTTCATACGGTATCGTCTCAATGGATTTAGATGGTGCCCTATTTAACATGAATGTAGATGTCTCTAATGCATAACCCCAAAACGACAAAGGCAAATCGGTAAGAGACATCATAGAACACACCATATCCAATGGTGTACAGTTACAATGTTCGGACACACCATTACGCTCTGGTGTTCCAAGTGGCCTGAGTTGTGAAACTATTCCACATTGTTTTAAATAAATGACAAACTCGTAACTCAAATATTTGCCTCCGCGATCAGATCGTAGAAACTTTATTTTCTTGTTACGATGATTCTCCACTTCACTCTGAAATTGTTTGAACTTTTCAAATGTTTTAGACTTGGGTATCATCAAGTAGATATACCCATACCTACTTAAATCATCTGTGAAGGTGAGAAAATAACGATACCCACCGCGTGCTTCAACACTCATCGGACCGCATACATCGGTATGTATTATTTCCAGTAAGTCATTAGCTTGCTCCATTGTTCTGGAGAATGGAGTTTTAGTCATCTTGCCCATGAGGCATGGTTTGCAAGTATCAAATTATACATAATCAAGTGATTCCAGAAGTCCATCTTGTAAAGAACCTCTTCCCATTGCAAGATAACTCAAGGAATTTATTATTTGACAACATAAAGTAAATTTTCTTTTTAATTTCGGGACTGGGAATCCCTATTACCGCCATACTCTCATGCAATGACAAGTGAATAAACACTCATCTTGAGAATAACACATCTAGCATGAAAAATATTAGCCACCCTCACCGCTTCGTGAGCGGTACAAGCACACAAAAGATAAATTTATTTTGAAAATTAGAGTTGGCACATACAAATTTGCTTAGAACGGATTGGAAATACCGCATATAGGTATGTATGGTGGACTCATTTGGCATAACTTGGGTTTTAGGATTTGGATGCACAACTAGTATTTCTACTTAGTACAAAGTGGAGGCTAGCAAGAGATTGAGAAGCGACCAACCAAGGAACGAAAACCATCATAAGGGACATTAAACATAACCAACACCGAATAATGCAACACAAGTAGGATATAATTTCATTGCATGACTATTGACTTTCGTGCTTGCATGGGGAATCACGAACCTTAACATCAATATTCTTACTAAGACATAATTACTCATTAACATGGCTCACATATCACTATCATCATATCTCAAAACTATTACAAGGAATCAAGTTTATTTTGTCAAATGATCTTCATGAAAGTTTTTATTATATCCTCCTTGGATATCTATCACTTTGGAACTAATTTCATGTGTTGCTTTTGATAAGCTCAAACAAATATAAGTGAAGATCATGAACATCATAATTCTTTCTCTCAAATTAATCTAAGTGAAGAAAGACAGAATTTATTAAAAAAATACTAACTCTCAAATAAATCTAAGTGAAGCAAGAGAGCATTTATTCAGAAATAACAAAGCACACCGTGCTCAAAAAGATATAAGCAAAGCACTAGAGCAATTCCATAGTTCATAAAGATTTAAGTGAAGCATAGAGAGCAATTCTAACAAGTCATGGCATAATTTTGGCTCTCTCAAATGGGTGTGTCCAGAAAGGATACTTATTAAAAATTAAAATTAAAAACAAGCAAGAACTCATATCATACAAGGCGCTCCAAGCAAAATTCATAATATGTGACGAATAAAGATATAGCTTCGAGTAAAATACCGATGTTCGTTAGAAAAAAGAGGGGATGCCACTCAGGCATCCCCAAGCTTAGTTGCTTTATTCTCTTTGGATAATAGCTTGGGATGTCATGAGCATCCCCAAGCTTAGGCTCTTCTTACTCTTTATTCCTTCATCCATCGTAACATCACTCAAAACTTGAAAACTTCAATCACACAAAACTCAACAAAACTTCGTGAGATCCGTTAGTATAACAAAACCAATCTTTAATATAAGTACTGTAGAAAACCAATTATTATTTTGTAATTATATTATATCTAATGTATTATAACTTTTCTATGGAAATATATTGATACGTCTCCAACGTATTTATAATTTTTGATTGTTCCATGCTATTATATATTCTGTTTTGGATGTTTAATGGGCTTTATTATACACTTCTATATTATTTTTGGGACTAACCTTCTAGCCCAAGGCCCAGTGCAGATTGCTGTTTTTTTGCCTATTTCAGAGTGTCGCAGAAAAGGGATATCAAACGGAGTCCAAACGGAATGAAACCTTCGGGAGAGTTATTTTTGGAACCGTGTCTACCCAAAAGACTTGGAGTACACGCGAGGGAATGAAAGAGGTGGCCAGAAGGGTCCAGGGCACGCCCCCTCCCCATGGGCGCGCCCCCCACCCTCGTGGGCCCCCTCTGGCTCCCCCGATGCCCTCCTTCCTCCTATATATATCCATGTACACTGAAAATATCGAGGCAACAGAGAAAACCCTAATCACACCGCCGCAACCTTCTGTTCCCGTGATATCCCATCTTTGGGCCTGTTCCGGAGCTCCGTCGGAGGGGGGGATCTACCATAGAGTGCTTCTACATCAACACCATAGCCTCACCAATGAGTTGTGAGTAGTTTACCACAGACCTTCGGGTCCATAGTTATTAGCTAGATGGCTTCTTCTCTCTTTTTGGATCTCAATACAAAGTTCTCCTCGATCTTCGAGGAGATCTATTTGATGTAATCTTTTTGCGGTGTGTTTGTCGAGATCCGATGAATTGTGAGTTTATGATCAAGATTATATATGAACAATATTTGATTCTTTTCTGAAATCTTTTATGTATGATTATAATATCCTTGCAAGTCTCTTCGAATTATTGGTTTGGTTTGGCCTACTAGATCTATAGTTCTTGCAATGGGAGAAGTGCTTGGCTTTGGTTCAATCTTGCGGTGTCCTTTCCTAGTGACAGCAGGGGCATCAAGGCACGTATTGTATTGTTGCCATCGAGGATAAAAAGATGGGGTTTATATAATATTGCTTGAGTTTATCCCTCTACATCATGTCATCTTGCTTAAAGCATTACTCTGTTCTTATGAACTTAATACTCAAGATGCATGCTGGATAGCGGTCAATGTGTGGAGTAATAGTAGTAGATGCAGAAATGTTTCGGTCTACTTGTCACGGACGTGATGCCTATATATAATGATCATGCCTAGATATTCTCATAACTATGCGTTTTTTTATCAATTGCTCGACAGTAATTTGTTCACCCACCGTAGAATTCTGCTATCATGAGAGAAGCCACTAGTGAAACCTATGGCCCCCGGGTCTATCTTTATCATATTACTTTCCTTCAATTTCTTTTGCTATTGCTTATTTGCTTTATTTACTTTCTGTTCTTATACCAAAAATACCAAAAATATTATAATATCCTATCTATCAGATCTCACTTTCGTAAGTGACCGTAAAGGGATTGACAACCCCTTATCGCGTTGTCTGCGAAGTTCTTATTTATTTGTGCAAGTGCGAGGGACTCGCACGTGGTCTCCTACTGGATTGATACCTTGGTTCTCAAAAACTGAGGGAAATACTTACGCTACTGTGTTGCATCACCATTTCCTCTTCGAGGGAATACAACGCAATCTCGAGAAGTAGCAAATATCATCAAAGGAAACGATAGAATAATCAAAACAAGCACATAACACAATGAAAATAGAATCTGTCAAAAAACAAAACAGTCTGAAAAGATGCGAATTTTGACCATACTTCTGCAACTCTAAAAATTCTGAAAAATTAGGATAACGTGGAAAATTTGTATGTTGATAATGGCAAAAAAATCAACAGTTTATCACACTGCAGTAATCGTTAGAAATTCTAACTCTGGACGCAAAAGTTTCTGAATTTTTCAACACGATCAAATCAACCATCAACCCAATCATCCCAAAGGCTTTGCTTGGCACGGACATTTATTTAAACCACAAAAACACATCTAAACATCGGTATTATTTGGTATTTTATTGAAAACAGCAAGAAAACGAAAAATCAAAAAGATACAAGTTGGGTTGCCTCCCAACGAGCGCTCTCATTTTATGCCCTTAACTGGGCATAATACCATGATCTCAAGTGTTGTTATCCTTGATAGATGATCCATATGTTGCCCTCATTATAGAGTCATAAGGCAATTTGATCTTAGTTCCAGGGAAGTGTTCCATGCACTTTCTCAAGGGAAATTGAAATTTAATATTCCCTTCTTTCATATCAATCACTGCACCAATAGTGCGGAAAAACGGTCTACCCAATATAATGGGGCAAGACGGATTGCAATCAATGTCAAGAAAAATAAAGTCTATGGGTACATAGTTCCTATTTGCAAGAATAATAACATCATTGATCCTTCCCAAAGGCTTTTTAATAGTTGAATCTGCCAAATGCAAATTAAGAGAACAATCTTCAATATTGGTAAGACCAAGAGCACCACAAAGAGATTTCAGAATCGTGGAAACACTAGCACCCAAATCACATAAAGCATTGCACTCATAATTTTTAATCTTGATTTTGATAGTAGGTTCCCATTCATCATGCAACTTCCTAGGAATTGACACCTCTAATTCCAACTTATCTTCTAAAGCTTTCATCATAGCATCAACAATATGTTTAGTAAAAGCTTTATTTTGTTCGTAGGCATGGGCTGGATTAATCATGGATTGCAACAAAGAAATACAATATATCAAGGAGCAATTATAATAATTAAAGTCTTTGTAATCCAAGAGAGTGGGCACACCACTAGTTAAAGTTTTGACCTCTTCAAACCCACTTTAATCAATTTTCTCAACAAGATTTTCACCCTCCCAATTATCGGGACGCCTTCTAGCTAAAGTTGACTCTTCTTCAGTCCCTTTATCATCAAGTTGTACTTTACTAAACAAGGAATCAATAGAAGAAACAACAATAATTTTAAGATCTTCATCATTTTTATGAAAGCAATCACTAGAAAACGCTTTTTCTAAAAAAACTCTTTTAGCTCTAAGCATAGTGGTTCTTTTATTACTTTCATCCATAGAAACATAAAGAGTTGTAATTGATTCCTCAACCTTAGGCACAAAAAATTTCAACTTGAGATTTTCCACATCATGAGAAATTATATCAATACTTCTAGACATATCATCAATCCTACTCAATTTTTCTTCTATAGAACCATTGAAAACCTTTTGAGTATTGATAAATTATTTAATATTTTTTTCTAGATCACACGCATTCCTATTATCACTATAAGAAGAATTACCATAGGAATTACCTTAACTATTATAGGAATTTCCCGGAAAAGTCCTAGGATTAAAATTACCTCTATAAGCATTGTTACTGAAATTATTTCACGAGATAAAATTCACATTTACGGCAACACTATTTTGCTTAATCAAAGTAGACAAAGGCATATCATTAAGATCAATAGGAGCATTCTTACTAGCAACCATTTTCATGAGAGCATCAAATTTTTCACTCAAAGAATAAATTTCAACTGAATTAACTGTTTTGCTAGTAGGCGCCCTTTCGGAATGCCATTAAGAATAGTTCCATAATATTATCAAGTTCATAAAAGCACCACCCGCGGCAGAGTCCAAAAGTTTTCGAGAAACAAAATTTAACCCTGCATAATTTTTTTGTATGATCATCCAAAGATTTAACCCATGAGTTGAGCAATTCCTTAGCATCAATTTCATCATTTCCCAAGATTGTGCAACATGCTCATGTTCAAGTTGCTTGAAATTCATGATTTAGGTTCTAAGGGAAATAATTTTTACGGGCGGAAAATACTTAGTAATAAAAGTATCTTTGCACTTATCCCAAGAGGAGAACCACGCAACACTACATGAACGGCACCTGCACACAAATAACAAATACTCGCAACCTGAGATATTAAAGGGGTTGTCAATCCCTTTCAGGCAACGACACCAAAAATTAGCAAACGGACGTGAGAAAGTTGTAATAAGTTGATAGATCGAACGCCAAATAAAATAAAGTGCAGCAAGGTATTTTTGTATTTTTGGTTTAATAGATCTTAAAATAAAAGCAAATAAAATAGATCGCGAAGGCAAATATATTAAAGAAGAGACCCGGGGGTCGTAGGTTTCACTATTGGCTTCTCTCGAGAAAAATAGCAAATTGTGGGTAAACGAATTACTGCTAGGCAATTGATAGAACTTCAAATAATAATAATGATATCCAGGCAATGATCATTATATAGGCATCACGTCCAAGATTAGTAGACCGACTCCTGCCTGCATCTACTACTATTACTCCACACATCGACCGCTCTCCAGCATGCATATAGTGTATTAAGTTCATGGAAAAACAGAGTAATGCAATAAGAACGATGACATAATGTAGAGAAGATATATTTATGTAGAAATAGACCCCATCTTGTTATCCTTAATAGCAATGACACATACGTGTCGGTTCCCCTTCTGTCAGTGGGATCAAGCAATGTAAGATCAAACCCATTACAAAGCATCTCCTCCCATTGCAAGATAAATAGATCAAGTTGGCCAAACAAAACCCAAATATCGGAGAAGAAATAGGAGGCTATAAGCAATCATGCATATATGAGATCAAATAAGACTCAAATAACTTTCATGGATATAAAAAGATAGATCTGATCATAAACTCAAAGTTCATCGGATCCCAACAAACACACCGCAAAAAGAGTTACATCATATGGATCTCCAAGAGACCATTGTATTGATAATCAAAAGAGAGAGGGGAAGCCATCTAGCTACTAACTATGGACCCGTAGGTCTACAAAGAACTACTCACGCATCATCGGAGAGACACCAATGGACTTGATGAATCCCTCCGCGATGGTGTCTAGATTGGATTTGGTGGTTCTGGAACTTGCGGCGGCTGGAATTGATTTTCGTTGACTCCCTAGGGTTTCTGGAATATTAGGGTATTTATAGAGCGAAGAGGCGGTGCAGGAGGCCACCGAGATGGGCACAACCCACCTGGGTGCGCCTGGGAGCCTAGGCGCGCCTTGGTGGGTTGTGCCCCCTCAGGGCACACCCCAGGTGCTTCTCTGGCCCAACAGGTGTCTTCTGGTCCAAAAAAACCCACAAAAAGTTTTGTTGCATTTGGACTTTGTTTGGTATTGATTTCCTGCGATGTAAAAAACAAGCAGAAAACAACAATTGGTACTTGGCACTATGTCAATAGGTTAGTACCAAAAAATGATATAAAATGATTGTAAAACATCCAAGAATGATAATATAACAGCATGGAACAATCAAAAATTATAGATACGTTGGAGACGTATCAATCATATCTACTATATGACTCATGTTCGACCTTTCGGTCTCTGGTGTTCCAAGGCCATGTATATACATGCTAGGCTCGTCAAGTTTAACCCAAGTATTTTGCGTGTGTAAATCTGGCTTACACCCGTTGTATGTGAACCTTGAGTCTATCATGCCCGATCATCACGTGGTGTCTCGAAACGACTAATTGTAGCAACGGTGCATACTCAGGGAGAACACTATCATCTTGAAATTAAGAGAAGGGGTCATCTTATAATGCTACCGTCGATCTAAGAAAAATAAGATGCATAAAGCATAAACATCGCATGCAATCAAAATATGTGACATGATATGGCCATCATCATCTTGTGCTTTTGATCTCCATCTCAAAAGCATCGTCATGATCTCCATCTTCACCGGCTCGACAATTTAATCTACATCGTTGTGTCGTGGTCGTCTCGCCAACATTTGCTTCTACAACTATTGCTAACTCATAGTGATAAACTAAAGCAATTACATGGCGCTTGCAATTCATACAATAATTAAGAGACAACCATAAGGCTCCTGCCGGTTGTCGATATTACAAAACATGATCATCTCATACAACAACGTATAACTCATCACGTCTTGACCGTATCACATCACAACATGCCTTGCAAAAACAAGATAGACGTCCTCTACTTTGTTGTTGCAAGTTTTACGTGGCTACTACGGGCTTCTAGCAAGAACCGCTATTACCTACGGCACAAAACCACAACGGTGATTTATCAAGTTTGCTGTTTTAACCTTCTTCAAGGACCGGTCGTAGTCAAATTTGATTCAACTAAAGTACGAGAAACAGACACCCGCCAGCCACCTTTATGCAAAACAAGTTGCATGTCTGTCGGTGGAACCCGTCTGATGTACGTGGACGTGTAAGGTTGGTCCGGGCCGCTTCATCTTACAACATCACCGAACCAAAATAAGACGGTTTTGGTAAGCAGTATTACCATCACCACCCACAACTATTTGTGTTCTACTCGTGCATGTCATCTACGCATAGACCTGGCTCATGATGCCACTGTTGGGAAATGTTGCATGGAAAACAAAAACATGCTACGCACACGGAATGATATATCCATAGAAACAAGGGGAGAGTGAGTCTACGTACCCTTGTAGACCGTAAGCGTTAGCGTTAGAAAATGTAGTTGATGTAGTCAATCTTGTTCGTGATCCAACCGGTCTAGTACTGAACGTACGATACCTCTGCATTCAACACACGTTCAGCTCGGTGACGTCCTCGACTTCTTGATCCAGCAAGACGGGCGAAGTAGTAGATGAGTTCTGGCAGCACGATGGCGTGGTGACGGTGATGGTGATGCGATCTCCACACGGCTTCACCTAAGCACTACAAAAATATGACCGAGGGAGTAAACGGTGGACGAGGGCGCCGCACATGTCTAAGACAATGTTGTGTTCTATTGTGTGGCGCCCCCTCCCCATATATATAAGTGGGGGGAGGAGAGGCAGCCCCTAGGGCGCCCCAAGTGGCTGGTGGCTGCCCTAGGGCACCTGCCTAGCCACGCCCCCTTTCCTTATTTGAACATGAGGGGGACATGGAGCTGGCTCCTTAGGGCGCCTCCCCTTTCCTTCCCTCCCTCCTTTGGTGCGTGGGCAGGGGGTAGAGGGATGCACCAGCCCCTTGTGGGCTTCTGTGCTCTTCCCCTTTGCCCACAAGGCCCAATAACCTACCGGGGGCCTTCCGGAACCCCTTCCGGCACTCCGGTACATCTTGAAACCTTTTCGGTGTCCAAATAGTATCGTCCTATATATCAATGTTTACCTCCGGACCATTCTGGAGCTCTTCCTCATGTCCGTGATGTCATCCGGGACTCCAAATAACATTCGGTCACCAAATCACATAACTCATATAATACTATATCGTCAACGAACGTTAAGCGTGCAGACCCTACAGGTTCGAGAACTATGTAGACATGACCGAGACACTTCTCCGGTCAATAACCATTAGCGGAACCTGGATGCCCATATTGGTTTCTACATATTGTACGAAGATCTTTATCGGTCAAACCGTTATGGCAACATAAGTAATTCCCTTTGTCTGTCGGTATGGTCCTTGCCCGAGATTCGATCGTCGGTATCTTCATACCTAGTTCAATCTCAATAACGGCAAGTCTCTTTAGTCGTTTCATAATACATCATCTCATAACTAACTCCTTAGTCATTTGCTTGCAAGCTTCTTTTGATTTGTATTACCGAGAGGGCCAAGAGATACCTCTCCGATACTCGGAGTGACAAATCCTAATCTCGATTAGGGAAGGCAACGGGGCCCCATACCCGCCAAACCCATGGGGATTTCATCTATTAGGGGGTGGGGATGGGTGAAAAACATCCCCATGGGGATATTTACCAAACTAATTTATTCCCCATAGGGTACAATGGGGATGGGGACGATATCCTATTCACCAGACTTAATATCCATCGGGGACCCGGTTAGTAACTATGACACAACGGTCAACCGTAAAATATTCACAAACAAACTTGCAAAAACAAAAAAAGCTCTGAAAAAATCCTTAAACCTATCTCACGTCCTCATCTCAGCTGCCACCATGACCAAGAAGTTAGTATGACCTAGATATGCATTAGCAGGACAAGGACAACACCATTTATGTACGTAATTATAGGGTGTCATATTATGTATATGAGTATTTGTTTATGGGGATGGGGACCCTAATGGGGCCCCGTTCCCCAGTGGGGCATGGGTATGGGAAAATTTCATCCCCAGTCATGTAAACGGGGATGGGGATGGGATGATAGGGAATAGATGGGGATGGGGATGTTGTAGGTATCCCCATAGGGGATTGTCCCCATTGCCATCCCTAATCTCGATCCATGCCAACTCAACAAACACCTTCAGAGATACATGTAGATCATCTTTATGATCACCCAATTATGTTGTGACGTTTGATAACACACAGGGCATTCCTCCGGTATCCGGGAGTTGCATGATCTCATAGTCAAAGAAATATATGTTTGACATGCAAGAAAGTAGTAGTAATAAACTGTACGATCAAATGCTAAGCTAATAGATGGGTCTTTTCCATCACATCATTCTCCTAATGATGTGATCCCTTTATCAAATGACAAGTCATGTCTATGGTTAGGAGACGTTAACCATCTTTGATCAATGAGCTAGTCTTGTAGAGGCTTACTAGGGACACGGTATTTTGTTTATGTATTCACACATGTATTTAAGTTTCCGTTCAATACAATTCTAGCATGAATAATAAACCTTTATCATGATTAAGGACATATAATAATAACAATTTTATTATCGCCTCTAGGGCATATTTCCATCAGTGCGGTGAGGCAGGGAGGCGTGATGGTAGCTAGACAACGGCGCGAGAGAGCGGGGGCTGCGCCTGGGTATCCTCACGTGAAATTCCAGATGGCTTTTAGCCCGCCAAATTAAATGGCAAGGGTCATCTACCCATAAATTTGAGGGAAGTTTGGGAAAATATATCGGATCCCAAAAACAATTAGGGCTTACGGGAGATGTTAGAGGGCTATTTTTGGCTCAACTCCCCTTAAACGGTACCTTTTTCGAATATGGCGGGAATTGGGTGTGCTCTAACTATTTTATGTTAATTAGACATGTTCTTGTCAATTTGCCTAAAATTAATTTTATAATCCCACAATCGTAGGACCATGGTTCTACAATGTTTTCATATTGATAAAACAAAGTGCATATGTACACATGGAAAGAAAAGAATAAAAGAAAAGGAACAAAATCTATCCCATGCTTGTTGTAGGCAACATAATAACTAAGTGATCAAAAAGATATTGTTAGGCAACAACATCCCAGATGCGTTGTGGTCCAATTCTATAGGTTGGTTGTATATATGCTCTTTACTCCATTCCCAAACATCATCAAATCTTACTTGAGGAGGAATTTCTAGGTATTAACACTTGACACTTCATTTCTGATTTTTCCCATTCCCGATATTTCAAATAACTCTACAGCCTAAAATCATTATATCTGTGGCAATTACTTAAGAGAGCCGAGAATGATATCAACATAGATTGAGATGCCCCTCCTTTTATTCTGAACTATCTCAAACCAACATGCTTGGGCAAAGGTGCAGTCCCAAAATAGGTGCAAAGAGGTTTCCTCAAAAAAATCATTGCAGAAGACACAAACATAATACTCCAGGAAGAAAAAATTTCTTTCTAGTAAGTTTCTGGTAATAACCCTGTCATGCAGAAGAAGCCAAAAAAGGTTTTATGTTTGAATCTGCTAGCGCTTTTCCAAATCCATTTAAAGATGATATGAGCCTCATGGCTCTCGTTCATCCAGTTGTACATATTGATGGAGGAATATCGAGAAGTAGACCTAGTGTAAATCCATTTATCTATAGATTATGGATTGCATTTTGCTGCACTAATTCCCTTAGATCATTACATTGATTAAATTTCCTCTCAAATGCTTCCTCTCAAATAGGACGATGTTGGGGCCTCCAAGTGAAAGGGTTTGTAGCAAGCAACAATTTCCCCTCAAAATGGATAATCTTGAGGGTTATCGAACAAGTAGGAGATTTCTAAGTAGCCAATGATCAGTACATGCACACATAAATCCAAAAAAGCATTGGCTATAACGAAACAAGCAATTAGTCAGTTTACTAGCCTTACTAGTTATAAGGATTAAACTCAAGTGGGTGTGAAATATTGATTACAAAGTAAAAAAATAAAGAACATTGATTGAGGTTGGAAGAAATAAGAAAAATAATGGACCAATTGTTGGAAATATGCCCTAGAGGCAATAATAAATTGGTTATTATCATATTTCCTTGTTCATTATAATCGTTTATTCTCCATGCTAAAATTGTATTGATCTGAAACTCAAATACATGTGTGGATACATAGACAACAAGATGTCCCTAGTCAGCCTCTACTGGACTAGCTCATTGATCAAAGATGGCTATGGTTTCCTAGCCATTGACATGAGTTGTCATTTGATAATGAGGTCACATCATTGGGAGAATGATGTGATGGACAAGACCCAAACTGTGAACGTAGCATATGATCGTGTCAGTTTATTGCTATCGTTTTCTGCATGTCAAGTATATGTTCCTATGATCATGAGATCATGCAACTCACTGACACCGGAGGAATACCTTGTGTGTACCAAACGTCGCAACATAACTGGGTGAGTATAAAGGTGCTCTACAGGTATCTCCGAGGGTGTCTGTTGAGTTGGCATGGATCAAGACTGGGATTTGTCACTCCGTATGACGGAGAGGTATCTCTAGGCCCTCTCGGTAATACAAAATCACAAGAAGCTTGCAAGCAATGTGACTAAGGAGTTAGTTGCGGGATCTTGTATTACGGAACGAGTAAAGAGACTTGCCGGTAATGAGACTGAACTAGGTATGGAGATACCGACAATCGAATCTCGGGCAAGTAATATACCGATAGACAAAGGGAACTACATGCGGGATTATCTAAATCCTTGACATCGAGGTTCAACCGATGAGATCTCTGTAGAATATGTGGGAACCAATATGGGCATCCAGGTCCCACTATTGGTTATTGACCGTAGAGGTGTCTCGTTCATGTCTGCATAGTTCTCGAACCCGCAGGGTCTACACACTTAACGTTTGGTGACAATATAAGTATAGTTGAGTCATTATGGTGGTCACCGAAGGTTGTTCGGAGTCCCTGATGAGATCCCGGACGTGACGAGGAACTACCGAATGGTCCGGAGGTGAAGATCGATATATTGGACGAAGGATATTGGAGTCCGGATGTGTTCCGGGGGTACCGGGTGAAGGCCAGCATGACCAAAAAGGGTTTCGGGGGGCCCGGCAAGTGTTGACGGGCCTCATGGGCCAAGGGGAGGGGGAAAACAAGCCCACTAAGGGGCTGTGCGCCCCCTTCACCCCTTCCCACATTGCCAGAGGAGGTGGGGGGCCACGCCTAGGGTTCCCACCCCTTGGCTTGGGGGCCAAGTCTTCTAGGGAGGAAAACCCATCTAGGCTTTCCCTCTTGTGGCCGTCGCCCCCTAGATTGGATCTAGGGGCGCCCCCTCCTCTCCTCCCTTCCCCCTATATATAGAGAGGAAGAGAGAGGGCAGCCGCACCCTAATATGCCACGGCGCTGCCCCTTCTCTCTCTCGTAGCTGTCTTCCTCTCCGTAGCACTTAGCGAAGCTCTGCTGAGATTTCTCCACCACCACAGCCCCCACGTCATCGTGCTGCCGGAGGACTCGAGCTACTACTTCACTATTGTTCGCTGGATTGAGGAGGTGAAGGCGTCATCAAGTCGTATGTGTGTTGAACGCGGAGGTGCCGTCCGTTTGGCACTAGATCGGAGTTCGCGGGACGGATCGTGATTGGATCGCGAAGACGTACCACTACATCAACCGTGTTCTTGAACGCTTCCGCTTAGCGATCTACAAGGGTATGTGGATCCAACTCTCCTCTCGTAGATGTGCATCTCCAAGATTGATCTTGGGTGTTCGTAGGAAAATTTTTGTTTCCCATGCAACGTTCCTCAAAAGTGGCATCAGAGCTGGGTCTATGCGTAGATGACATCACGAGTTGAACACAAAGGAGTTTGTGGGCGTTGATATTCAGATTGCTTCGTTCCCTAGTCTTATTTTGATTCAGCGGTATTGTGGGATGAAGCGGCTCGAACCAACCTTACATGTCCACGTACATGAGACCGGTTCCATCGACAGACATGCAACTTGTTGCATAAAGATGGCTGGCGGGTGTCTGTCTCTCCCACCATAGTTGGATCGGATTCGACGAAGGTGATCCTTGTAGAAGGTTGAGTAGCAATTTGCATATCACCGTTGCGCCTTTGCGTAGGTAAGAATCGTTCTTGCTAGATACACATAGCAGCCACGTAAAACATGCAACAACAAATTAGAGGATGTCTAACTTGTTTTTGCAGGGTATGTTGTGATATGATATGGCCAAAGACATGATGAGTGATGTCTACTACGCACCCTTCTTCTTGTAGACGTTGTTGGGCCTCCAAGTGAAGAGGTTCGTAGGACAGTAGCAAATTTCCCTCAAGTGGATGACCTAAGGTTTATCAATCCGTGGGAGGCGTAGGATGAAGATGGTCTCTCTCAAGCAACCCTACAACCAAATAACAAAGAGTCTCTTGTGTCCCCAACACACCCAATACAATGGAAAATTGTATAGGTGCACTAGTTCGGCGAAGAGATGGTGATACAAGTGCAATATAGATGGTAGATATTGGTTTTTGTAAACTGAAAATATAAAAACAGCAAGGTAGCAAGTGGTAAACGTGAGCATAAACGGTATTGCAATGATAGTAGGCAAGGCCTAGGGTTCATACTTTCACTAGTGCAAGTTCTCTCAACAAGGATAACATAATTGGATCATATTACTAGCCCTCAACATGCAACAAAGAATCACTCCAAATTAACTAATAGCGGAGAATAAACGAAGAGATTATGGTAGGGTACGAAACCACCTCAAAGCTATTCTTTCTGATCGATCTATTCAAGAGTCTGTAGTAACGTTCAATCTATCATAGAGTTCATACTAGAATAACACCTTAAGACACAAATCAATCAAAATCCTAATGTCACCTATATACTCCATTGTCACCTCAAGTATCCGTGGGCATGATTAGACGATATGCATCACACAATCTCATAAACATCTATTCAACCAACACATAGAACTTCAAAGAGTGCCCCAAAGTTTCTACCGAAGAGTCAAGACGAAAACGTGTGCCAACCCCTGTGCATAGATTCCCAAGGTCACGGAACCCGCAAGTTGATCACCAAAACATACATCAAGTGGATCACATGATATCCCATTGTCACCACAGATAAACACGTGCAAGACATACATCAAGTGTTCTCAAATCCTTAAAGACTCAATCCGATAAGATAACTTCAAAGGGAAAACTCAATCCATTACAAGAGAGTAGAGGGGGAGAAGAAGATCCAACTAGAATAGCAAAGCTCGCGATACATCAAGATCGTGCCATCTCAAGAACACGAGAGAGAGAGAGAGAGAGAGAGAGAGAGAGATCAAACACATAGCTACTGATACATACCCTCAGCCCCGAGGGTGGACTACTCCCTCCTCGTCATGGAGAGCGCTGGGATGATGAATATAGACATCGGAGGGGGGTTCCCCCTCCGGCAGGGTGCCGGAATAGGGTCTAGATTGGTTTTTGATGGCACCACAGGATTTCGGCGGTGGAACTCCGATCTAGGTTAATTTCCGAAGGTTTCAGTATTTATAGGAATTTTTGGAGCCGGGGCCAAGTAAAGGGGAGCTACGTGTCGTCCTCGAGATAGGGGGCGCGCCCCCCTTCCCAAGGCGCGCCCTGCACCCTCGAGGGCAGCCCGTGGCTTTCCTGGCCCACCTCTTTTGCTTCTGGGGCTTCTTTTCGTCCAGAAAAAATCATATAAAATTGGCTCGTCAATTGGACTCCGTTTGATATTCCTTTTCTGTAAAACCCTAAAACAGGAGAAAAACAAAAACTGGCACTGGGCTCTGGGTTAATAGGTTAGTCCCAAAATGATATACAAGTGAATGATAAAGCCCATTAAACATCCAAGACTTCTTAAATAATAGCATGGAACAATCAAAAATTATAGATAGGTTGGAGACGTATCAAGCATCCCCAAGCTTAATTTCTGCTCGTCCTCGAGTAGGTAAATGATAAAGAAAGAATTTTTGATGTTGAATGCTAACCAATATAGTTTTTCAATGTAGTTCTCTTAATTCTGGCATGAATGTTCAGATTTGAAAGATTCAAGACAATAGTCTATGTTGACATAAGAAATAATAATACTTCAAGCAATACTAACAAAGCAATCATGTCTTCTCAAAATACTATGGCTAAAGAAAGTTATCCCTACAGAATCATATAGTCTGGCTATGCTCCCTCTTCATCACACAAAATATTCATATCATGCACAACCCCGATTTCAGCCAAGCACTTGTTTTCATACTCTATTCTTTCAAACCTTTCAACTTTCACGCAATACATGAGCGTGAGCCATGGACATAGCACTATGTGGAATAGATAGGTGGTTGTGGAGAAGACAAAAAAGGAGGGAGATAGTCTCACATCAACTAGGCGCATCAGCGGGCTATGGAGATGCCCATCAATAGATATCAATGTGAGTGAGTAGGGATTGCCATGCAACGGATGCACTATAGCTAAATATGTATGAAAGCTCAACAAAAGAAACTAAGTGGGTGTGCATCCAACTTGCTTGCTCACGAAGACCTAGGGCATTTGAGGAAGCCCATCGTTGGAATATACAAGCCAAGTTCTATAATGAAAATTCCCACTAGTATATGAAAGTGACTAAACATGAGACTCTCTATCATGAAGAACATGGTGCTACTTTGAAGCACAAGTGTGGAAAAAGATAGTAGCAATTGTCCCTTCTCTCTTTTCTCTCATTTTTTTGGAGGGGCTTTCCTCTTTTTTTGTTTTTTTAGCCCCTCTATATTTTTTTGGGCCATCTCTTTTTTTTTGGCCTTTATATTTTTTTGATTTTTTTTTGTTTCCTCACACGGGACAATGCTCTAATAATGATGATCATCACACTTTTATTGATTTACAACTCGATATTACAACTCAATACTAGAACAAAGTATGACCCTATATGAATGCCTCCGGCGGTGTATCGGGATGTGCAATGAATCAACAGTGACATATATGAAAAATTATGCATGGTGGCTTTGCCACAAATACGGTGTCAACTACATGATCATGCATGGCAATAAGACAAATTGAAGTGTGTCATATGAACGGAACGGTGGAAAGTTGCATGGCAATATATCTCAGAATGTCTATGGAAATGCCATGATAGGTAGGTATGGTGGCTGTTTTGAGGAACAATATGGTGGCTGTTTTGAGGAAGGATATATAGTGGGTTTTGGCACGGGCGAAAGTTGTGCGGTACAAGAGAGGCTAGCAAAGGTGGAAGGGTGAGAGTGCGTATAATCCATGGACTCAACATTAGTCATAAGAACTCATATACTTATTGCAAAAAGCTAGGAGTCATCAAAACAAAGCAATCAACGCATGCTCCTAGCGGGGAGGTTGGTAGGAGTTAACCATCGCGCGCCCCCGACCTCCACACAAAGGTTGGCAGTCTACAAATACCTCATTCTCTAACTTCGTCACATAGCGGTTCACCATACGTGCATGATACGGGAATCACTAACCTTAACACAAGTATTTCTCAATTTCATAATAACTCCACTAGCATGACTCTAATATCACTATCCTCATATCTCAAAACAATTATCAAGCATCCAACATCTCATCATATTCAATGCACTTGGTGTGATTTTTTTTACTACATTGACATTGGATGTCTATCATGTGAAGACTAGTTTATTTAGCCTAAACACATTACCATGCTGTTTTATTAGACTCTCAAATAGATATAAGTGAAGCATGAGAGTTCATCTATTTCTTCAAAATAAAACCACCGCCGTGCTCTAAAAGATATAAGTGAAGCACTAGAGCAATAAACTACTCCGAAAGATATAAGTGAAGATCAATGAGTAGTTGAATAATTATGTAACTATGTGAAGACTCTCTAACATTTAAGAACTTCAGATCTTGGGATATTATCCAAACAGAAAGCAAAACAAAATAAACTAAATTGACGCTCCAAGCAAAACACATATCATGTTGCAAATAAAAATATAGCTCCAAGTATAGTTACCGATGGATGAAGACGAAAGAGGGGATGCCTTCCCGGGGAATCCCCAAGCTTAGGCTTTTGATTATATTGAATTTAATTGGGGTGCCATGGGCATACCCAAGTTTAGGCTCTTGCCACTCCTTATTCCATAGTCCATCGAAGCCATACTCAAAACTTGAAAACTTCACAACACAAAACTTAGCCAAAAATCTCGTGAGCTCCGTTAGTTTAAGAAAGCAAACCACTACTCAAAGGTACTGCAATGAATTCATTATTTGTTTATATTGGTGTTAAACCTACTGTATTCCAACTTCTCTATGGTTCATACTTCCCAATATTACTCATAGATGCATCGGAATAAGCAAACAACACACGAAAAACAGAATATGTCAAAGACAGAACAGTCTGTAGTAATCTGCAGGGTTCGCCTACTTATGCAACTCCAAAAAATTCAAACTAAATTTTTAAATTTGCGGAATTTGTCTACCAATCATCTTCAAAAAGAATCAACTAAAAATCACGCTCCAGTAAAATCTGAAGACTACTTTAGCTAGCACTAACGATTCTGGTTTTCACAGCAAGATCACATAAACTTCACACAAGTCTTCCCAAAGGTTCTACTTGGCACAAACACTAAACAAAACATGGAACCACATCTAATCAGAGGCTAGATACAATATTTATTTCCTAACAGCAACAAAAACAAAAAACAAAAAATTGGGTTGCCTCCCAACAAGCGCTATCGTTTAACGCCCCTAGCTAGCCATAATGATGCTCACATAAAAGATAAGAATTGAAACATAATGGGAGCATCATGAAGAATATGACTAGCACATTTAAGCCTAACCCACTTCCTATGCATAGGGATTTTGTGAGCAAATAACTTATGGGAACGATAATCAACTAGCATAGGAAGGGAAAACAAGCATAGCTTCAAAACTTTAAGCACATAGAGAGGAAACTTGATATTATTGCAATATGTAGAAGCATATGTTCCTCCCTCATAATAATTTTCAGTAGCATCATGAATGAGTTCAACAATATAACCATCACATAAAGCATTCTTTTCATGATCTACTTGCATAGAAATTTTACTCCTCTCCACATAAGCAAAATTCTTCTCGTTCATAGTAGTGGGAGGAGCAAACTCAACAAAATAATTATCATGTGAAGCATAATCCAATTGAAAACTAAAATCGTGATGACAAGTTTCATGGTTATCATTATTCTTAATACCATACAAGTCATCACAATAATCATCATAGATAGCAACTTTGTTCTCATAATCAATTGGAACCTCTTCCGAAATAGTGGATTCATCACTAAATAAAGTCATGACCTCTGCAAATCCACTTTCATCAATATAATCATCATAAATAGGAGGCATGCTTTCATCATAATAAATTTTCTCATCAAAACTTGGGGGACTAAACATATCCTCTTCATCAAACATAGCATCCCCAAGCTTGTGGCTTTGCACATCATTAGCATCATGGGTATTCAAAGAATTAATACTAACAACATTGCAATCATGCTCATCATGCACATATTCTATGCCAAGCATTCTATGTAATTATTCTTCTAGTACTTGCGCACAATTTTCCTTCCCATCATTTTCACGAAAGATATTAAAAAGATGAAGCATATGAGGTACCCTTAATTCCATTTTTTTAGTTTTCTTTTATAAACGAAACTAGTGATAAAACAAGAAACTAAAAGATTTGATTGCAAGATCTAAAGATATACCTTCAAGCACTAACCTCCCCGGCAACGGCGCCAGAAAAGACCTTGATGTCTACTACGCACCCTTCTTCTTGTAGACGTTGTTGGGCCTCCAAGTGCAGAGGTTTGTAGGACAGTAGCAAATTTACCTCAAGTGGGTGACCTAAGGTTTATCAATCCGTGGGAGGCGTAGGATGAAGATGGTGTCTCTCAAGCAACCCTGCAACCAAATAACAAAGAGTCTCTTGTGTCCCCAACACACCCAATATAATGGCAAATTGGATAGGTGCACTAGTTCGGTGAAGAGATGGTGATACAAGTGCAATATGGATGGTAGATGTTGGTTTTTGTAAACTGAAAATATAAAAACAGCAAGGTAGCAAGTGGTAAACGTGAGCATAAACGGTATTGCGATGATAGTAGGCAAGGTCTAGGGTTCATACTTTCACTAGTGCAAGTTCTCTCAACAAGGATAACATAATTGGATCATATTACTAGCCCTCAACATGCAACAAAGAATCACTCCAAAGTAACTAATAGTGGAGAACAAACGAAGAGATTATGGTAGGGTACAAAACCACCTCAAAGCTATTCTTTCTGATCGATCTATTCAAGAGTCTGTAGTAACGTTCAATCTATCATAGAGTTTGAACTAGAATAACACCTTAAGACACAAATCAATCAAAACCCTAATGTCACCTAGATACTCCATTGTCACCTCAAGTATCCATGGGCATGATTATACGATATGCATCACACAATCTCAGAAACATCTATTCAACCAACACATAGAACTTCAAAGAGTGCCCCAAAGTTTCTATCGGAGAGTCAAGATGAAAACGTGTGCCAACCCCTATGCATAGATTCCCAAGGTCACGGAACCCGCAAGTTCATCATTAAAACATACATCAAGTGGATGACATGATATCCCATTGTCACCACAGATAAACACGTGCAAGACATACATCAAGTGTTCTCAGATCCTTAAAGACTCAATCCGATAAGATAACTTCAAAGGGAAAACTCAATCCATTACAAGAGAGTAGAGGGGAGAAGAAGATCCAACTAGAATAGCAAAGCTCGCGATACATCAAGATCGTGCCATCTCAAGAACACGAGAGAGAGAGATCAAACACATAGCTACTGATACATACCCTCAGCCCCGAGGGTGGACTACTCCCTCCTCGTCATGGAGAGCGCCGGGATGATGAAGATAGCCACCGGAGGGGGATTCCCCCTCCGGCAGGGTGCCGGAACAGGGTCTAGATTTGTTTTTGGTGGCACCAGAGGCTTTCGGCGGCGGAACTCCCGATCTAGGTTAATTTCCGAAGGTTTCAGTATTTATAGGGATTTTTGGAGTCGGGGCCAAGTAAAGGGGAGCTACGGGCCGTCCTCGAGATAGGGGGGCGCGCCCTCCACCCTCGAGGGCAGCCCGTGGCTCTCCTGGCCCACCTCTTTTGCTTCGGGGGCTTCTTTTGGTCCAGAAAAAACCATAAAAAATTGGCTCGTCAATTGGACTCCGTTTGATATTCCTTGTCTGTAAAACCCTAAAACAGGAGAAAAACAGAAACTGGCACTAGGCTATGGGTTAATAGGTTAGTCCCAAAATGATATACAAGTGAATGATAAAGCCCATTAAACATCCAAGACTTCATAAATAATAGCATGGAACAATCAAAAATTATAGATAGGTTGGAGACGTATCAATGAGATATATTTGATGTATGAGATGATCATGTTTTGTAATAGTTTATCACGACTTGCATGTCGATAAATTCGGCAACCGGCAGGAGCCATAGGGTTGTCTTTAATTATTATATGACCTGCGTGTCAACCATTAAACGCTTTGTATTGCTTTACTTCATCGCTAAGCGGTATCAATGTAGTAGAAGCATGGTTGGCGTGACAACCCCGATGGCAGCACGATGATGGAGATCATGGTGTCATGCCGGTGACGATGGAGATCATGCTGGTGCTTTGGAGATGGAGATCAAAAGCACAAGATGATGGCCATATCATGTCACTTATGATTTGCATGTGATGTTAATCCTTTTATGCATCTTATTTTGCTTAGGACGACTGTAGCATTATAAGGTGATCCCTCACTAAAATTTCAAGATAAAATTGTGTTCTCCCCAAGTGTGCACCGTTGCGAAAGTTCGTCGTTTCGAAGCACCACGTGATGATCGGGTGTGATAGACTCTATGTTCACATACAGCGGGTGCAAGCCTGTTTGCACATGCGGAACACTCGGGTTAAACTTGATGAGCCTAGCATGTACAGACATGGCCTCGGAGCACGAGGGACCGAAAGGTCGAACACGAGTCATATAGTAGATATGATCAACATGGAGATGTTCACCATTGAAACCACCTCATCTCACGTGATGATCGGACTTGGGTTGGTGAATTTGGATCCTGTTACACTCGGACAACCAAAGGGATGTTGATTTGAGTGGGAGTTCTTAAGTAATGAGATTAATTGAACTCTTTTATCATGAACAATAGTCTAAGTTGTCTTTGCAAATTTATGTTGTAGATCAATAGCTCGTGCTGTAGGTCCCTATTTTAATACGTTCCTAGAGAAAGACTAAGTTGAAAGATATTGTGAGCAATTATGCGGAGTAGGTCCGTAATCTGAGGATTGTCCTCACTGCTGCACAGAAGGCTTATGTCCTTAATGCACCGCTCGGTGTACCAACCCCTCTGGCGTCGTCTGTGGATGTTGTGAACATCTGGCAGACACGTTCTGATGACTACTTGATACTTTAGTGCGCCATGCTTTACGGCTTAGAACCAGGACTTCAAAGGCGTTTTTGAACGTCATGGAGCATATGAGATGTTCTAGGAGTTGAAGTTTATTTTTGTGAAAAATGCTCGGATCGAGAGGTATGAGACCTCCGATAAGTTCTATACCTACAAGATGGAGGAGAATAGCTCAGCCAGTGAGCAAGTGCTCAGAATGTCTGGGTGCTACAATCACTTGAATCAAGTGGCAGTTAATCTTCCAGATAAAATAGTGATTGATAGAGTTCTCCAGTCACTATCACCAAGCTGCTAGAACTTCGTGATGAACTATAACATGAAAGGGATGGAGATAATCCCAAAGTTGTTCGCGGTAGGCCGCGAAGGTAGAAATCAAGAAGGAGCATCAAGTGTTGATGGTTAAACAAGACCACTGGTTTCAAGAAGGACAAGGGCAAGAAGGGAAACTTCATGAATGGCAAGCCAGTTGCTGCTCTAGTGAAGAAACCCAAGGTTGAACCTAAACCCGAGACTAAGTGCTTCTATTGTAAATGGGGACGGTCACTGGTAGTGGAACTACCCCAAATACTTGGTAGATAAGAAGGCTGGCGACTTCGGCAAAAGTATATTTGTTATACATGTTATTGATGTGTACCTTACTAGTACTCCTAGTAGCACCTAGGTATAAGATACCGGTTCATTTGCTATTATCGGTAACTCAAAACAAAAGTTGCGGAATAAACGGAGACTAACTAAGGGTGAGGTGACGATGTGTGTTGGAAGTGTTTCCAAGGTTGATGTGATCACCATCGCACGCTCCCTCTACCTTCGAGATTAGTGTTGAACCTAGATAAATGTTATCTGGTGCCTACGTTGATGCATGAACATGATTAGATTGTGTTTATTGCACTGCGGTTATTCATTTAAGTCAGAGAATAAGGGTTATTATGTTGACATGAGTAATACCTTCTATGCTCATGCACCCAATGTGAATGGTTTATTGAATCTCGATCGTAGTGATACACATGTTCATAATATTGATGCCAAAAGATGTAGAGTTGATAATGATAGTACCACTTTCTTGTGGCACTGTCGCTTAGGTCCTATTGATGTAAAGCGCATGAAGAAACTCCATGTTGATGGACTTTTGGAGTCACTTGATTTTGAATCACTTGACACATGTGAACCATGCCTCATGGGCAAGATGACAAAACCCCCGTTTTCCAGAACAATAGAACGGGCAAGTGACTTGTTGGAAATCATACATACTAATGTATGTGTTCCGATGAGTATAGACGCGCGTGGTGGATATCGTTATTTCCTCACCTTCACCGATGATTTGAGTAGATATGGGTATATTTACTTAATGAAGCATAAGTCTGAAACATTTGAAAAGTTCAAGCAATTTCAGAGTGAAGTTGAGGATCATCATAACAAGAAGATGAAATTCCTACGATCCGATCGAGGGGGAGAATATCTGAGTTATGAGTTTGGCAATCACTTAAGACAATATGGAATTGTTTCACAATTGACGCCACCTAAAACACCACAGCGTAATGGTGTGTCCGAACGTCGTAATCGTACCTTATTGGATATGGTGCGTTCTATGATGTCTCTTGCCGATCTGCCATTATCGTTTTAGGGCTATGCATTAGAGACAGTTGCATTCACTTTAAATAGGGCACCATCTAAGTCTGTAGACACGACACCGTATGAACTATGGCTTGGCAAGAAACCTAAGTTGTTGTTTCTTAAGGTTTGGGGCTGCCATGCTTAAGGCTTCAGTCGGAAAAGCTCGAACCCAAAGCGGACAAATGCGTCTTCATAGGATACCCAAAATAGATGGTTGGGTATACCTTCTATCTCAGATCCGAAGGCAAAGTGTTTGTCGCTAAGAAGGGGTCCTTTCTCGAGAACGAGTTTCTCTCGAAAGAATTGAGTGGGAAGAAGATAGAACTTGATGAGGTTGTTGAACCTTTACTTCAAACAGAAAGTAGCGCAACACGGAAAGATATTTCTGTGGCACCTACATCAGTTGAAGACGAAATTAATGATGGTGATCATGAACTTTCGGATCAAGTTACTATCGAACCTCATAGGTCGACAAGGATACGTTCTGCTCCCGAGTGGTACGGTAACCATGTCTTAGAGGTCATGTTGTTGGACAACGATGAACCTGTGAGCTATGGAGAAGCAATGGTGGGCCCGGATTCCAATAAATGGCTAGGAGCCATGAAATCCGAGATAGGATCCATGTATGAGAACAAAGTATGGACTTTGGTGGTCTTGCCCGATGATCGACAAGCCATTGAGAATAAATGGATCTTTAAGAAGAAGACAGACGCTAATGGTAATGTAATCGTTTATAAAGCTCGACTTGTCGCAAAGCGTTTCCGACAAAGTTCAAGGAGTTGACTACGATGAGACTTTCTCACCCATAGCGATGCTCGAGTCCGTCAGAATTATGTTAGCAGTTGCTGCATTTTTTGATTACGAAATCTCGCAGATGGATGTCAAAACAGAGTTTTCTTTACGATTTCCGTGAGGAAAGATTGTATGTGATACAACCGGAAGGTTTTGTCGATCCTAAGGATGCTAAAAGGTATGCAAGCTCCAGCGATCCTTTTATGGATTGGAGCAAGCATCTCAGAGTTGGAATATATGCTTTGATGAGGTGATCAAAGCTTTTGGGTTTATACAAAGTTTTGCAAGAAACTAGTATTGACAAGAAAGTGAGTGGGAGCACTACAACATTTCTGATAAGTATATCTGGATGACATATTGTTGATCGAAAATGATGTAGAATTTCTGGAAAGTATGAAGGGTTGTTTGAAAGGAGTTTTTTCAAAGGAAGACATGGGTAAAGCTGTTTACATATTGGGCATCAAGATCTATAGAAATAGATCAAGACGCCTGATAAGGCTTTCACAGAGCACATACCTTGACATGTTTTTGAAGGAGTTCAAAATGGATCAGTCAAAGAAGGGGTTCTTGCCTCAGTGGTAAGGTGTGAAGTTGAGTGAGACTCAAAGCTCGACCACGGCAGAAGAAGAGAAAGGACGAAGGTCGTCCCCTATGCCTTGGCCATAGGCTCTATATGGTATACCATGCTATGTACCGCACCTACGGTGTGCCTTGCCACGTGTCTGGCAAGGGGGTACAAAGTGACACAGGAGTGGATCACTGGACAGCGGTCAAAGTTGTCCTTTAAGAAATAAGGAAATATTTCTCGGTTATGGAGGTGATAAAGAGTTCTGCGTAAAGTGTTACGTCGATGCAAGCTTTAACACCTATCCGGATGACTCTGAGTAGCAAACTGGATACGTATAAGTGGAGCAACCATTTGGAATAGCTCCAATAGGAGCATGGTAGCAGCATCTACAATGTGACATAGAGATTTGTGAAGTACATACGGACCTGAATGTTGCAGACCCGTTGACTAAAACCTCTCTCACAAGCATAACATGATCAAACCCCAGAACTCATTGAGTGTTAACCAAATGATGATGTGAGCTAGATTATTGACTCTAGTAAACTCTTTGGGTGTTAGTCACATGGTGATGTGAACTATGAGTGTTAATCACATGGCGATGTGAACTAGATTATTGACTCTAGTGCAAGTGGGAGACTGTTGGAAATATGCCCTAGAGGCAATAATAAATTGGTTATTATCATATTTCCTTGTTCATGATAATCGGTTATTATCCATGCTAAAATTGTATTGATCGGAAACTCAAATACATGTGTGGATACATAGACAACAAGATGTCCCTAGTCAGCCTCTATCGGACTAGCTCGTTGATCAAAGATGGCTATGGTTTCCAAGCCATTGACATGAGTTGTCATTTGATAATGAGGTCACATCATTGGGAGAATGATGTGATGGACAAGACCCAAACTGTGAACGTAGCATATGATCGTGTCAGTTTATTGCTATCGTTTTCTGCATGTCAGGTATATATGTTCCTATGACCATGAGATCATGCAACTCACTGACACCGGAGGAATACCATGTGTGTACCAAACGTCGCAACGTAACTGGGTGACTATAAAGGTGCTCTACAGGTATCTCCGAGGGTGTCTGTTGAGTTGGCACGGATCAAGACTGGGATTTGTCACTCCGTATGACGGAGAGGTATCTCTGGGCCCTCTCGGTAATACAAAATCACAAGAAACTTGCAAGCAATGTGACTAAGGAGTTAGTTGCAGGATCTTGTATTATGGAACGAGTAAGGAGACTTGCCGGTAATGAGATTTAACTAGGTATGGAGATACCGACGATCGAATCTCGGGCAAGTAACATATCGATAGACAAAGGGAACTACATACGAGATTATCTGAATCCTTGACATCGAGGTTCAACCGATGAGATCTTCGTAGAATATGTGGGAACCAATATGGGCATCTAGGTCCCGCTATTGGTTATTGACCTTAGAGGTGTCTCGGTCATGTCTGCATAGTTCTCGAACCCGCAGGGTCTACACACTTAACGTTTGGTGACGATATAAGTATAGTTGAGTCATTATGGTGGTCACCGAAGGTTGTTCGGAGTCCCGGGTGAGATCCCGGACATGACGAGGAACTCCGGAATGGTCCGGAGGTGAAGATCGATATATTGGACGAAGGGTATTGGAGTCCGGATGTGTTCCAGGGGTACCGGGTGAAGGCTAGCATGATCGAAAGGGGTTTCGGGGGTCCCGACAAGTGTTGGCGGTCCTCATGGGCCAAGGGGAGGGAGCAAACCAGCCCACTAAGGGGCTATGTGCCCCCCCTCACCCCTTCCCATGTTGCCAGAGAAGGTGGAGGCGCCACCCTTAGGGTTCCCACCCCTTGGCTTGGGGGCCAAGTCTTCTAGGGAGGAAAACCCATCTAGGGATTCCCCCTTGTGGCCGCCGCCCCCTAGATTGGATCTAGGGGCGCCCCTCCTCTCCTCCCTTCCCCCTATATATAGGGAGGTAGAGAGAGGGCAGCCGCACCCTAATATGCCACGGCGCTGCCCCTTCTCTCTCTCTCTCTCTCTCTCTCTCTCTCTCGTAGCCTTCTTCCTCTCCGTGGCACTTAGCGAAGCTCTGCTGAGATTTCTCAACCACCACCGCCACCACGCCGTCGTGCTGCCGGAGGACTCGAGCTACTACTTCACCATTGCTCGCTGGATCGAGGAGGTGAAGGCGTCATCAAGCCGTACGTGTGTTGAACGCGGAGGTGCCGTCCGTTCGGCACTAGATCGGAGTTCGCGGGACGGATCGTGATTGGATCACGAAGACGTGCCACTACATCAAGTGCGTTCTTGAACGCTTCCGCTTAGCGATCTACAAGGGTATGCGGATACAACTCTCCTCTCGTAGATGTGCATCTCCTAGATTGATCTTGGGTGTTCGTAGGAAATTTTTTGTTTCCCATGCAACGTTCCCCAACACCAATATCCATAGGTTCACTAGTGGGTTCTCTCCAAAAGATAGAATGGTGTGGTGAACAAATTACAATTGTGTATCGATTAAACTGTTGTTTTATGAGTATAATTATACATGGCATAACTATATATGAGCATTACATCTAAACATCTACAAGACATTACCCAACGACATCTATGGCTAATATTCCACCCAAGACCGCTATCCAGCATGCATCTTAAAGTATTAAGTAAAACAAAGTATTGCATTTAGTATGATGACATGAAGTAGATGATATATTGTCTTCACCCCGCGTTTGAAAGACAACTACGCAATCATCTTTTTATCCCTAGTGGCAACAAGACAATACATGCCTTTTCCACTTTCTTTCCCCCATGGTATATTACTTGCAAGATTTATGTAGTTAGTGTTATTAATGTTCAAGTAAACCAGTGTGTTTCTTTTATCTAATTACATAAGTTGACGACTCTGGTATAGTAGCTTCATTAGAACGAGAATGTTGTAGAGGCCATAGCTGATAAGCCCACCAACTTCGGTTTGGCCGCGGCGACGCGTTGGTTAAGTCATATCACCACCACGACCATCCTTCATCAGGGTACACACCTTCTGCATCTTACGCAACATGCTGACATGATGGTCTTGTGTAGCTTGTGAGTTCTTTATAATCTGTCTTCACAATCTCAAGACAAGCTTCTATACTAGATCTCCATGTGTATTCTTTGACAAAAATAATTGTTTTGGCACCAAATTTGCCATGACAACTTCGATACCAGTATAGTGGCAACTTCATCAATCATGGGGTGGCAACTTTGAGTCTGAATTTTTTTTTTGAAACATTCCCAAGTGGAATCTTATTTTGAAGCCCTCGTTCATACAAAATCGCTGGTGACAACGGGATGTCAGTCAGATAAAGAGTTTAAGTCACACATTATATCAAATTAAAAATGTCATCTTCTAAATGCGCTATTTTTTCTCATAGTATAAGTGTTTGGGTGTGGACTCAACAAATATTCTGTTTTGTATGCATATGCTTGCGGCATGCAACATCAAGAGAATCCTATTTTGCATCAATGTTGTGAAGGACTTAGCCAAATTTATCCACAGTCTGTAACAAGTCGTGGGAGAGAAATATAGTATGAACGTTTGCTCTTTATAAACTCTGTTAGTTTATTGACGGTTGGGGATTGCCTACTACTAACAAGTAGTGCTAATTCTTTGTATTGTTAATACTCCAATGAAGATGACACTCGATGATGATTAATCCATCCATGTACTGACAAACATGCATGTCGAACTCCATTAGGCGGCCACCTGATCATCATCAAGACAAAAAGGATCTCAAGTTAGGTCATTGTTCAGGTGCTTTCACGCCCAAGTTGACATAAGCAAGCTAACTAATATTTGTTACATGTATACAAAGTCGGCATTGTTCGTTGCATCTAACTTTTCAATCGGTCGGTCATGTGGCGGCCTTTCACCGCTAGTGTAGTTTAATGTTGTTGTATATTCAGTAGGAACTCCAAGAAAGATTTGTACCTTAAACATGTGTTATATCATAAGAACTTCCGTTGCATAATATTTGTCAAATTATTTAGGCATTTCCAACAGCACGCTTGTGGATTTAAATAATCGGATTCAGGGTATGTAGCAGAAAGCAATCGGTGCACTACATACTTATTCTCAAGAAAGATCGTTCCCTCTAACGTTTTACTAATGTTATGAGGTTTTGACTTGACTATATAAAGGTAAATGTTCTTCGGGATATTAGTATAAGATGTAGAAGTTTATCAGAACGTATCAAAGTATGATCTTTGTGGTTATGTGTATGTTCAGACTTAGTTTGTGACCCAAAGGCCATTAACTCAAATGAAAAGTCAGTAGTATCTTATACAACATTGGAATGTTGACCATGCAATCACGATAAATCACATTAAGATACTTTTGGGGTCGTTTTGCAGGCAAAGCAGCAATAAGTAAAGGTTGATGTGATGGTAAGTAACGTTAATTAAGTGGCTTCTTCGTTCAATTTGCATCTACATGTATCAGACTGCGCGTATCTCTGCGCGTATCTGCACATTTGATATATGTGATGATCTTCGTTTTTTGAGAGAGGTAAAGGCAGTAGAGTGTGAACCATTCAAGTAATCCTCCAGGAATTTCATCTTAATTATACTTGTTCAAGCTAATTTAGATGTAGTTATGCAAAACAATCTGGCTTGTCATCTTCAGGTATCTCACGAGTCTAACTCACCTCAATCATACATCTATAATGGGAAATCTGTCAGTTGGACCCCATGGTGTGTTTGAATTTGAATACATTAAATTGAAATGTTGTTGAATTTTATGCATTGGAACTATCGAGTTTTGAATTAATACGTTGTGCTAATATCGAGTTGAAATGGAGTAGGTATGCAGAATGATGGAAGAATTGGCAAAGAAATTTGTTTAGATATGAGTTACTCGCTTTGTAAGAGTGATCTAAAACGTCTTATGAAAGTTTAGAGAGGGAGTAAGTTTTAGAGGGAGAAGGGGGGGAGATCCCGCAAAAAAAAGTTTTAGGGGGGTTAGCTCCACACTTCATTTTACATCTTGGGTTTGATGAGTTAAGGTCTCGGAGGGTGTAATGACAATCGACACCACTGACACGAGGCTCGGCTAAAACTAAAATCCTACATGCATGGACTGTTTACGGAGCATTACGGGCTTGTTTCCAAACTAATCCCCCCCCCCCCTCCCTCCCCCGATTTTCGGTGGCGGTGGGCCCGTCAAATTATTTTCATCCAATCAAAAATTCAAAATCAGTCAGGTAAGCCACTCCGTAATACTCTGTAACAAGAATCCGTGCGTGTAGCATTGCTCCGGCTAAAAGCCAACAAATTAGTAGACCTTGAGCTTACATAGGGAGTTAGGAGCAGACAGCTAATTAGTCGGGAGATTAGCGCGTGCGGCAGGGCCGTGTCGATCGTGCAGCAGCCCGCTTGAAGTGACCAACTCTCAAACCTTGTACGCATGCACGCACACATGATTACGTCCAGCACCTTCGTCTCTCGCCCCCCTACTCCTCCAACCTTAATTAACCTTTGATTTGAGACGCCAATTAGTCGCCTCCGATTAGATTAGATTTCCCCGTGAGAATGTGAGATCGATCGTATCCAAACCACGTTTCAGCCAGGCATGCACGCAGCGCGTCACGTACGTACGCGGAGTCAAAAGCCTTGCTTGCCGCCAGTGCAATGTGCGATTAACGGCCGCCGCTCGACGGCAGTTAGGCAGGACGCCGGCGATCGATCTTCCTCCCCGTCCTTTAAAACCCCGCGCTGTGCAGCAGACGTTGCTATCACCAAGCCGGCCGCTCCATTTGCCTAGCTCCGATGTGAGCTTGAGCTCCAGCTACCCACCTACCTGTACCCCCAGCAGTGCCAGCGCCACGCACCAGCACGCGCTCTCATGGCGGCCACGCCGACTACCAAGGTCCTCGTGTCCACGCTCCTCATCTTTTTCATCTTCCTCTCCCACGGCGCAAGCCCCGTTCCCGTCGGCGCCGAGTCGGAGGAGGTCGACCGGTCCGCGCTTTTGGCCTTCAAGTCCGCCGTGTCCGGCGACCCGAAGGGAGTGCTCGCCGGCTGGGGCGCCTCCCCGGACGCGTGCAACTGGACGGGCGTCGCCTGCGACCCGGTGACGCGGCGTGTCGTGCAGTTGGTGCTGCGAGAGCAGAAGCTCTCCGGCGAGCTCTCTTCCGCGCTCGGCAACCTCTCGCACCTCAGGGTGCTCAACCTCTCGGGCAACCTCTTCGCCGGCAGCGTCCCGCCGGAGCTCGGCAGCCTCTCCCGCCTCAAGTTCCTCGACGTGTCGTCGAACACGCTCGCTGGGACGGTCCCGCCGGAGCTCGGCAACCTCTCGAGGCTCAGCTCCCTCGACCTCTCCGGGAACGCCTTCGCCGGGCTGGTGCCGGCGGCGCTCGGGAAGCTCGCCCGGCTGAAGCAGCTCAGCCTCGCCGATAACCAGTTCCAGGGCCCGATTCCGCTGGAGCTCACGCGTGTCCGGAGCCTCGAATACCTCAACCTCGGCGGGAACAACCTCTCCGGGCCCATCCCGGCGGCCGTCTTCTGCAACCTCTCCGCCCTGCAGTACATTGACATGTCGTCCAACAATCTCGACGGCGAGATCCCCATCCGACCGGATTGCCTTCTCCCCAACCTGACCTTCCTCGTGCTCTGGTCCAACAACCTCGTCGGCGGCATCCCGCCATCGCTGTCCAACTCGACGAAGCTCCGGTGGCTGCTGCTGGAGTCGAACTTCCTCGACGGCGAGCTGCCGTCAGACGGCATGTTCGGCGGCATGAGGAGCCTCGAGCTTCTGTACCTGTCGTTCAACTACTTCAGGAGCCCGCGGAACAACACCGACCTCGAGCCGTTCTTCGCCTCGCTTACGAACTGCACCGGCCTGAGGGAGCTCGGCGTCGCCGGGAACGACCTCCCCGGCACGATCCCGCCGGTCGTCGGTCGCCTCTCCCCCGGCCTCAGGCAGCTCCACCTTGAGTTCAACAGCATCTTCGGTCCCATCCCGGCGAACCTCTCCGACCTCGCCAACCTCACCACCCTCAACCTCTCCCATAACCTCCTCAACGGCTCCATCCCGCCGGACTTATCGCGCTTGCAGCGGATCGAGCGGCTGCACCTCTCAAACAACCTGCTCTCCGGCGACATCCCGCCATCCTTCGGCTCGTTCCCGCGGCTCGGGCTCCTCGATCTTTCGCACAACCAGCTCGCCGGCGCCATTCCTCCGAGCATCGTGCAGTGCGTTAACCTGCTGAAGCTCGATCTCTCACACAACATGCTGCGAGGCGTGATCCCAGCGGGCTTGTCGGAGCTGAGCGCGTTGTTCTACCTCAACCTCTCTAGCAACCTGCTGTCCGGCGCGATCCCGGCGACCATCGGCGAGATGGATACGCTGCAGGTGCTCAACCTGTCGTCGAACTGGCTCTCCGGCACGATCCCGCCGGAGCTCGGCGGCTGCGTCGCCCTCGAGTACCTCGACGTCTCCGCCAACGCGCTCGGAGGCGTCTTGCCGGAGACCCTCGGCTCGCTCCAGCTCTTGCAGGTCCTCGACGTGTCCCGCAATGGCCTCACGGGGGACCTGCCTCGGTCATTGGAGAATATGGCGTCGCTGCGGCTTGCTAACTTTTCCTACAACGGCTTCTCCGGCGAGGTGCCGAGCAGCGGGGCCTTCGCGGGGTTCCCGGCGGACGCGTTCCTCGGCGACGCTGGGTTGTGCTCGCGGACGGCGTCGATGGCGTCTGGCTTGGCTAGGTGCGGCGGCGCGAAGCGCAGAGTGCTCAACAACCGGCGGGTGGTGGTGCCCGTTGCCGTCACGGTCGCGAGCTTCACGGTGGCCATCATTGGGCTCGCCGCGTGCCGCGCGGTGGCTAGGACGCCGAGCGCGAGCGTGGGACGAGACGGGCGGCGATCCACGCTCCTTTCGTACGGCCGCGACGAGCCGATCGAGAGGGGGGACCACCCGAGGATCTCGCACCGGGAGCTCTCGGAGGCGACGGGTGGGTTCGAGCAGTCGAGCCTCATCGGCGCCGGGCGGTTCGGGCGCGTCCACGAGGGGACGCTCCGCGATGGCACGCGCGTCGCCGTCAAGGTGCTCGACCCGAAGACCGGAGGCGGCGAGGTCTCCCGGAGCTTCAAGCGCGAGTGCGACGTGCTGCGGCGCACGCGGCACAGGAACCTGGTGCGCGTGGTCACCACGTGCAGCCAGCCAGACTTCCACGCGCTCGTGCTCCCTCTGATGACCAACGGCAGCCTCGAGAGCCGGCTCTACCCGCGCGACGGCCGCCCCGGCCGTGACATGGACCTCGCGCGGCTGGTCGCCATCGCCGGCAACGTCGCCGAGGGGCTCGCCTACCTGCACCACTACGCGCCCGTCCGCGTCGTGCACTGCGACCTCAAGCCCAGCAACGTGCTCCTCGACGACGACATGACGGCCGTCGTGGCCGACTTCGGCATCGCGCGGCTGGTCAAGGACGCCGACGGTGACGACGATGGCATCACCGGCTCCGCTGATCCGTGCAACTCCATCACCGGATTGTTGCAAGGCTCCGTGGGCTACATCGCACCAGGTAAATTTACAGCCAAATTAACAGAAACAAATGCATGTGGCCGACGTTCTTATCTAACATATTCATGGCGTTCTTGCTCGCGTGGTTGCAGAGTATGGACTAGGAGGCCACCCCTCGACGGAAGGCGACGTGTACAGCTTCGGGGTGCTGCTGCTGGAGCTGATCACCGGGAAGCGGCCGACAGATGTGCTCTTCCAGGAGGGACTCACGCTGCACGAATGGGTCAGGCGGCAGCGGCACCACACGCAGGACATCACCGCCGTCGTCGCGCAGCCATGGCTGGCGGACGCGATGTTCTCGACGGTGCAAGGGGACGACGTCGTGGTCCAGCTGATCGACCTCGGCGTCGCGTGCACCGAGCACTCGCCGCTGCTGCGACCCACCATGGTGGAGGTGTGCCACGAGATCGCCCTCCTCAAGGAGGACCTCGCCAAACACGGTGGCGCGGCCGCGTCGGTGGCGATGACTGCCAGCGAGGGGTCATGCTCCACCACGGACTCGTCGTTCTGACATGTGGTTGTGGAAGACATAGTTGATCGTCGCCTACACATTTTGATCCTCTATTGATTTAGCTAGTTTGAACACGTCATCATAGTTAGAATAACTGCATGCTTTTTTGAGTTATTTGTGTCTTTCATTTTCCCTAGTTCAGTTAAAAACTATATAGTTTTACTATGTAAATATGGAGAAAATTAGGGCAACTCTAACGCCACGACGCAATCTGTCCACACGCGTTCATTTGGATCGAAACGC
>LR738712.1:661718717-661742070 GCA_902687465.1 Secale cereale
CCCCCGCACGCGCACACCACTTCCATCCGATTGGACGCTGCCTAGGCCGTCACCCGTATCCACACACTACCTCCAACTCCACGACGCACCAGATGGCCGCTCTTGCCGGCGTTGGTGGCCTCTTTTCGCCGCCGTCGTAGCACCTCCATGGCCACACCACCCCCCCTCGCCTCCACCACCATCGGCCTCGCTCCACATCCACCTCCACTTCGACATGCCTACTACCTGTACGGGGAGAGGCGCGCGGCTTTCTCCACCACATCGGTAAGGTGTTAGGCGTTTCGCCCGCGAGGTACAACGGATAGTGGGGATGAGTTCTTTTTCAAACAACTTCACATGTTCATGGGACGATGAGGATTTTGTGGCTGTGACTATAGTTGTCAATGACCACATTGCTAGCCGGCGGCCGAGGTTTAGGGGATCGATCCCGAGCCATTCTCCGGCGTTGGATCGCAACAGAGAGAGCGGCAATCAGGGGAATTGAAGGATGTGTATTCAAAATTTGAATGAAAAAAAATTGAATCGTATATCCTTCCTTTTGGCGTCTATAACTGATTATAGGAACATATTGTACTAGTTCTAGACTATATAAAGTAAAATTTTGATCAACATATAGAACTAAAATTTATTCATAAAGAATGTTCTAAACTATATAGAGATATTGCTGCATCGATGTGGCAGGTCTTCTAAACTATATATTATATATTTCATAAAACCACTCAAGTTTAGAGTACTTAGTTTACAAGTAATACTCATTATCAATTGCCAAATCACGTCACAATTTGCAAATAATATGAATGTATTATACTGAACAACCCTAAACGATTCTCATCTTTACAGTAACAATTCATCCTTATGAATCATGACAAACAAGTCTCAAATTACAATACCTTATATTGTGATCAAATAGGAGGTCTCAACTCTCAAACAAGTCTAAGAATTCAGTCCTTGCTTATGAATTCAGTCTGAGAATACTATACCGAAATAAGAAGCCAATTAGCCAGATTAAATCCCATGTACATTTGTACTATTTAGTAGGAAAAATTGAAGATTTCTGTTGCTAGACAGTGGAACTGCGGAAGAAATACCGAAGTCTGAATGTATGCAGCATGACAGAAGAAAACGACGATGTCGACGCAGGATGTTCAGTCGGACAATCGCACACAGCGTGTCGGGCGCCTGAACTATACGGCCGCGCCGCTGCCCGCCGTCTGCCCCTGCATATCGCAGCGGCCGCCCGCCGTCTGTGGTCCGCCTCTGCGTGCCATGGCCGCCGTGCGCCCCTCCTTGCGAGATCGGAATTTTGGGAGGCGATGCGGCAGCTCTCTGCGTGCGTGGGACGGTCCTGATGGATCGCTTTGTATTTTCGTACGAGCGATCAGGCCAGCTAACAATTCTTGTATGGGCTGGGAGGAAGCAAAATAATGGACCATCGGCGGGGAGGGAGAAAACAGACTAGTGTTTGGGCTTTTTGCGCTGAATGTGTGCACCCATCAGACTTTCTGTTAGTTTTTTCGTTCTTCTCACACATGCATGTATTATACACTATATATACCTAGTTTTTGGCAAAAATAATGGGTATTCAACTGAATACCCATGATTGAAGTGGGCCCACCCCTGAAGGCAATTGCCTACTCTTCACCGATTACTTTTAGTGCATATCCCCACTCTTCAATCCCGGGCTTTTTCGGCGCTGCTTCTGGATGGCTAGACGTGTGTTCAACCATATTTGGAAGGGAGTGATGGTATATGATGATTAATTCATATGCAAGGAGGATTTCGTTGGAAAGGTTGACTTCTCCTCTTCTCAGAAATGCATTGCAGCTCAGTGATCTTGTTGATGAGTGAGTCCACATGCCCAGCTCAATGTACAAGTTATGTGGTAGCAGTGTTTGGCCAGGAGTACCTGCGAGAGCCAAATGTTGCGGATACAACCCCATTGTTGTTGATCAATGCAGATATGGCCTTTCAAGGGATGCTTTGTAGCATAGATTGTATGCACTAAAAATGGAAGAATTGCCAATTAATCTACTTGGCAGGGGCAGTATTAGGGCATGTCAAAGGTAGCACTGTCATACTTGAAGTTGTGGCTTCACAAAATCTCTGGATTTGGCACTTTTTTTAACATGGATGGTTCTCACAATGACAGCAACGTGCTTCAGCGCTCTCTAGTGTTCGGAAGGCTTGCAGGATGCAACTACCCATAGGTCCACTTTGAGGTCACTGGCAACCACTACAACAAAGGAAACCACCTAGCTGATGGTATCTACCCTGAGTGGACAAAACTTGTGATGACAATCTCCAGTCCAGTAGGCGATAAGAGGGCCAGGTTTTCTCAAGCGCAAGAGAGTGCTAGGAAGGATGTGGATCATTCATTTGGTATGCTTCAATCTTGATGGGCCACCATTCGGTATCCTGCTAGAACTTGGAGCACAAAGAAGTAGTGAGAGGTGATGAGTGCTTGTGTGATCATGCACAACATGATCAAGGAGGATGAGCGTGAGGAGCAAATCTTCGACCAAGGGTTTAAATTTCAGGGTGAAAATGTCATGCTTGATCATGAAGGAGCGGCAACTTTTGCACAGTTCACTCAATTTCCTCATGAAATACGTGATTGGGCAACTCACATTCAGCTTCAAAATCATTTTGTTGAGCATACGTGGACTCACCTTTGCAACCAATAGATTTGTGAGAATTTAAATTTCATTTGTTTTGTAAAATATAAGATTTTATTTGGTTGTAAACTATGTGATTTAAACTTTGGGCAATGTTAAGATTTGTATGCAAAAACTGTGTAAAAATATGGCCGCATACCGGCCGAGCTCACGAACTTTATCAGCCGGTTGGGCGCACTGACCAGCAAAAATGCGGATGGGGCCGGACGTCGCCCATACGGCCGACCAATGGAGAAAAGGTGGATGAAATCGACGTCTGTTTGCGTCGACGCATTGAAGTTGCCCTTAGTTGTTGATCCTTGCCGCATGGAGTTTCACTTGGGTATTTTCCGATGGATCGACCCTCACCCCATGGAGTTTCCACTTGCATATTCTTCAATGGATCCTATCCTCCATTGCCGTTGGGGTGCCCGGGAGGGATTTGGTCGTCACATACCAACAACGTCCTCTAGAGGATCACTGGCATATTCCGGCTCGCGCTAGATCCTCCTATGAAGTGGCCATCGAAAGGTCTTCATGAGGATTTCTCTTTAAATATCCGATGGTTGACTTCGATGCTGAGATGAAAACTATGGATGATGAGTTGACGCAGAGGGATGGTTGTGTTGCGGTGATGGTCGCATCGCATGTAGCTGCTGGGATCGTGAAAAAGTGGCGGCAACAACACATGGTTGACTTAGGGGGTGGTGCTACTCGAGCACTGAGTCTCGAGCTCCAGGGTCCTAGGTCTGACCCTTTTGGTTATACAAGGCAATGACGGTGTTTTTATGGCGTTACCTTCTTAAAGGCAGTGCTCGGATATATGCTTGGAATGGTTTTCCAGGGTGATAATCTAGATTCTAGCCTTGGGTGTGGGATCCGATGACGGCGGCACTAGAGTGATGCTTCCTTTTTGTAGGCTTTGTTGTTGAAGAATCTGGTCGTTCATCTGGTGTCATGAGATGGTTGGTGCAGATATGGTGATGGCTTCTCGCCCCTCGTTGGTTACCCCAAGTGGAAGGTTGAGATGTAGCGTAGCAGCAAATTTCCCTTGGCAAAGATACCAAGGATTGAATCCCGTGAGACTCCGAGGGTCGACAAGAAGGTGTCAACGGCGCCAGAAACTTAGCGGTTGACAGGACCTGCACACAGATATAAATAACTTTGCTCCCAACGAGTACAGAGAGGTTGTCAATCCCTCCGGCCTTGTTGTTTACAAAGGATCAAACACAAGAGATAATAATGATAGCTATGTCTGCAACTAGGAAATAGAAACAGGAAGTAAATAGAAGGTGTGATCAGTGGTGGTAATATGGACCTGGGTCCCATGATGTTCACTAGTGATGTCTCTCTCCCAAAAGACGATAAAACAGCAAAGTGAGGTAAACAAATTACAGCTGGGCAATTGACAGGATTATGTGCGCAAACCAATGCTAACTATGCTGCAAAGAAAGGTAGAGCCTCAAAAGCATGGGCGGTACGCCAAGGCAAGTAGACCGAAATCTATCTGCATCTACTACTAATCATCCACCTTGAGATATCTATCCAGAACATCTCGCTGGTATTAAGTTGCGAATCCCACCCAAAGTGTAAACTCAAAGCAACGGACAACTGCATTAAAAGAACTTTGCGTAAAGTAAACAATCCTTGCACCCGCAAGTACAAGCACCGTTGTTTTCTCCCTTGTGGCAACAGCACATCCCCTAGACTCATGTTTCTGTCACTCAAGCTAGTCATCAGGGGGCATGAACCCATAATCAAGCATAACGCTCCCTCTTGGAGTTACTACCAACTACTTGGCCAAAGCAATAAACACCAACGGAGAACATGCTAGAATTACTCAAGAACAAAGATATAAAAGAGGTTAATCAAATATATTACTCACACACAATCTAAACATAATCTCATAATCCATCGGATCCCAGCAAACTCAGCAGAGCAACAGCATAAAGATTACATATGTGCCTCGATCATGTAGGGCAGCTCACGAGGTCTAAACCATGAAGAACAAAGAGGGGAGGAGAACATCACATAGCTACTGGTCATGGACCCATGGTCCAAGGGGGACTACTCACGACTCATCCGGGAAGCGTCCATGGTGGTGGAGAAGCTCCCGGTGGTGATTCTCCCCTCCGGCAGGGTGCCGGGAAGAGTTCTCCTGATGCTCCCGATCTTGGAAGCGCTGCGGCGGCAGAACAGAGACGAGATCGCGAAAAAGGGTTCCGTCCTCGAGGGTTTCGGGACGCGAGGAATATATATGCGAAGGGGGGTCACCAGAGGCGGAGCCGGGGCCCCAGGCGCCCCCCTGGCGCGGTCAGGGGTGGGGCCGCGCCGGGTGGCCGCCTGGGCCACCCCTGGCTCCCCTCTGGCCCCGCTTTGGTTTTTCTCGAAGCTTCCTGTACGCTGATTTTTCCTGTATTTTTCCCAAAATTTTTGGAGCACTTTTAATATGGGGGAAACCTGAAATAGAAAAACAGCAGAAAACAGGAACTGACACTGTGGTGCACTGAGTTAATAGGTTAGTCCAAATATGATCAAAAGTGTATGGAAGTGCATAAATATCATAGCAATATCACACAAAAGAGGCATGGAGCAAGCAGAAATTATAGATACATTTTGGACGTATCAACATCCCCAAGCTTAATTCCTGCTCGTCCTCGAGTAGGTAAATGATAACAAGCATAATTTCTGTGGTGACATGCTATCAACCATATAAGAACTTTCTAAGTAAAGCAATCAAGGCATGTAATTCAATTCAAGTCATAACAAGCAAGAGTCTATATTAGCATTGTAACAAGTAACATAAGAACATAAAGGTGCAAGAGCTCTCACTGTCCGTGACTCGAATGTCTCCAAATGGTGTTTGCGTGCAAGAAAGGGGATAGGGATATACGAGAGAGTAAAACATAGTTTTTGTATTGTTGAGAACTTAATCTACTAAAGTTTCACACTTGGTCTTCTTTGGAATCTTATCTTGACTCATCCCCAGACCAACAGCCAGGTATAAGTCAAAATGATCCACTCCCTTTCGATATTTTGAGCACTCATGCAATGGATGAGCGTAAGCAAGAAAGTCGACACTTAGGATGGCAAAGAGAGAAAAATGATGGAGGGGGAAGACAAAAAAGGTGTGAAAGGCTCACATCAATGAGGACAATCATAGGCGAGAGAAAGCCAAACGATAGATATGATGTCAGGAGTAGGGATTGCCATGCAACGGATGCACATATGAGCTAAGGTAAGCTCTCCAATGGAACTACTGGGGGTGCATCCAACTTGCTTGCTCAAGAAGACCTAGAGCTCTTTTGAGGAGGCTCATCATTGGAATATACAAGCCAAGTTCTATAGTGTGAAGGTCCACACATAGCTATATGCATAAATGATAATCTCTATGGAGTACATGGTATAGGATGGAGTACGAGTGTGGATCTCTCAAAAGGAATAGTAGTGTGCCCCCTTCTCTCTTTTTATTTCTTTTTCTCTTTTTTCTCTTTTTTTTATTTTTTTGTGGCCTCAATGGCTCTTTCTATTTATCTCTCATTTGTCCTATTTGGGATCTTTTGATTTTGTCCTCTTTGGGATCTTTTGATTTGTCCTCTTTGGGATATTTTCCTCACTTTAGGGGCAACACTCTACAAATTACAAGAAGTATAGAAGATCTTTCACACTTTACAAAAGTACTCAACATAAAGAAAATGAAACTATCATGATGTATGCAAATGTATGCCTCTGCCGGTGTAGCAGGATATGCAATGATACTAGCGCGTCATGTAGCAATGATTAGGGCAAGGCCCAACTAGCATGCGGCTCATCGATCAAGCAAAAAGCATGTATGACATGAAGATCAAGTCATGAGAAGATGGATGTTGCATGGCAATGTATCTCGGAAAGGCTATGGAAATGCCTTGATAGGTAGGCATGGTGGCTGTTTTGAGGAAGGATATAATGAGGCTTATGATGACAGAGTGTATCGTGCCAAGGATTTGGATGCACCGGCGAAGTATGCGCCAACTCTCGAGGTGAGAAAGGGCAATGCACGGTACCGAAGAGGCTAGAAAAATATGGCTATGTGGAAGTGTCAACTTTCGAATACTCACATTAGTCCGAAGAACTCATGCACTTATTATCGGTAACTCTCAATCTAATTAGGAGGTTCTCAAAGAGACAAGTACCCCGAGGAGGAGTGTATGGGGGTTTGGTTATCCTTGCGCATCCTCGGCTCATGGTACGTGAGTGTACTCTAATATTCGATCCCTCCAAAGATTAGTGATCCATTTAGTAGCTAAAGTTCTCAACTATTTTGTAGGTTTTCAAAAATAAACACGGATTGCCCAAAATACGACATCTATTACTAATAGGCTAAAGCTCTTGACACCAAAAGTTCATACATTACTCATGGCAATACCTCAAAACTATTGCAAGTTACTACTAAAATTAAATAGCAACCTCAATTACCTACTTTAAGTTAAGACACACAACTCAGTGCAACAGGCAAACTCTCTTAACAAGGTAAACATGAAAACTCAAGAGAGTTCAGCAACCAACTAAACAAAAGCTCTTTAAAAAGAAAAGCATGAAAACTAAGAGCTAAACATGACAGTAGCTAAGAAAAGACAAAGAACACACACAGCAAAGATAAGCATCAAAATCCTATGTTGTGTTCTAGGTTGAAGTGGAGCGTGTTTCTCTCCCACACAAAGAAAGCTGGGTTCTAACTTGTTATGAACAGCAAGCAAAGCTAAAGAAAACTAAAAAGGAAACTAAGAGCAAGACGCTCCAAGCATAGCACATAACGCATGAAGTGATTAAAATATAGTGGAACGAAAGACGAACTGATAATTGTTGATGGAGAAGGGGATGCATGGGGGCATCCCCAAGCTTAGACGCTTGAGTCTTCTTGAATATTTCTTGGGGGTGCATGGGGGCATCCCCAAGCTTGAGCGTTTGTCCCTCCTGAATCTTCTTTTATCATCTTCCCTCGCACACTTGAAAACTCCCTTCATACATAACTCATCATAATCTGATTAGCGAGGTTAGTACCCACAATAAAATATATTTTCCCTACTGGAAATAAAGATAATCTTGAAGAGCTACTGTTTCTCAAGATTGCCAAAAGGTTTTTGCAAAGAAAAAGCAAGCTCAAGGTTTGCAAAACGAAGAAAAGGCAAAACAGGACAGAATTTGTGAAAAACAGACCAGCAGGTAGTAAATAATTTTTTCGGGGAACTTCTGCAACTCAAATAAAAAAACTCAGAACAGACGCCCGAAAGCCAATTGTATAGAGCACGCTGTCAAAAAAATTCAGATCAAAAAGATGATCTGGTGATTTTATTCGAATTTTTCTGTCCAAGGACATAATCTGTTTTCTGGACAGCACGTCACAACTTTTGAACTTTCTTGCAATCGGAGGCTAAACTTGGCACAAAGCTGAAAAGAAAAGATACAATGATGATGCTACTGTAGTAACAAACATCAAGACACAACAAAAGCAAAATAAAACCTAATTCGTTGTGGGCTGCCTCCCAAAAGCGCTTTCTTTTATGCCTTTAAGCTAGGCATGATGCAAAAAGAGAAAATCAAGTTTTATCAAGAGTGAGAGAATAGCTAGCCCGTGTAACGGACTCAAAAGGCAACTTAATCTTCTTTCTAGGGAAGTGTTCCATCCCTTTTTGAGAGGGAATTGGAATTTTATATTCCCCTCTTTCATGTCAATGATAGCACCAACGGTGCGAAGAAAAGGACGTCCCAAAATAATTGGACATGAAGGTTCACATTCAATATCCATAATAGTAAAATCAACGGGAACATAATTGTCATTGACAATGATAAGAATATCGTCGATCTTCCCCAAAGGTTTCTTTACGGAAGAATCAACAAGACGAACACCAAAAGAACAAGGATCAAAAGATTTCAATTTAAACATATCATACGTTCTTTTGGGCATAACGGAGGTACTAGCTCCAACATCACATAAAGCATAGCAAGAGAAGTTATTCAACTTAATTTTAATCATAGGATCCCAACCATCTTCTAGCTTTCTAGGTATGGAGGCTTCTACCCTAAGCTTCTCCTCCCTAGCTTTGATGAGAGCATTAGTGATATGCTCTGTGAAGGCAAGGTTAAGTGTGCTAGTGTGGGGATCTCTAGACATCTTGTGAAGAAAACCAATAACTTCAGAAAGGGTGAAATTATCAAAATCAAGGTCACTACTATCAAGTAAAATGGTAGTGGTGTCCTTTAGGCTTACTTGTTTGGTAGCTTCTATGGTTATAGGAGTTTCTTCTTCTACGGTTGAGGTCATAGCATCACCATTAATAGGTCCAATGGGACTAGGAGTGCATTGGGTGCTAAGAGTTTGGATATCCTCAACAACTTGGATAGTAGCAACAGTGTGGTGGGTAGGAAGGCTCTTAATTCTATCTTCTTCCTCCTTTTCTCTAGCCCATCTCTCTTTAAGTTTAGCCATCATCCTAATGTTTTCATTAATTTGCACTTGAATAGCATTCATAGGAGTGGTCTTCCTCTCCTCAAGAGGACAAGTTCTAATTTTAAGCAACTCTACCTCATGGGCTAAATTGTCTACCTTCAAAGAGAGATTATCTAGTTTGTCTAGTTTTTCTTCTACGCTCTTATTGAAGGCCTTTTGGGTAGTGATGAAGTCTTTAAGCCTAATCTCTAGTTCAGAAGTGGAGTTCCTGGTGCTAGGATAAGTATTGTTGTTCCCATAGGAATTAGAGGGGAACGGTCTAGGGTTGCTACCAAAATTACTCCTATAAGCATTGTTATTGAAATTGTTTCTAGAGATAAAGTTCACATCTACTTGATCTTGAGCAATCAAAGAATTTAAAGGAACATCATGAGGATCAATAGAAGATTCCTTGGAAAGTAGAGACATGATCAAGTCAACTTTTTCATTTAGGGAGGAAATCTCCTCGACAGAGTTTACCTTCCTACCTGTTGGAGCGCGTTCGATGTGCCATTGGGAATAATTGGTCATCATCTCGTCGAGAAGCTTCGTGGCAGCACCAAGTGTAGTTGACATAAAGGTTCCTCCCGCGGCCGAATCTAACAAGTTCCGCGAGGTAAAGTTCAAGCCTGCATAAAAAGTTTGGATAACCATCCAAGTAGTCAAACCTTGAGTAGGGCAGTTCTTGACAAGAGATTTCATGCGTTCCCAAGCTTGGGCAACGTGTTCATTATCCAATTGTTTAAAATTCATTATGTTACTCCTTAATTGGATAATTTTAGCAGGGGGATAGTACTTCCCAATAAAGGCATCCTTGCACTTGTCCCAAGAATCTATACTATTCCTAGGCAAGGATTGAAACCAGATTTTAGCTCCTCCTCTCAAGGAGAAAGGAAAAAGCTTAAGCTTAACAATATCATCATCTACTTCTTCGTACTTTTGCATATCACAGAGCTCAACAAAATTATTTAAGTGCAAAGCAGCATCATCTCCAGCACCGGTGAATTGATCTTTCATAACTAGGTTCAGTAAAGCAGGTTTAATCTCATAAGAAGGTGTTGAAGTGGCAGGTGTAGCAATAGGCGTGCAGATAAAGTCATTGTTGTTATGACTAGTGAAGTCACACAACTTGGTGTTCTCAGTGGAACCCATAGCAGCAACAAGCAAGATAACTATTTTTGTGATTTCTGGTAAGGGACACTAAAGCAAAAGTTGAAAGGTAAACTAACAAGACTAAAAAGCAAAGATAAAAGATAGCGTGCAACTCCCCTATCTTGAAGAGTGGAGTCCCCGGCAACGGCGCCAGAAACTTTGCTTGATGGCTTCTCGCCCCTCGTTGGTTACCCCAAGTGGAAGGTTGAGATGTAGCGTAGCAGCAAATTTCCCTTGGCAAAGATACCAAGGATCGAATCCCGTGAGACTCCGAGGGTCGACAAGAAGGTGTCAACGGCGCCAGAAACTTAGCGGTTGACAGGACCTGCACACAGATACAAATAACTTTGCTCCCAACGAGTACAGAGAGGTTGTCAATCCCTCCGGCCTTGTTGTTTACAAATGATCAAACACAAGAGATAATAATGATAGCTATGACTGCAACTAGGAAATAGAAACAGGAAGTAAATAGAAGGTGTGATCAGTGGTGGTAATATGGACCTGGGTCCCATGATGTTCACTAGTGATGTCTCTCTCCCAAAAGACGATAAAACAGCAAAGCGAGGTAAACAAATTACAGCTGGGCAATTGACAGGATTATGTGCGCAAACCAATGCTAACTATGCTGCAAAGAAAGGTAGAGCCTCAAAAGCATGGGCGGTACGCCAAGGCAAGTAGACCGAAATCCATCTGCATCTACTACTAATCATCCACCTTGAGATATCTATCCAGAACATCTCGCTGGTATTAAGTTGCGAATCCCACCCAAAGTGTAAACTCAAAGCAACGGACAACTGCATTAAAAGAACTTTGCGTAAAGTAAACAATCCTTGCACCCGCAAGTACAAGCACCATTGTTTTCTCCCTTGTGGCAACAGCACATCCCCTAGACTCATGTTTCTGTCACTCAAGCTAGTCATCAGGGGGCATGAACCCACAATCAAGCATAACGCTCCCTCTTGGAGTTACTACCTACTACTTGGCCAAAGCAATAAACAGCAACGGAGAACATGCTAGAATTACTCAAGAACAAAGATATAAAAGAGGTTAATCAAATATATTACTCACACACAATCTGAACATAATCTCATAATCCATCGGATCCCAGCAAACTCAGCAGAGCAACAGCATAAAGATTACATATGTGCCTCGATCATGTAGGGCAGCTCACGAGGTCTAAACCATGAAGAACAAAGAGGGGAGGAGAACATAATATAGCTATTGGTCATGGACCCATGGTCCAAGGGGGACTACTCACGACTCATCCGGGAAGCGTCCATGGTGGTGGAGAAGCTCCCGGTGGTGATTCTCCCCTCCGGCAGGGTGCCGGGAAGAGTTCTCCTGATGCTCCCGATCTTGGAAGCGCTGCGGCGGCAGAACAGAGACGAGATCGCGAAAAAGGGTTCCGTCCTCGAGGGTTTCGGGACGCGAGGAATATATATATGCGAAGGGGGGTCACCAGAGGCGGAGCCGGGGCCCCAGGCGCCCCCTTGGCGCGGCCAGGGGTGGGTCCGCGCCGGGTGGCCGCCTAGGCCACCCCTGGCTCCCCTCTGGCCCCGCTTTGGTTTTTCTCGAAGCTTCCTATACGCTGATTTTTCCTGTATTTTTCCCGGAATTTTTGGAACACTTTTAATATGGGGGAAACCTGAAATAGAAAAACAGCAGAAAACAGGAACTGGCACTGTGGTGCACTGAGTTAATAGGTTAGTCCAAATATGATCAAAAGTGTATGGAAGTGCATAAATATCATAGCAATATCACACAAAAGAGTCATGGAGCAAGCAGAAATTATAGATACGTTTTGGACGTATCATATGGTCATTGGTATAGTTTACTGATTGCGGATCTGATTGCTTTGAGTTTTTTTTCCTTTTTATCTCGCTCACACATAGTTTGGGTATTATATGATTTTGCTATTTACCAGTGTGTTTTCTATGTGTATTGGGTTGGTTGTGTGCATCCTACCTATGGAGTCTAGGTGTGTGCTTATTGTGTTTATACCCTCTTGATGTTTCATTTTAACTCAATAAAATCCATTTTGTCAAAAAAAATCGGATTTTTAAGGATTTCGCAACAAGTCGTTGGATTTTTAGCATGCCAAATCGGTCATTTTTATGGGAAATTTAGTTGTCGCGAGGATACAAAATTTCTTTAGCAAACATGAGAAATCATTGCCATGTTCAATTTCTTACCAGGATTTGCCATGCTTGGTAAAAGAAATTATCATCCACATGACTACTAAACTGTCTATAAAAAATATTTGATTTTCCATGGTTAAAAATAAGACGTTAGATTTTTAACATTATCGAATACTAAAGGGCCGGTAACTAAAATAACACAAATTCTTGAGTATACTCTCTCTGTTTCAAAATGTAGTGTATATTTTGTTTTCCAAAAATCAAACATGTATATATTTGATCATCTTTATAGAATAAATTATTAAATGAATAAAACAGCACACTTCATGAGGAAGCTAATGATGCTAAATATGTATTGTGAATGTTGATTTTTTTTTCTAAACTTGCTCAAACATGGACATGTTTGACTTTCAGGAAACAAAATATGCCCCGCATTTCGGAACAGAGAGAGTAATTTGTAAGTGATGGTTCACACGGACAAACAATCCAAATGGAAGGCATACTGGTTGGTGGGATATGTTGTGTCAAAAGTATTAGCATCGCCAAGCTGTTTGTATTGGTATCGACTCTTGCCATTTGTCCACCACCAAAGCACTGTCAGCAAGCATTGTCAGCAAGCATTGGCTCTTTTTTCTTCAGTTCTGAGAAGAGCTCCACTGTTTTCTTCACATCTTCGTCTGACTACTCTTTGTTCATTCGTTTGCACAGATAACAGAGTGACCTCTTGTTGAATGGTACATTCTCCCTTGAGCCAAAGAAGCTTGTGATAATACAGAAAACCTTACTTAGCCAATATTATTGCTCCTCATATGCTTCACAATGTCTTTCATGTGTGCGCGTGTGTGCGTGCGTGCGTGTGATGGCCAATGCAACTTCTCACCGCATTTTTTAGAAATGGAGGAAAACCCCCGGCCTCTGCATCTGGACGATGCAGGCAGCCATTTTATTAATTATTCACACAAGACCTTACAAAGTCATACAACAGTAAGACTGAAGCCATCGTCTATGCAACAAAAGTGTCGCTACTCCTATCCAAGTGATGAAGGGATGCTGATAGTCTCGGCCTAGTACCAAACAGACCTCGCAGCCAAACCTAACATCTAAGACCTGAGGTCCCAACCAGGACGCATGCCGGGTATGGGTTGTTGGGGAACGTAGCAGAATTCAAAAAAATTCTACGCTTTCACCAAGATCCATCTAAGGAGACATCTAGCAATGAGCATATTAGAGTGCATCTACATACCCTTTTGTAGATCGCGAGCGGAAGCGTTCGAAGAAGCGTGGATGAAGTAGTTGTACTCTTCGCGTTCTTCGTCATCGATGATCTAGCGCCGAACCGACGGCACCTCCGCGTTCAACACACGTCCGGTACAGCAACGTCTCCTCCTTCTTGATCCAGCAAGGGGGGAGGAGAGGTCGTCGGATATCCAGCAGCACGACGGCGTGGTGGTGGATGCAGCAGGAAATCATGCAGGGCTTCGCCGGTGCCCTGCGTGAGGAGAAGGAGGTGTGACGGGAGGGGGAGAGGCGCCAGAGACTTGGGTGCGGCTGCCCTCTCTCCCCCACTATATATAGGGGCCAGGGGGGTGCGCCAGCCCTGGCAGATCCCATCTGCAAAGGGGGCGGCGGCCTGGGGGGGAAACTTGCCCCCCAAGGCATAGGGGGCGCCCCCCTCCCCTAGGGTTTCAAACCCTAGGCGCATGGAGGGGGGCCCAAGTGGTGCGCCAGCCCACCAGGGGCTGGCCCCTTCACCCTTGCGGCCTAGGGGCCCCACCGCGATGGGTGGCCCCACCCGGTGGACCCCCGGGACCCCTTCGGTGGTCCCGGGACACTCCCGGTGACCCCCGGAGTTCATCCGATGGCCGAAACTGGACTTCCTATATATCATTCTTTACCTCCGGACCATTCCGGAACTCCTCGTCACGTCCGGGATCTCATCCGGGACTCCGAACAACTTTCGGGTTTCCACGTGCATGAATCTCTACGACCCTAGCGTCACCGAACCTTAAGTGTGTAGACCCTACGGGTTCAGGAGACACGCAGACATGACCGAGACGACTCTCCGGTCAATAACCAACAGCGGGATCTGGATACCCATGTTGGTTCCCATGTGCTCCTCGATGATCTTCGTCGGATGAACCACTGTGTCAAGGATTCACTCAATCCCGTATGTTATTCCCTTTGTCCATCGGTACGGTACTTGCCTGAGATTCGATCGTCGGTATTCCCGATACCTTGTTCAATCTCGTCATGGCAAGTCTCTTTACTCGATCCGTAATCCATCATCCCGTGACCAACTCCTTAGTCACTTTGAGCTCATTACGATGATGTCTTACCGAGTGGGCCCAGAGGTACCTCTCCGTCACACGGAGTGACAATATCCCAGTCTCGGTTCGTACCAACTCAACAGACACTTTCGAAGATACCCGATGCGTACCTTTATAGCCACCCAGTTACGTTGTGACGTTTGGCACACCCAAAGTATTCCTACGGCATCCGGGAGTTGTACAACCTTATGGTCTAAGGAATAAATACTTGACACCGAAAAGCTTATGCATTACGAACTATACGATCTAGTGCTATGCTCAGGATTGGGTCTTGTCCATCACATCATTCTCCTAATGATGTGATCCCGTTATCACTGACATCCTATGTCCATGGTCAGGAAACCATGACCATCTGTTGATCAACGAGCTAGTAACTAGAGGCTTACCAGGGACTCATTGTGGTCTATATATTCACACATGTATCGCTGTTTCCGTACAATACAATTCAAGCATGAATAACAGACGATTATCATGAACAAGGAAATATAATAATAATACTTTTATTATTGCCTCTAGGGCATATTTCCAACAGTCTCCCACTTGCACTAGAGTCAATAATCTAGTTACATTGTGTTGATCATGTTTTGCCCGTGGAAGAGGTTTAGTCAACGGGTCTGCAACATTCAGATCCGTATGCACTTTACAAATATCTATGTCTCCATCTTGAACATAATTCCGGATGGAGTTGAAATGGTGCTTGATATGCTTGGTCTTCTTGTGAAACCTGGGCTCCTTGGTAATAGCAATAGCACCAGTGTTGTCACAGAAGAGAGTCATCGGGCTTGACGCGCTTGGAATGACTCCTAGGTCGGTGATGAACTCCTTCATCCAGACTCCTTCCTGTGCTGCTTCGCAAGCAGCTATGTACTCCGCTTCACATGTAGAATGCGCCACGACGCTCTGCTTGCAACTGCACCAGCTGACTGCTCCACCATTCAAAATATACACGTATCCGGTTTGTGACTTCGAGTCATCCAGATCTGTGTCGAAGCTAGCATCGACGTAACCCTTTACGACGAGCTCTTCGTCACCTCCATAAATGAGAAACATATCCTTAGTCCTCTTCAGGTACTTTAGGATGTTCTTGACCGCTGTCCAGTGTTCCATATCGGGATCACTTTGGTACCTCCCTACCAAACTTATGGCAAGGTTCACATCAGGTCTGGTACACAACATGGCATACATGATAGAACCTATGGCCGAGGCATAGGGTATGACACTCATCTTTTCTCTATCTTCTGCCGTGGTCGACGACTGAGTCTTGCTCAATCTCATACCTTGCAAAACAGGCAAGAACCCCTTCTTGGACTGATCCATATTGAACTTCTTCAATATCTTGTCAAGGTATGTACTTTGTGAAAGACCGATGAGGCGTCTTGATCTATCTCTATAGATTTTGATGCCTAATATGTAAGCTGCTTCTCCAAGGTCCTCCATTGAAAAACTCTTATTCAAGTAGGACTTTACACTTTCCAAGAATTCTATATCATTTCCCATCAGCAATATGGCATCCACATATAATATGAGAAATGCTACAGAGCTCCCACTCACTTTCTTGTAGATACAGGCTTCTCCATAAGTCTGTATAAAGCCAAACGCTTTGATCACATCATTAAAGCGAATATTCCAACTCCGAGATGCTTGCACCGGCCCGTAGATCGAGCACTGGAGCTTGCATACCTTGTTAGCATTCTCTGGATCGACAAAACCTTCCGGCTGCATCATATACAACTCTTCCTTGAGGAAGCCATTGAGGAATGTTGTTTTCACGTCCATTTGCCATATTTTATAATCATAGAATGCGGCAATAGCTAACATGATTCTGACTGACTTCAGCATCACTACGGGAGAGAAAGTCTCGTCGTAGTCAATCCCTTGAACTTGTCGATAACCCTTAGCGACAAGCCGAGCCTTATAGATGGTCACATTCCCATCCGCGTCTGTCTTCTTCTTAAATATCCATTTATTTTCTATGGCGTGCCTATCATCAGGCAAGTCCACCAAAGTCCATACTTTGTTTTCATACATGGATTCTATCTCGGATTTCATGGCTCGAAGCCATTTATTGGAATCCGGGCTCTCCATCGCTTCTTCATAGTTCGAAGGTTCACCGTTGTCTAACAACATAATTTCCATGACAGGGTTGCCGTACCACACTGGTGCGGAACGTGCCCTTGTGGACCTTCGAAGTTCAGTAGTAACTTGATCTGTTTATTCATGATCATCATCATTAACATCCTCTCTTGTCGGTGCAGGCACCTCAGGAACAATTTCCTGCGCTGCGCTACTTTCCGGCCCAGGAGGGGTGACTGTCACCTCATCAAGTTCTACTTTCCTCCCACTCACTTCTTTCGAGAGAAACTCTTTCTCCAGAAAGGATCCATTCTTGGCAACAAAGACTTTGCCTTCGGATCTGTGGTAGAAGGTGTACCCAATAGTTTCCTTTGGGTATCCTATGAAGACGCATTTTTCCGATTTGGATTCGAGCTTCTCAGGTTGAAGTTTCTTGACATAAGCATCGCAACCCCAAACTTTCAGAAACGACAGCTTCGGTTTCTTGCCAAACCAAAGTTCATGTGGTGTCATCTCAACGGATTTCGACGGAGCCCTATTTAAAGTGAATGCGGCAGTCTCTAAAGCATAACCCCAAAAAGATAGCGGTAAATCGGTAAGGGACATCATAGATCACACCATGTCCAACAGAGTACGATTTCGACGTTCGGACACACCGTTACGTTGAGGTGTTCTGGGCGGTGTCAATTGTGAAACAATTCCACATTTCCTAAGGTGCGTGCCAAATTCATGACTCAAATATTCACCCCCACGATCCGATCGTAAGAACTTTATTTTCTTATCTCGTTGATTCTCAACCTCATTCTGAAATTCTTTGAACTTTTCAAAGGTCTTAGACTTGTGCTTCATCAAGTAGATATACCCATATCTACTCAAGTCATCTGTGAGGGTGAGAACATAACGATAGCCTCTGCGAGACTCAACGCTCATTGGTCCGCACACATCGGTATGTATGATTTCCAATAAGTTGGTTGCTCGCTCCATTGTTTCGGAGAACGAAGTCTTGGTCATCTTGCCCAAAAGGCATGGTTCGCACGTGTCAAATGATTCATAATCAAGAGACTCCAGAAGTCCATCAGCATGAAGCTTCTTCATACGTTTGACACCAATATGACCAAGGCGGCAATGCCACAAGTATGTGGGACTATCATTGTCAACTTTACATCTTTTGGCATTCACACTATGAATATGTGTATCATCACGATCGAGATTCATCAAGAATAAACCATTGACCAGCGGGGCATGACCATAAAACATATCTCTCAAATAAATAGAACAACCATTATTCTTGGATTTAAATGAGTAGCCATCTCGCATAAGACGAGATCCAGATACAATGTTCATGCTCAAAGCTGGTACTAAATAACAATTATTAAGGTTTAAAACTAATCCCGAGGGTAGATGTAGAGGCAGCGTGCCGACGGCGATCACATCGACCTTGGAACCATTCCCGACGCGCATCGTCACCTCGTCCTTCGCCAGTCTCCGCTTATTCCGCAAATCCTACTTAGAGTTACAAATATGAGCAATTGCACCGGTATCGAATACCCAGGAGCTATTACGAGCGCTGGTAAGGTACACATCAATAACATGTATATCACATATACCTTTGACGTTGCCGGCCTTCTTATCCGCTAAGTATTTGGGGCAGTTCCGCTTCCAGTGACCCGTTCCCTTGCAATAAAAGCACTCTGTCTCAGGCTTGGGTCCATACTTTGGCTTCTTCCCGGCAACAGGCTTACCGGGCGCGGCAACTCCCTTGCCGTCCTTCTTGAAGTTCTTCTTACCCTTGCCCTTCTTGAACTTAGTGGTTTTATTGACCATCAACACTTGATGTTCTTTCTTGATATCCACCTCCGCTGATTTCAGCATTGAATACACCTCGGGAATGGACTTCTCCATCCCCTGCATATTGAAGTTCAACACGAAGCTCTTGTAGCTTGGTGTGAGCGACTGGAGGATTCTGTCAACGACCGCTTCGTCTGGGACATTCATTCCCAACTGAGACAAGCGGTTGTGCAACCCAGAAATCTTGAGGATGTGCTCACTGACAGAACTATTTTCCTCCATCTTACAACTGTAGAATGCGTCGGAGACGTCATATCTCGACTCGGGCATGAGCTTGGAAAACCATTTTCAGCTCTTGGAACATCTCATATGCCCCGTGGTGCTCAAAACGCTTTTGGAGCCCCGATTCTAAGCTGTAAAGCATGCCGCACTGAACCAGGGAGTAATCATCACAACGCGACTGCCAAGCGTTCATAACATCTTGGTTAGCCGGGGCGGGAGCGTCACCTAGCGGTGCATCTAGGACATAAGTTTTCTTGGCAGCTATGAGGATGATCCTCAGGTTACGGACCCAGTCCGTGTAGTTGCTACCATCGTCTTTCAGCTTGGATTTCTCTAGGAACGCGTTGAAGTTGAGGGTGACATGAGCGTGGGCCATTTGATCTACAACACATATTGTAAAGAATTTAGACTATGTTCATGATAATTAAGTTCATCTTAATCAAATTTTAATGAACTCCCACTCAGATTGACATCTCTCTAGTCATCTAAGTGATACATGATCCGAATCGACTAGCCCGTGTCCGATCATCACGTGAGACGGACTAGTCATCAATGGTGAACATCTTCATGTTGATCGTATCTTCTATACGACTCATGTTCGACCTTTCGGTCTTCCGTGTTCCGAGGCCATGTCTGTACATGCTAGGCTCGTCAAGTGAACCCTAAGTGTATTGCGTGTGTAAATCTGGCTTACACCCGTTGTATGCGAACGTTAGAACCTATCACACCCGATCATCACGTGGTGCTTCGGAACAACGATCCTTAGCAACGGTGCACAGTTAGGGGGAACACAATTCTTGAAATTTTAGTGAGAGATCATCTTATTTACTACCGTCGTTCTAAGTAAACAAGATGCATAAACATGATAAACATCACATGCAATCAATTAAAGTGACATGATATGGCCAATATCATTTTGCTCCTTCGATCTCCATCTTCGGGGCACCATGATCATCTTTGTCACCGGCTCGACACCATGATCTCCATCATCATGATCTCCATCATCGTGTCTTGAAGAAGTCGTCACGCCAACTATTACTTCTACTACTATGGCTAACGTTTAGCAATAAAGTAAAGTAATTACATGGCGTTATTCAGTGACACGCAGGTCATACAATAATAAAGACAACTCCTGTGGCTCCTCCCGGTTGTCAAATTCATCGACATGCAAGTCGTGATTCCCTATTACAAGAACATGATCAATCTCATACATCACATATATCATTCATCACATCTTCTTGGCCATACCATATCACATAGCACATGCTGCAAGAACAAGTTAGACGACCTCTAATTGTTGTTGCAAGTTTTACGTGGCTTCTATAGGTTTTCTAGCAAGAACGTTTCTTACCTACGCTAAAACCACAACGTGATTTGTCAATTTCTATTTACCCTTCATAAGGACCTTGTTCATCTAATCCGATCCGACTAAAGTAGGAGAGACAGACACCCGCCAGCCACCTTATGCATCTAGTGCATGTCTGTCGGTGGAACCAGTCTCATGTAAGCGTACGTGTAAAGTCGGTCCGGGCCGCTTCATCCCACAATACCGCTGAATCAAGATTAGACTAGTAACGGCAAAAAAGTTGAGCAAAGTCAACGCCCACGACTGCTTTGTGTTCTACTCGTGCAAGATGCTACGCAAAGACCTAGATCAGATGCCACTGTTGGGGAATGTAGCAGAATTCAAAAAAAATTCTACGCTTTCACCAAGATCCATCTAAGGAGACATCTAGCAACGAGCATATTAGAGTGCATCTACATACCCTTTTGTAGATCGCGAGCGGAAGCGTTCGAAGAAGCGTGGATGAAGTAGTCGTACTCTTCGCGTTCTTCGTCACCGATGATCTAGCGCCGAACGGACGGCACCTCCGCGTTCAACACACGTCTGGTACAGCAACGTCTCCTCCTTCTTGATCCAGCAAGGGGGGAGGAGAGGTCGTCGGAGATCCAGCAGCACGACAGCGTGGTGGTGGATGCAGCAGGAAATCCTGCAGGGCTTCGCCGGCGCCCTGCGTGAGGAGAAGGAGGTGTGACGGGAGGGGGAGAGGCGCCAGAGACTTGGGTGCGGCAGCCATCTCCCCCCCCCCCCCACTATATATAGGGGCCAGGGGGGTGCGCCATCCCTGGCAGATCCCATCTGCAAAGGGGGCGGCGGCCTGGGGGGGAAACTTGCCCCCCAAGGCATAGGGGGCGCCCCCCTCCCCTAGGGTTTCAACCCTAGGCGCATGGAGGGGGGCCCAAGTGGTGCGCAAGCCCACCAGGGGCTGGCCCCTTCACCCTTGCGGCCTAGGGGCCCCACCCGGTGGACCCCCGGGACCCCTCCGGTGGTCCCGGGACACTCCCGGTGACCCCCGGAGTTCACCCGATGGCCGAAACTGGACTTCCTATATATCATTCTTTACCTCCGGACCATTCCGGAACTCCTCGTGACGTCCGGGATCTCATCCGGGACTCCGGACAACTTTCGGGTTTCCACGTGCATGTATCTCTACGACCCTAGCGTCACCGAACCTTAAGTGTGTAGACCCTACGGGTTCGGGAGACACGCAGACATGACCGAGACGACTCTCCGGTCAATAACCAACAGCGGGATCTGGATACCCATGTTGGTTCCCACGTGTTCCTCGATGATCTTCATCGGATGAACCACTGTGTCAAGGATTCACTCAATCCCGTATGTTATTCCCTTTGTCCATCGGTACGGTACTTGCCCGAGATTCGATCGTCGGTATTCCTGATACCTTGTTCAATCTCGTCATGGCAAGTCTCTTTACTCGATCCGTAATCCATCATCCCGTGACCAACTCCTTAGTCACTTTGAGCTCATTACGATGATGTCTTACCGAGTGGGCCCAGAGGTACCTCTCCGTCACACGGAGTGACAATATCCCAGTCTCGGTTCGTACCAACTCAACAAACACTTTCGGAGATACCCGATGCGTACCTTTATAGCCACCCAGTTACGTTGTGACATTTGGCACACCCAAAGTATTCCTACGGCATCCGGGAGTTGTACAACCTCATGGTCTAAGGAATAAATACTTGACACCGAAAAGCTTATGCATTACGAACTATACGATCTAGTGCTATGCTCAGGATTGGGTCTTGTCCATCACATCATTCTCCTAATGATGTGATCCCGTTATCACTGACATCCTATGTCCATGGTCAGGAAACCGTGACCATCTGTTGATCAACGAGCTGGTAACTAGAGGCTTACCAGGGACTCATTGTGGTCTATATATTCACACATGTATCGCTGTTTCCGTACAATACAATTCAAGCATGAATAACAGACGATTATCATGAACAAGGAAATATAATAATAATACTTTTATTATTGCCTCTAGGGCATATTTCCAACATGGGTCACCTACCAGTCCGGCGCACTCCTCAACCATGACGTCTGCCGGGTCTGAGGCCGCCGCATCCACCTGCCACCAATCCATCTTCAGAGTTGTACTGCTACATCTACCTTGCCCGGTCTAGCTGTCGTCGACGCCACCACGACGCCAGACCGCGTCACCCTCCTGCGCGAGTCCATCTCTCCGCATCGGACGCAGAGTCCCCACAGCGCCATGCCGCTGTGACCCGCCGCCATCAATGAGTGAAGATGCCGCACCGCTCCACCAAAGAATCCATCCTCTGGTCTTGCATCCAGCCGCAGCTCAAAAAAACGATGCCCCCATGAGGGAAAACAACGCCAAAAGCACCGCCATCGTCCGATCCGAAAACTCTGAATCTAGGTTTTCACCCAGAGCAGCACAAGCAAGTCGACAGAAGCTGCAGAGGCGATGTCTTCAACAAGATGACGACGCGAAAAATGTCGCCATCGCCCGCCATGACCCGAGTCATAGCACGGTTTTTACCGGCAGCCTCGTCTCCCCACTCTACGCCGGGACTGAATGCGAGAATCCACAACCATCTAGCCGACCACCTCCGGTGAAGAAGATGGCCACCACCTCCACGCCCAGGGCCGGAGCCCATGGCGTCCTCGTGTCATGTGCCTAGTCCAAAGGTCGCTTGTCGCGCCGGAACAAAGGATGCGCACGACGGCTCGAGGAACCACCATCCAGATCCGAAAGGGATCCAGATCGGACACCATAGCCGCCGGCGTGTTCCCTTCGTCGCCGCCGCCAGCACGACAACCCTGGTCGCCACCGGCCTGCACCACCGCCTTTGAATCGGCCGGAGTGGGTCGCCGCCACCTAGATCCGATCGCCGGCCGAGGAAGATTGCCATCACCGCCGCTGCGGCCCGCAGGCTTAGCATGCGATGCCCTCGGCAGCGGCGGCGGGAGGAGAGGGAGGCCCGGCGGGGAAGGCCCCGGTGCGGCGCGGCACCGCCGCATGGGGGGAGGAGGTCACGGGGCGGAGTTCATGTATAAATTCATGTATATACCAACCATAGTTTGATGTGTGTTGTAGTCTGGTCATAGTTGTGCAATTGCAACATGATGATTTTGTGTTT
>LR738712.1:661742119-661762951 GCA_902687465.1 Secale cereale
CCCCCCCAAAGAAAACAAAACAAATCTTCATAAGTGTTGATAGTAGGATTAAATCAACTACGGGTGTGTTTGGTAGCATGTATGGACCTAGCCTAATTGTTCACCTAATTGTTTTCCTATGATACACACTGAGTGTAGACATGTTGAGTTCGTGCATTTGCTCTTATTTGGCAGCGGTGTATGCACTGAGACATGCCGAGCTGAGACTTTGTTTGGTAGCATGCATGTGTTTAGACATACTAAACAATTTCAAATTCCGAATACTTTCTTTTAATGGTAACAAAATTGAAAAAACGTGAACAAACTTTAAACATTTTTTTTACTTTTAAAACTTTATTGAAAATTTACACAAAATTTGAAATTATATACATTTTTGAACATTTCAATAAATTTTTAGATTCTAAATAGTTTTTGAAGATGTTAATATATTTTGATTTTCTGTTTTTTAAAAACAATTAAACAAAATTTAAAATTCTGAACATTTTTGAAAATTTTAAATAAAATTTGAATTTCTGAACATTTTTTGAAAATTTGCACAAATTTTGAATTTCTATTTTTTGGAAATTTAAACAAAATTTGAAATTCTGAACATTTTTGGAAAATTTTAAAAAAATTAAAATGCTATTTTTTATTTTAAACAAATTCGGAACATTTTTAAGTATTAAAAAAATGAAATTCTGATTATTTTTTGGAAAAAAAACAAAATTTGGAATTATGAATATTTTCTGAAATTTTTAAAAATATTCAAAATTTTGGACATTCTGGGAAAAAAATAAAAATTGAAATTCTGAACTTTTTCAAAAAATTAAACAAATTTGAAATTATGAATATTTTTGAAAAATTAAACAAACTTTGAAATTATTTTTTAAAAATTAAACATATCTGGACGTGATCTTGTGTGTGGGGACGAGGGTCGGGGCGAGCATGGCTGCCTCCATGCACCCTCTCTGCGGTGCATGAGATGGGCATGGCTAAGGGCCTTTTTTACATCAGATGGATATAGCCCAAGTGAGTCCATGCACCCTACTAAACAAGCAAAAGTGGGTAGAATTGGAAACATTTGCCCTCATGCACCCTCCAGGTACCCTAGCAAACACACCCTATGAAGACAATGACGTTGTTATATTAGAAGAGTAGATAAACTCATATATTTGTACTCACCAGGCAACCGAAGTTAGTTCTTGGACGGTTTTACATTTTTGTACATCTCTCCTACATTGGTCGTATCTAATTTCAAAACCAATCTCCCAAGAATACAGGTTGTAAAACTCAAAGGCTGCTGCAAATGAGTCAAACTCTTTCCCAATTTCAGGTGTTGCAACATGTCATGTTTTGCTTTCAGCGAAGCCTCAGATTGCCTTCTCGAGTGCGTTCACCCTTACCTGTGAGATCATGAAACTCGCACCACAAGAACTAACCAACTTAAGCTAACTCAAGATTATTCATAATATTATCTTAATATAGGCAAGCCAAAATCTGTTATGAAAAGACGTTATACAAATATTGTTAATATTTGACTCATCGAATAGATACCAAAGTTACTTATAATTTTTTAAGCATTATGATTTTAATTAAATCTAAGTTATCTCAAACAAAGCTCGTCACTGTTTCAAAAAGCTGAAACATGTACTAAATGTGTGTTCTTTTCCATTTATATAGTTTTGACCATATAAACTTAGCGGTATTTTATATAACACTTAGCAAAATTAATACATATCATTAGTAGTACGAAAGTCACATAGTTTTTTAATATTTGAATTTGAATCTTTGTTATCCTCAATTTTTTTTATAAATTCCACTTATCGTGAATTGGAATTCTTTTCATTGTATAGATTTTTTTGCTTGTAGATTTTGCTAGGGACTTATGAAACATTTATATATCCTCGATTATGTGAAGCAAAAATGGAAAAAGCCGACTTCTTGTGTGTAGATTACTATGTGTACATGTGCAGATATATGTAGGATGACTTTCATATCCTCTTTTATATCTCATAAGTATCTTGGTAGATACTTCTAGATCATAAGACTTCGACATACATCTCAATCAAGATTACGAGTAACCGGAGTGCAAAAAAATTCGGGGTTCTATTCGTTTTGTTCTGGACCGTTGTTTCTATGTGCATGCCAAAACAAATGAATTCGGATTTTGGGAATATAAAATCCAATCCGGGTCTCATTACACACGTCCAAACGCAACGTTAGGATAATTATGTTAAATATGTTTGAACAGCCATAACTTTTGAACCGGGCATCGGAATTTCAATCCATTTTCACTATTATGTTTCTCAGATCAAGCTCTTTGAAACTAGATCACATATGGGTACGTTCTGGCTTTTTTCAAAAGCAACTTTTATGCCACATGGGAAAAAATATTGCTACATAGAAGCAACTTCGCTGCACTATGTGTACCCGTAAATTTGGCTAACATTCTCCCAACTTGCCTACCATTGATGCTTAGTTGTCTACAATACAATGAAGTTGCATATCCTTGATGCTCAGTTCCCTGCTATTGGTAATTAGTTGTCTAGTCTTGATGCTCAATTTTCTAACTTTGCTAATTAGTTGCCTACAATATTGTCAAGCTGCCTATCAACGTTTTCTTTTTTTGAAATTGCCTATCAACGTTTTCTTATGTTGCCTACAAACACTATGGTGTTGCCTACCATTTGCAAACAAGTTGGCTGCAATACTGTGAAAGTCGCATATCATTGTTCCTAAGTTGCGTACCTCAAAACTTGCCTACCAATGGTGTTTAGTTGCCTGCCAGTACTATTTTGGTTGCTTATGGTACATTGAAAGTAGCCCATTGGTGTTGCTAAGTTTGCCTATCTTTGAAACTAAGTTGTTTACGTACCAAAAGGTATTGTAAGAAAATAAGCACGATGTTAGGCTACTCACTGGTCATTGTAGGCAACTTACGGTAAATGTTATAATTTGGCAATCATTGTAGCCAACGTAGGAGAGCATTAGAAAAACTAGCGTCATGGGATGCAAACATTCCATAGCACTGAAGTTATGTCTCGTGGTGTTCAATTTGCTTTTGAAAGAAAGTTCGTCAAATCATATGCAAATAAGATTCAAATTTGTAAATCTCGCCGCGAGGGCTCCAATGGTGAAAAAAAAATCTCAGTTCGACGTTCCATTCAAAGTTATACTCCTCCGATCCAAAATGAGTGTCGCGGCTTGAACTGAGGTCAGTTCAAAAATGCGACACTTATTATGGATCAGCGGCAGTAGCATTTAAAAATATATAGAATTAAACACAAACAGATCATCAAACTCGTATTATCTCATTTATCCTATATTGGATGTGTCATGTATGTTCTCGACGTAACGGGCGCTCATGTGGCTGCTCTGGATCGCTCCAGGATTCGATCCAATATTATGAAAGACTATGAGCTCACGAAGCCCAAATAGTGCAGCCGTACTAATTAGCTCCAGCCCTAAGATAATACATATTAGGCAGATCAATCAAGAACATATTTTTGCATGGTAATACATGTCTCATTCGTATCATAAAGATCAAAGTACAAGTCACATACGGAGCGACATGAAAAAACTGAAAAGATATCGGAACATCTCTCAGCTTGACACCGATGCTCGTCAACTTCCTCCGGCACCGCCACAATAGCCACCGAAGAAAAGAATGACAGATCACCTTCTCACCCAAGCTCGATGCAGCTCCATCACTGATAAGCATCTTTGAGGACCTTGATGGGCCTCGAACCCCTCGTTGGTTACCCCAAGTGGAAGGTGTAAGATGTAGTAAGTAGAAGTGTTTTCCCTTAGCAAAGATGCCAAGGATCGAATCCCCAGAGACTCCTAGGTTCAACAGGTAGGTGTCAACTGCTAACGGTGCAATTAGCAATCAACGTGGACCTGCACATAGATACAAATAACTTTGCTCCCAACGAGTACAGAGAGGTTGTCAATCCCTCCGGCCTTGTAGTTCACAAAGGGTTAAAAGCAATGATAGTAGTGATAGATAGTGTTTTGCAATAGTAAATAATAACGAAAAGTAAATAGCGGGTTTTATCAATGATGGTAATAAGGACCGGAGTCTCATGATGTTCACTAGTGATGTCTCTCTCCCAAAAGACGATAAAACAGCTATGTGAGGTAAACAAATTACAGCTGGGCAATTGACAGGACCACGAACGCAAACCAATGCTGACTACATTGCAAGAAAGGTTGAGGTTCAAAGCATGGGCGGTACGCCAAAGTAAGTAGACCGAAATCCATCAATGCCTACTACTAATCATCCACCTTGAGATATCTATCCAGAACATCTCGCTGGTATTAAGTTGCGAGTCCCACCCATAGTGTAAACTCAATGCAACAGACAACTGCATTAAAAGAATTTTGCGTAAAGTAAACAATCCTTGCACCCGCGGGCACAAGCACCGTTGTTTTCCCCCTTGTGGCAACAGCACATCCCCTAGACTCATGTTTCTGTCACTCAAGCTAGTCATCGAGGGGCATGAACCCACAATCAAGCATAACGTTCCCTCTTGGAGTCACTACCTACTACTCGGCCAAAGCAATAAATAACAACGGAGAACATGCAAGAATTACTTATGAACATAAATATAAAAGAGGTGAATCAAATATATTACTCAAGATCAATCTGAACATAATCTCATAATCCATCGGAACCCAGCAAACTCAACATAGCAACAGCATAAGGATTACATAGGTGCCTCGATCATGTAGGGCAGCTCACGATGACTAATTAGTGAAGCACAAGAACGGGAGGAGAACATCACATAGCTACTGTTCATGGACTCATGGTCCAAGGGAGACTACTCGCGAGTCATCCGGGAGGCGTCCATGGTGGTGGAGAAGCTCCCGATGGTGATCCTCCCCTCCGGCAGGGTGCCGGGAAGAGTTCTCCTGGTGCTCCCGATCTTGGAAGCGGCGGCGGCGGCGGAACAGAGATGGGATCGCGAAAAGAGTTCCTCCTCTGAGGGTTTCGGAGGACCCTCCAAATATATGCCAAAGGGGGGCACCGGACGGGCTTCGGGGGGCCCAGGCGCCCCCCCCCCCCCGGCGCGGCCCAGGGGGGGGGGGCGCCGCCAGGGCGCCTGGAGCCCTGGTGGCCCCCCCAGGCTGCCCTTCGGACGCAGTGTTGTTTCCGGAACGCTGATTTTTTATATAATTTTTCTGGATTTTTCTGGGCAGTTCTCGAAACGTGAAAACCTGAAATACAAAGACAGCCGAAAACAGAAACTGGCACTGGGGTGCACTGGATTAGTAAGTTAGTCCAAATATGATCAAAAGTGTATGGAAGTGTATGAATATCATAGCAATATCACCCAAAAGTGGCATGGAGCAAGCAGAAATTATAGATACGTTTTGGACGTATCAACATCCCCAAGCTTAATTCCTGCTCGTCCTCGAGTAGGTAAATGATAACAAGAATAATTTCTGTGGTGACATGCTATTAACCATATAGGACTTTTTATAGTCATATGGCAAAAGCTTACTGAGACAATGAATCTATAGTAATTAAGTTGCCTCATGAGAAAATCACAAATGACTGAAAGTTTTACAACATGAAACTGAAACATCAAAAAGATTTGCAATGAACATGATGTGCAAAATATGATAAAGTGATATCTAGCTTGCCCCCTTTAGTGATGCAAAACATAAATGCAGGGGCACCTTCAAGGTTTAAGTGATGACTAGATACAATGATTTCAGAATAAACGATATCACAATCATGCAAAAGACAATGCTACTTTGGGACAATGCACATTACACTCAGAATGACAATCATGCTCTCAGTAGTTGGTGCTTTAACATAAAAGTAAAAGAATGGTTAAGTGCTAGAGCTTTTTATTTTGAAAACATGGAAGCAATTTTGTCAACGGTAGTAGTACTTCATATGTGTCATGCATAAGACATCCTATAAGTTGCAAGCCTCATGCATCGAATACCAATAGTGCTCGCACCTTGTCCTAATTAGCTCAGATTTCCATGGGTTATCATTGCTTTACATATGTTTCAACCAAGTGTCACAAAGGGGTACCTCTATGCCACCTGTACAAAGGTCCAAGGAGATAAATCGCATTTGATTTCTCGTTTTTGATAGATCTCAACTTGAGGACATCCATACCGGGACAACATAGAAAATAGATGATGGACTCCTCTTTAATGCATAAGCATATTCTCATAAGAGATTGAGGATCAACGTCCAAGCTAAAACTTCCACCATGATACATGGCTTTGGTTGGCGGCCCAATGTTCTTCTCTAACAATATGCATATTCATTCAACCCACGGTAAATCACCCTTACTTCAGACAAGACAAACATGCATAGCAACTCACATGATATTCAAAAAAAGTGTGACAGTTGATGGCGTCCCCAGAAACATGGTTACCGCTCAGCAAGCAACTTATAAGAAATAAGATACATAGACAACATATTCCTTACCACAATAGTTTTTAAGCTACTTTCCCATGAGCTATGCATTGCAAAGTTAGTTTGCTTAGTACAGGTGGAGGTTAGCAAAAATACTGGGAGCGACCAACTAAGAGAGCAATGACGGTCATAATCATGCAGAGCGACAAAGCAATATTGAATCAGGCATGGTAGTTATATCGCTACTCAGAAACAAAAGATCATCAAGGCTTGACAGACTTTCTTTACAGTCTTAAATATGCGTGAGCATACGCCAAGTCAATCAAAATAAATTCTCGAAGGAAGATATTACTAAACCATACCATATCATAGGCAAACAAATCAAGTTGGTACTCCAATAACACATTGGGAACCCCCCAGCTATTTGAGATTAACCATAAGAAAACCTGAACTACTAAGCACCATTATGCAAGTAGCATCTTTATCATAGACACATTAACCAATGCAACGGAAGCAAACTCTCTTAATAAGGTGAGCATGATAATTGAAGAGAGTTCAAGCAACCAACTAAACGAAAGCTCTTTGAAAAGATAAGCATGAATACTAAGAGCAGAGCATGATAGTAGCTATTAAAAGACAAAGAACACACACAACATAGATGGACATGATAATTCTATGTTATGTTCTAGGTAGAAGTGGAGCGTGTTTCTCTCCCACATAAAGGAATGCTGAGTTCTGACTCGTTATGAAAAACTAAAAAGAAAACTAAAATCAAGACGCTCCAAGCATAGCACATAACACATGAAGTGATAAAAATATAGCGGAACGAAAGACGAACTGATAATGTTGATGGAGAAGGGGATGCACGGGGGCATCCCCAAGCTTAGACGCTTGAGTCTCCTTGAATATTTCTTGGGGGTGCATGGGGGCATCCCTAAGCTTGAGCGCTTGACACTCCTGAATCTTTTTATCATCTTCCCTCGCACACTTGAAAACTCCCTTCATACATAACTCATCATAATCTGATTAGCGAGGTTAGTATCCTTAATAAAATAATTATACCTTGCTGGAAATAAAGATATTCTTGAAGTTCTACTGTTTCTCAAGATTGCCAAAAGGTTTTTGCAAAGAAAAAGCAAGTTCTTGATTTGCAAAGTGAAGGAAAGGCAAAACAGGACAGAATCTGTGAAAAACAGAACAGCAGGTAGTAATTGATCTGTTCGGGATACTTATGCAACTCAAATAAAAAAACTCAGAACAGACGCACAAAAGAAAATTATATAGAGAACGCTGTCGAAAAAATTCAGACCAAAAATATGATCTGGTGATTTTATACGAATTTTTCTATCCAAGGACAGAATCTGTTTCCTGGATAGCACCTCACAACTTTTGAACTTTCTAGCAATCAGAGGCTATACTTGGCACAAATATGAAAAGCAAAGATACAATGATGATGCTACAGCAGTAAACAACATCAAGACACAACAAAAGCAAAAAAATTATTCATGTGGGCTGCCTCCCAAAAGCGCTTTCTTTTATGCCTTTAAGCTAGGCATAATGCATAGAGATCAAGTTTTATCAAGAGTAAAAGAATAGCTAGCCCGTACAACGGACTCAAAAGGTAACTTGATCTTTTTTCGAGGGAAGTGTTCCATCCCTTTCTTGGGAGGAAACTGAAATTTAATATTACCCTCTTTCATGTCAATGATAGCACCAACGGTGCGCAAAAAGGGACGTCCCAAAATAATTGGACATGAAGGATCACATTCAATATCCATAATAGTGAAATCAACGGGCACATAATTATCATTGACAACAATAAGAACATCGTCGATCCTCCCCAAAGGTTTCTTTATGGAAGAATCAACGAGACGAACACCAAAAGAACAAGAATCATAAAGTTTCAATTTAAGCATATCATATATTCCTTTGGGCATAACAGAGGTACTAGCACCAACATCACATAATGCATAACAAGAGAAGTCATTCAAATTAATTTTTATCATAGGATCCCAACCATCTTCTAGCTTTCTAGGTATGGAGGCTTCTACTCTAAGTTTCTCCTCCCTAGCTTTCATGAGAGCATTAGTGATATGCTCTGTGAAGGCAAGGTTAAGCGTGCTAGTGCGGGGGTCTCTAGACATCTTGTGAAGGAAATCAATAACTTCGGTAAGAGTGCAATTATCAAAATCAAGGTCACGAGCATCAAGTAAAGTGGTAGTGGTGTCCTTAAGGTTCACTTGTTTGGTAGTTTCTATAGTCATAGCATCACCATTAATAGGTCCATTGGGACCAGGAGTACATTGGGTGCTAAGAGTTTGAACATCCTCAACAACTTGGATAGTAGCAACAGTGTGGTGGGTAGGAAGGCTCTTAATTCTCTCTTCTTCCTCCGTTTCTCTAGCCCATCTTTCTTTAAGTTTAGCCATCATCCTAATGTTTTCATTAATTTGCACTTGAATAGCATTGATAGGAGTGACTTCCCTCTCCTCAAGAGGAGAAGTTTTAATTTTTAGCAATTTTACCTCATTGGCTAAGTGGTCTACCTTAAAAGAAAGATCATCTAGTTTATGTAGTTTCTCTTCTACATTCTTATTAAAGGCTTTTTGGGTAGTGATGAAATCTCTAAGCATAGTCTCTAGTTCAGTAGTGGAGTTCTTGGTACTAGAATAAGCATTATTGTTCCCATAAGAGTTAGAGGGGAACGGTCTAGGATTGCTACCAAAGTTACTCCTATAAGCATTGTTGTTAAAATTGTTTCTAGAGATAAAGTTCACATCTACTTGTTCTTGAGCAATCAAAGAATTTAAAGGAACATCACGAGGATCAACAGTAGATTGCTTCGAAAGTAGAGACATAATCAAGTCAACTTTTTCATTAAGGGAGGAAATCTCCTCGACAGAGTTTACCTTCCTACCTGTTGGAGCGCGTTCGGTGTGCCATTGGGAATAGTTGGTCATCATCTCATCAAGAAGCTTTGTGGCAGCACCAAGTGTAGTTGACATAAAAGTTCCTCCCGCGGCCGAATCTAACAAGTTCCGCGAGGTAAAGTTCAAGCCTGCATAAAAAGTTTGGATAACCATCCAAGTAGTCAAACCGTGAGTAGGGCAGTTCTTGATAAGAGATTTCATACGTTCCCAAGCTTGGGCAACGTGTTCATTATCCAATTGTTTAAAATTCATTATGTTACTTCTAAGTTGGATAATTTTAGCAGGTGGATAGTATTTTCCAATAAAAGCATCTTTGCACTTGTCCCAAGAATCTATGCTATTTCTAGGCAAAGACTGAAACCAAATTTTAGCTCCTCCTCTCAAGGAGAAAGGAAAAAGCTTAAGCTTAACAATATTACCATCTATTTCTTGGTACTTTTGCATATCACAAAGTTCAACAAAGTTGTTTAAGTGTAAAGCAGCATCATCTCCAGCACCGGAGAATTGTTCTCTCATGACTAAGTTCAGTAAAGCGGGTTTAATTTCATATGAAGGTGCTGAAGTGGCAGGTGTAGTGATAGGTGTGCTGATAAAGTCATCGTTGTTGTGACTAGTGAAGTCACACAACTTGGTGTTCTCGGTGGAACCCATAGTAGCAAGCAAGCAAGATAACTATTTTTGTGATTTTCGATAAAAAGGTAATAAAGCAAAAACTGAAAGGTAAACTAACAAGACTAAAAAGCAAAGGTAAAAGATAGCATGCAACTCCTCTATCCTGAAGAGTGGAGTCCCCGGCAACGGCGCCAGAAAATACTCCTTGATGGGCCTCGAACCCCTCGTTGGTTACCCCAAGTGGAAGGTGTAAGATGCAGTAAGTAGAAGTGTTTTCCCTTAGCAAAGATGCCAAGGATCGAATCCCCAGAGACTCCTAGGTTCAACAGGTAGGTGTCAACTGCTAACGGCGCAATTAGCAATCAACGTGGACCTGCACACAGATACAAATAACTTTGCTCCCAACGAGTACAGAGAGGTTGTCAATCCCTCCGGCCTTGTAGTTCACAAAGGGTTAAAAGCAATGATAGTAGTGATAGATAGTGTTTTGCAATAGTAAATAATAACGAAAAGTAAATAGCGGGTTTGATCAATGATGGTAATAAGGACCGGAGTCTCATGATGTTCATTAGTGATGTCTCTCTCCCAAAAGACGATAAAACAGCTATGTGAGGTAAACAAATTACAGCTGGGCAATTGACAGGACCACGAACGCAAACCAATGCTGACTACATTGCAAGAAAGGTTGAGGTTCAAAGCATGGGCGGTACGCCAAAGTAAGTAGACTGAAATCCATCAATGCCTACTACTAATCATCCACCTTGAGATATCTATCCAGAACATCTCGCTGGTATTAAGTTGCGAGTCCCACCCATAGTGTAAACTCAATGCAACAGACAACTGCATTAAAAGAACTTTGCGTAAAGTAAACAATCCTTGCACCCGCGGGCACAAGCACCGTTGTTTTTCCCCTTGTGGCAACAGCACATCCCCTAGACTCATGTTTCTGTCACTCAAGCTAGTCATCGAGGGGCATGAACCCACAATCAAGCATAACGTTCCCTCTTGGAGTCACTACCGACTACTCGGCCAAAGCAATAAATAACAACGGAGAACATGCAAGAATTACTTATGAACATAAATATAAAAGAGGTGAATCAAATATATTACTCAAGATCAATCTGAACATAATCTCATAATCCATCGGATCCCAGCAAACTCAACATAGCAACAACATAAGGATTACATAGGTGCCTCGATCATGTAGGGCAGCTCACGAGGACTAATTAGTGAAGCACAAGAACGGGAGGAGAACATCACATAGCTACTGGTCATGGACTCATGGTCCAAGGGAGACTACTCACGAGTCATCCGGGAGGCGTCCATGGTGGTGGAGAAGCTCCCGGTGGTGATCCTCCCCTCCGGCAGGGTGCCGGGAAGAGTTCTCCTGGTGCTCCCGATCTTGGAAGCGGCGGCGGCGGCGGAACAGAGATGGGATCGCGAAAAGAGTTCCTCCTTTGAGGGTTTCGGAGGACCCTCTAAATATATGCCAAAGGGGGGCACCGGACGGGCTTCGGGGGGCCCAGGCGCCCCCCCGGCGTGGCCCAGGGGGGGCGCGCCGCCAGGGCGCCTGGAGCCCTGGTGCCCCCCCCCCAGGCTGCCCTTCGGACGCAGTGTTGTTTCCGGAACGCTGATTTTTTATATAATTTTTCTGGATTTTTCTGGGTAGTTCTCGAAACGTGAAAACCTGAAATACAAAAACAGCCGAAAACAGAAACTGGCACTGGGGTGCACTGGATTAGTAAGTTAGTCCAAATATGATCAAAAGTGTATGGAAGTGTATGAATATCATAGCAATATCACCCAAAAGTGGCATGGAGCAAGCAGAAATTATAGATACGTTTTGGACGTATCAGACCTCCAAGGTGGCTCACCAGAAGTGAAGTCATTGTTATTATACGAATCAGACCGGGGCAACACCCCGAACATGCCATCGAACTCCAGATCTGACACCCATGGAAGTGTTGGAATTTTGCTACCAGGCCTTTGGCCCAAAGCCCAACTAAAATTCTGAAAATCTCTTGGTCCATTCATGCACACATGTGAGTGGAGTGAGTGACACTAAAGTTTAATCCCAGCACGGAAGTTGAGAGAGAGCTGCACCTCTTTATAAGGTTAGCTCTTCTACCACTTGTATGAGCATGAGAAGATGAGACCTACACGCGCGCTCCTCCTCCTCGCTCGCCACGCCACGCCTCGTCACGACGCGCCGCAAGTTGCGGGAATGAGCCGAGCCGAGGGCAGAGCTATGCACATTGTCTATATTTTTTGCTGCTCGGGAATAATTAATAAATCGTAATTAACGGACGCGTTAATTGCTCAGCCGTTTCCGATTCTTTTGGATCGCGGGTTGTTACTTGGACGTGGGGTTTTCTCCATGACCTACCCGGCCCACATTATATAGCCAGGCAGACGTCTACCCTAGCCGCCGCCACAACATATGGTTTCGCACCACCGTTCCAGATCATTACGCCGCTACGCAAGTCTTCTCCATCCCTCCTTCCGGCGTGCACCACGAGAAGGGACAGCAGGCCTCCGGAACCCCGCCTCTTGTGATCCCGTACGGGAGAGGGGCGATCAGGTTTTTGGGGAGCGCACTCGCGTGACTGCTGGCAGCGAGGACTTCGCCAACGATGACTTCTTCCCCGACCTCGGCAACCTCATCCTCAACTACATGGACGACAACACCGGTGCCAGCGGTGCTGCTCCCGCTAAACCGTACGTGTTTCTATCCTTCCTGTTCGAGATCGTGGTAGAATTCATATTTCTAGTATGTGCCCTAGCTGTGATATGTTCATCTAATATGCTAGTTCGCATGATTAGCTTAATCTCTGCTTTTGCTGTCATGATTTACCTTCTGTTTATTTGGATTAAATCTCGTAGTAATTTGCTCATATTTCCAACAATCCAAAAACCTGATTATAGGCAAATTACTCCAAGTGGTTTTACTGCGTATTTGAAGCCGCTTGCCTTTAAGGGTGCGCAATATAAGAGGTGGCGCACGAGATCAGTCTACTGGTTTCAAACCATGGGCTGCTATGACGCCACTAAGGGCAAGCGTGAGGGCAATCTTAATCCAGCACAGATGGAAGCTTTTGAGAAGATCGACACTCTCTTTAAAGGCGCCCTTTTGAGTGTTCTTGATGATTCCATTGTGGATTCATATATGTCGTTTGACAACGGCAAGGACATGTGGGCAGCGCTCGAGACCAAGTTTGGTGCCTCGGACGCCGGCATCGACTTGTACGTTATGGAGCAATTCTATGACTACAAGATGACTAATGAGCGCCCTATTGTACAGCAGGCTCATGAGATACAATCACTCGCCAAGGAACTTGAGTACTTTAAGTGTGTGTTGCCGGACAAATTTGTCGTCGGGGGCATCATTGCCAAGCTTCCACCTTCGTGGAACAATTTTGCAACTTCCCTGAAACACAAGAGACAGGAGTTTTCCGTTTCGGATCTCATTGGTACTCTTGATGTTGAAGAGAAGGCGAGAGCAAAAGACACTACTAGGAAAAGGCCTACTAATGGCACACCTAATTTGGCCATTAATGGCGCATTAGTGGTGCGCCATTACTAGCACGCCATTAGTATATGATACAAATGGCGCACCGCAGATGCGCCATTAGTGTGCACAGTAGTGCGCCATTAGTATGCCTCCCAGGGGCCATGTGTACCCAGGTGCTTTGGCATACTAATGGCGCACTCCGGCAGGATGCGCCATTAGTAATGTCCGCATAGTAATGGCGCACTGTCTGGTGATGCGCCATTAGTATCCTTTGGCATACTAATGGCGCACTGTGTTGTGATGCGCCATTAGTATGAATATTAGGTTTTTTTTAATATTATTTTTCTGTTTTTTTGCACAGATTACAAAGTGTATAATTGCACAGAATATAGACAGCACACATCAACAACAAATTCATCGAATACAATAGAAGATTAGTCTCTGAATACAATTCATCATATTAGTCTCCGAATCGAAAAGACCGAACAAAGATAGAACAATATATTACAAGTCTCGAGACCGCGAGTAGCGAGTTTTTCTTCACATTACAAGTCGATATCGATCATCTAAACTACCATGACATAGAAGAGAGCTGCGGTCATCACGATGAGCATCATCACGATGAAACTCGTCTTCACCCGGTTCCTCCAACGCTCCCTCCCCTCTCCCGCTAGATAGCGGGCGTATCTAGATTCGGCCTCGGCCCTAGTGGTGTACCCTTTGTAACTGTTACCGCTGAATAGGTGAACCTGTCTCCGACACTCCTCCCAGTCGTCGTAGACTCCGGGAACCTTACCCTTGTACACAACATATGACGACATCGCTATGCACTAGCCAAACGAAACGTTAGTACCAATTCACAGACAATACATAAGCAATATATAAGTATGCAACAGAACGATCGAAAGAGAAAAGCAAGACATTAATAGCATCGATTACATCTAAGTTGAACGACTCTCGAAACCAAAGAGACATACTACAAGTTCATTAAAGTTTAATTACAACATGAGCCAATCGATGTTTCAGAACTAGACACAGCATCACTGCTTTCGACTCGACTCAATGCACCGGAGCGTGGATGAAGTCGCCGTCTATCATGGGAGTCATGAAATCACGGGCGTTGTCAGCCTGCATTTGTAGCATTGTGTCGATGTCACTGTTCGACGGTTGATTTCTGAGGTAGAACTGCCCCGAGGTACGAAGGACATCTTGATGGATGATTTCCGCAAACTCCGACTGGATGCGAAAGAAATCTTGTCTGATGTCCGCGTCCTGGATTGCCGACACGCTCGCAGCCCAATCTTTGAGTTTACTCGGTAGCAGAAGTTGATGATGGTCCCGTACGATCGCCCGCATGTGATGGATGGCGTAGTAGGCACCCTTTTGACCGCCAGGCGGCTGCTTGACGCAGCAGAACATCGTATTGTGGGAGAACACGTGCTTGCCGTACTTATGAGCTGTCCTGGTGAAGGTGCCTCCAGATTTGGCGTAGCCGGGGAGAACATCATCAAGAACCTTCTTGACATTTGTGTAGTCTACAGCCGACTGACGGTCCGGGTCGAAATACGTGGCCATGGAATATTTGGGGCTTAGTAGGATGAGCGTGCACTGTGTGTCACTGCAGAAAACACGGAATGTTAAAAGAAGAACGACCGAAATCTAAGAATTCATATGTTACGGGGCGGTTGAGGCGGAGGACTTACTCGGGAAAGTAAGGCACGAGGAAGTTATCCTTATCTCGGTTTGCCAGAATGACGCCTTCGAGGTAAGAACTCGCGACTTGCCGGTCCCCAGCGCTGCCCAAGAACTTGGCACGCATGTAGAAGGGGTCGACTATCACGATGTCCGGGGTCTTGTCGCGAATGATCCGCATCTCCATACTCAGCGAAAATAGCCGAACGAAGGTGTAGTGCAGCGGAAGAAGGTTCAACATAGCGTGGATGTCATCAAACCGCAGGAGGATCGTACCCCCGATGGAGTTATCCAAAAAGCCCTTGCCCTCCGGCACCTTGGCCGCGAAAACCGGGTATGCCACATCCTTCTCTCTGAGATGCCGCTTCTCCAAAGAAAGAACACTGTCATGCAGACTCCGCATAGCACTAGTTGCAGCATCGAGCATATTTGTCGGTAGCATCGGCCTACCCGCCACATGCACCCTCCTCATTACATCCTCAGGTGAAGGTGGCCCGTCCTGAGCACGGATCGTACTCGGTGCCGGCTGGCTCGCACCCTTGTTAGTTTTTCTTTTGCGTGCCTTCTTCTTGATCTCTTGAATTGGGACCGAGTTCTGCTCAGAGACCGCCTTCTTTAGTGTGTTGGGGCTGATAATATTTCGCACCTCGCCTATCTGAGGCTCGGTGAAGTCGGCAGCTGGAGGCGTCTCCTGAGAGCTGAACGGCAGACGACGCCTGTTGCAACTTGGCTTCTCCGCGGTACCGGCTTGATCGCGCACGTCTTTTGTTGGGTTGGGTTCTTGAGAAGGAGGCCCCATGAAGTCGTCACTGTACCCATGATCGGCAAAGTACTGATCGACGTTGGCAAATGTATCGTCGTCGTCATCGTTCTGATCCTGTGCCATATGCATGTTTGGATCCAGTGGCATAGGGATTTCCGGCACCGTTGCGGCGGTCTTGCCATGGGGACGACTTTGCGCCGGCACGACTGGCGGTGTTGTCTTTGGGGTGGTTTCCCCCGCCCCCAAACGAATCTGGCTCTTCGGCCAAAGCAGGGGCCAGCTCAGGCAGGCGCTGAGGGTCATGACGTCATCATCGTCGGCCTGACGGGTCGAATTGGAGGTAACACCTCGTCGCAGCCTGGCAGCACCCGAACCAGTTGAACCCTAAACAAGTTGGGTGGCATCTGGGTACCGTGGAACAAGGGGTTGCCCGGTTGAACGATTTTGCCCTTGGCGACATCGACCAACTCGTTGTTCACGAAGTGCAGGAGAGTGCACGGAACGTCGGCGGCGCCCTGCGAAAACATGTAGGGCGTCAGGGATGCCCAGTCAAAGGCAAGGAGATGAAGTCCTCGGTCGAGAGAGGCTTAATTAGTTACCGTGATGATGGCGTCGAGCTCGGCTAATGTCGAGGCACCGCCAACGGCGGGCGTGCAGTTGACGGAGGGGCCGCTTGCTGCAGAGGTGCCGGCCGGCGTACACCCGGGTGCATTAAGCTCCCGTGCCGGCGTCAGAGACACCAATGCCGCCTCCGCCGGAGACACCAATGGCCCCGCCATCGCGTTCTGCGAGTTGCTGGCCGTGAAGCTGGGAATCGGGGGCGGCCCCTGTTGGCCGCCCGCAATCCACGCCTGCAACCCCTCGATCAAGCTAGGCACAATGGCGGTGATCGTTGCTTCGAGCTGTTGTTGCACTTGCTCTTGGACAATCTCCGGAATCCGCGCCACCTGTGCCTTGAGTTCTTGAACCTCGCGCGCCTGGCTTTCCGAGCTGGTCTTTTTCTCCTTTCGTCCACCAGCGTTATAGTATGACGACCATTTTGTCGACAAGCCTTTGCCGGCCACACGACCAGCTGACGTCGGCTTCTCGAGCTTATCCTTGTTCTTCATTACATTCAACGCCCTATTTAGAGTCGTGTCCCAAGGGTTGCTCTTAGTCGACCCCGCGCTACTGCTTTCAGTCGCCTGCGGAAGGAATGTGAATCATTTAGAAATTTGGCTTCATTAATTATAATGCAACCATATGGAGCTAATTACGCGGGGATGTATTCCTTACCAGAACAAGCTCAAGCGCCCTGGTCTTCGGATCCGTGGTCAGCTCCTTTGTTTTCGGGTCCTTCTTGTACCGGGCCCTGATAAAGTTCCTGGTCTGCTTGTCACCGTATTTATCGAAGAGGGGCGGTAGGCCTTGCTCGGCACGGTCCGCCTCCTCCTTGTCCCATATAGGCTCCGCCACTCTGTAACCGCTGGGACCGAGTGTGTGTTCCCCTAAGTTGAGCTCCCGCATTTCTTTCCCTCACTGACTTGATTCGGAGTGTGCGGTGCTCGAGCAATTGATCTTGAAGTCGTTGTAGTCATCTTCAGTGATCGAAGGATGTTTCTCCTTGATCTTCTCATAACTCTCACCTTTCTCGATCATTCTCTTCACATTGGTTTTCCAAGTAGACAGGGCCTTGCTCATCTTCGTGAGGGCAGCATTGTTCACTTTATTCCCTTTGAGGCTTGTGTTATCAAATTGAGCGGGGAACTTGTATAGTTCGTGCAGCTTCGTGAAGAGGAGGTTGCGCAAATTCCCGTGGTCAGGATGCCTCAGGTTCTCGGTATTGATCGAGACGGTGCTCCGGAGAATGCACCCGAGCTGAAGCGAGTACCCCTTGACTATTCGTTCGGGCGTCGTTGGATTCCCGTCGGAGTCCACTTCAGTAACTTCCTCCTTGAGGGTGCGGAGCACGGTCGGGCGCCGGTCCTTCCGTTGCCTCTTCGGTTGGCTGCCATCTGTGCGTGCGTCGCCATCATCAGTGGTGGCATCCTCGGCGGCACCATCAGTGGTGGCATCAGTGGGGTCATCCTCGGCGGTACCATCAGTGGTCTCAGGATCGGTGGGGAAGGCGGCGTCCTCATACAAGTGCGGTTGTTCCTCCATCTCCTGGGACAGCTCCCAGAATGCCTTCCCGCCCGAACCGCCGGCCTCATCGTTGTTGGCCATGTTTCTCTCTAAATAGGAACAAAGTTTGGTCAAAAAGTTGGTTATTGTCAAGGAACAAGATCATGGTCTCATCATTTAGGGTTTGTCGACACCGAGGCATCCTAAAAGCTAAGCTTTTATAATTGAGGGTTTTTCGACGCCGAGGCACCCTAAAAGCCTAAGCTTTCATCATTTCGGTTTTTATCGACACCGAGGCACCCTAAAAGCCAAGGTTTCATAATTTATGGTTTGTCGACACCGAGGCATCCTAAAAGCTAAGCTAGGAAGGAGAATTCTAAGTTGGGCCTAATCACTTGGCTCTATTGCCGCCTATGGTTTAATGCAGCTAGAATAAAGGGGCACTTGATCCTACTTAATTAACTACTAAGATACCCCGGCCCATGCATTAGTCACAAGTACCCCATATGTCCTATTTTTTAGCAAAGTCATGCTAAAATTCACGGAAAATTTCAGCATGACCTTTGCTGAAAATAGGACATATGGAGTACCCGAATTTGCCGGAACGGAAGTTAATCGACATTCTAGCAAACTCAAGGGCCTCTCGGGGTACCTGCAAAATCATCACGACACGATGGTCGCAGACAAAACCCAGCAAAAATCTGGATGGAGTGCATCGGGCTTTCAACTCCACTTTAGACTATCCAAAAGATCACACTGAGCTCCAGCTGAGGGATCCATCAGCCATCATGCCAGCTAGCCAGCAAATTAAGCTGGCCTGGAGCAAATAAAAATACAATGCATACATACATACTAAAGCAGAAAGATAGATAGATAGATAAGCATGTTTAGTTTAGTTTACAAGAATGAGTGCATGCATGTCAAAAGTTGGCATCTACTACTTGCCTTTGCTTTTTCAGCCCATGTTCATGTAGATAGATAGATAAGCCCATTTTATTTGACACATTAGTTAACTGAATTTTGACACAGTGGTTAACTGAATTTTTACCCAGTAGTTAACTGAATTTAATTAACAAACTAGAAAACAGAAAGAAAAAACTAGACTGCATGGAGTAGTAACAAATTCAGTTAACAAACTATGCTGCATTTAATCTGAATAATACTCCAGCAATATACTCCATGATTATAAACTACAGGTCTTTCTATTTACCAGTACAATAATGATGCTTCTGCTGTCATTCACTTTAGTTGTAAATTAATACTCTATTAATCAACATTGAATGAATTTGGAGATTTGTGTATAACAAGCATGACTTCATTCATATAGCATGATGGTGTTTTTACCCCTTGAACTGCAGCCTAGGCCATGTATTTAATCACTTGAACTGTATCATTTTAAACACCGCACCACAGGAGCTCCCCTGGGTCAAGTGGCCAGGTTACTACAATTTTTAGCAAATGATGACAGAATAAAGCAACACCCTGTACTAGCCTAAAAACATATAATTAGAGCAACTTCATATTGTCTAAAATCCCCCTTTTCTTTTCTTTTTCTTTTTCACCTGAGGGCATGTAAATCATGTACACCTTTTTATCTATTAAAAAAACCACAAGCTAGCTAAGCTAGCTGTGGCACAAGCTTCATCCTTTTGTTCTTGGTTGCTTTTCATACTAGAGTTTATCTATGTACAACTTCATATTAGAGCAACTTTATATTTAACTTAACCTAGACAAGCTAGCTGTGGCACCATCCTAGGCTCATTAGGCCATGGTCTAACCACAAGCCATTTTCTCTAGTTAGACTAGTTTAACTGAATTTTACTCTAGTTAGACTAGTTTAACTGAATTTTACACTGCATCAGTAGTTTTAACTGAATTTTACATTAGTGAATCTTGACAATGCTAGTAGGACTTTTCATACTAGAGTTTTACTATCACAACAGTGTTTTTTTAAATATAATATCACAACAGTGCTTTTTTATTAATAGCAAGTTCATCATGTCAATTACTCCAAGCAACAACAGTTTGCCTAGTAGAAAAATTTAAACTATGGCTTAGCAGAAAAATTAACAGCAACAAGTTTCAAGCCATTCATCAAAGTATGGCTTGAAGTAACAGTTTCAGAGTTGAGATTCATGTGTTTTTCAGAGTACAAGTTGCTTCAGATTTGAGATTCATGTGTTTTTCAGAGTACAAGTTGCTGAAAAAACTGAAAATGGGCACTAGAGTGATTCCTTGCTATTTTGATTTGATGCAATTGCTGTCATTTGCCTTCAAGTGTAACTAGTCTAACTAGTCTAACTACTGAAACTACTCCAAGTCCTACACTAAACTACTGAAACTACTCCAAGTCCTACACTAAACTAGTGAAACTACTGCAAGCAAACTACTGCTCCAAGCAAACTACTCCAAGTCCTACACTAAACTAGTGAAACTACTGCAAGCAAACTACTGCTCCAAGCAAACTACTGAAACCATTAGAGTCTACTGCAAGAAGGTTTCAGTTAATTATTGGGGGGATTACTGCAAGCAAACTACTCCAAGTCCTACACTAAACCAGAAAAAAACCCAACGGAAACCCTAAATCTAGACAAACCCGAGGGGATTCAGACCTAAAAGAGCTAAAAACCTAAGCAGAGGATGCCATGGGTAGGAGGAGGATACCTTGGCGTGGTGTTGGCGACGGTGAGGGGCCCGTCGAGGCCGGGTCGTCGGGGGCGCGGGCGGCGGCGGCGTAGCTCCGGGCGTTCGGGGCATCGGGGGCGCGGGCGGCGGCGGCGTAGCTCCGGGCGTCGAGGCCGGGGCGTCGGGGGCGAGGGCGTCGGCGGTGAGGGAGAGAGAGGCGTCGGGGAGAGGG